>OZ005737.1:84522859-85122859 GCA_963930755.1 Eudasyphora cyanicolor
AGAACATTCAAAAACATCAAAAAATTTAACGCTGGCAACACTTCTCCGGTGTTACCACATCGCTAAATAATCCAATTAAACGACGTCCACTTCAACTACGGCGTTGGCGGTTAAAGTCTGGCATTTGACAGTTGGCCGTTAAAAACATTTGCTTGTTCAAATTCTATTTACTTATAGTTGCCGTTGTAATAATAAAACGTTCTGTTTTTATTTAAAACAACTATTTAATAGTATTCCTTAAATCTAGTTTACAAAATCTTAAGAAATACCATTAAAAATGCTACACCTGTAGAGCGAAAACTTCTCGCTGAATGAATTGTTGTTTCCTTCTTCTTTGGCACGCCACTATGCTGACCGATTATCCGTCATTCGAACCCGGCAGTCTTGGCGCTGCCACAACATTTTATATTCCACGTAATACAGTTGTTTTTCGAAAATACTTTTAGGATTTTTTAAAAATAATTACCAATATGTTCCCTAAGTCTTATGACGAGAAAATGTATTCTGTTAAAATATAAAAATATTAGAATGAAAATGTCAGTCGATTAAGTTAAATTAAATATGAAATAAAAAATATTAAATTAGTATTATAACTGCGCATAATTTTCTTAAACCAATTACATATGTTATTTATACCTTAAATACATATTTTTACCTTGAACTTATTTTTACCAGAGTAACATTTATATTCATTAATATTACATATTTTGCTTTTGCACTTAGTTAGGTTCAAGATCGTTTTTTTTGTTTTCAGTATATGAAAACAACTTTGTTAAAAATTAAAGAAGAAGTAAGTGACATGTATTGTGGGTAGTTGTAATGGTTGGATAGACAGATCGGTTTCGGGAGCCACCAAACTCCCATTGTCAATATCCTTATTTCAACGATTACTTAAGCGATCATTAGAATATATACGCATAGCACAAGTAACATAAAACGTAAAGTAACATTAAATTAAAAAGTTTATTAATTTTATTTATAAATAATTAAACAACATTGTTTTCCTTAAGAAAATAATAATTAAGAAGTAAGAAAGTTTCAGTCGGGTAAACCGACTAAGGTATACCCTCACTTTGTGAGTAATGTAATACTGAATATTCCACGAATTATTCTGTCAGTTTGTGTGGGATGTATCAGAACGGGTTTAACAAATACACCTATTTTACGCCGAACAGTAGAATAATAAGCGTTTATGTGCACTGGTATATTTCCGTTATGAGATATTAAATTGTGGTATTATTTGACGTGGTGATAACGCCCTTTTTTCACAGAGCTATAGGCACTATAAAAACATTACACTGTACAAAATTTTAAGTATTTTTATACACTGGTATTCATGTTATAAGCTGTTAACTTTTGGTGCAAAATGATGCATTTGTGTGGGAGGTATCAAAAGGGGCATGGCAACTTCGCCCATTTTTCTCGAGGTGATAGCAACTTGTAAAGTAATACTATGTGACATTTCAGAAGATTCGAATGAGTAGTATTGAAGATATTAAATAATCAATATTTCAATACATTTTAACCCTTTGTTGTGGAGGTACTAGAAACATAGGCAAATGTTTTCAACAACACAGGCATAAACTGTTTACAAGTTTCAAAATCACTCAAAAAAAAAAATACGAAAAATATTTGGAAGGCCGTTAAAAAAAAAACAATACAAAAGCGTAAAAAATGATAACAGTAAATGTAATAACAACTGAAAATAAGAAAAGTGCATGGTTTCCCCGCTTTTAAATTATGCAACTTTTTAAATTATGCATCGATTTTCTTCGGAATGGTCTCAATTTATTCATAACCTTTCAGAGTTTACGATAAAATCACAAAAATATGACAATTATGCGTTTCTAGATGTTTTTTTATGGGGCTTTTATTTAAAAATTATTAAAATTTTCTCAAAAAATATGATTTTTTTGCAATACTTTGTAAGATATCGTCGAAACCGCTGAACGGATGGAAAATTGTATTGTGCGAAGTTGAAGGCTACTTTTGAAGTTTGTAAAGCTTACCACAACCAATTCGGATGAATGGTTCTCTAGTTATGCCATAATATGTGGTTCAACCACTCTTTTTTCTTAGCCTAAAGGGTTGTCGCTTTAAATTCTCGCGATAAGCTGTGATATGGAAAGAAATTAGTGGTTGAACCACATATGTATAGTGGCATAACTCGAGAACCATTTATCCGATTTGGTTGAGGAAAGTTTTAACGAATTAAATATTAAGTAGCCTTCAACTATATATAATACCATTTTCCATCCGTTCAGCGGTTCCGACGATATACAAGTATTACAAAATATTGCAAACAAATTTGATTTTTTGATAAAATTTTAATATTTGTAAAATAAAACTCCCGTAAAACAATCCAAAATTAACAAATGTTATATTTTTATGATTTTATCGTAAAGTCTGTTCGGTCATGAATTAAACGAGCCCATTCCGAAGAAAATCGATGCATAACTTAAAAAGTTATAGTTAATTTAGTTAGGTTTTAACTTTAGAACGTTCTTATCGATGTAAAATTTACAAAAACAAACTTTAAAAGCTAAGATTGGAGATTTTGACGTTTTTTGAAATCTAGAATCAGAATCTATGCATTAAAACAGAAACCCAAAAAAATGTTGTGTTTGTCGACCGGTGTAATTATTGGTTGGCTTTAAATTTATGATAACCAGATATGGCGAAACTTAAGTTAAAATAACATTTATGATTTCTTATCTATCTACCTTTTTAACATGTAGGTTGCAGTGATGGAATGAGTTTGCACAACCGTGTATGTACATTTGACTTTATATTGGGTGTGGTAATAAGTAGTTCGGGTTTGGCCATTACACAGAACTTATCACGGTATTTGCAAACGATTAACCTAGATATAATAAAGGCTTACGAAACCATAAAATTGGCAACAACTAAATTAAGTGACATGCGTAGAAATTCAGATGCGGAGTTTGATAAACTGTTTGAAGAATCCACACAACTTGCAAGAAGTTTTGTAATAGAAGCTGCACTACCTAGAAGAGTATACACTCAAAAGTATAGGGCTAATATTCCTGGTTCAGATGCCAATGCGTATTTTAGGACAGCATTGTTCATACCATATCTGGACGAAATAATATCACATTTAAATAATAGATTTTCCGAACATGAAGCTATAATTACAAGTCTATTTAATATCGTTCCGATACGAGTTATAAATCTAATAAAGGAAGATTTCGAAGAAGTCACACTTTTTTACAAAAACGATTTAAAAAATTCAGCAAAATCTGTTTTAGCTGAAATAAGTATATGGATTGATTATTGGAAGCAAAAGAATGATAAGCCATCAAATGCATTAGATGCTATTTCAGTTTGTGATGAGGACATGTTCCCAAGCGTTTTTACCCTTTTGCAGATACTGGCCACAATACCTGTGACAACGGCATCTGCTGAGCGAAGTTTCTCGACGTTAAGAAGAATAAAAACTTATCTCCGGAACAGAATGGAAGGAGAAAGCCTATCTTATCTGGCTTTGATGTCTATATACAAAGATGAAGTCGATGAAATAATTGATATATTTCTTTCAAAAAATCGAAGATTACAACATTTTGAACTCTTACGTATTTTATTATAAAAAGTTTTACTGATCTCGTACTAAAGTACACATTTATATTTAGGAATAAAATTCGAATAAAAAACTAAGGAACTTAACTTCCATTACTACACAATCAACGCAATTTTTAATTGTTTATCTTTGTTATGGAAAAAAAGGTGGGACGCCCCCCGAACCAAAATCATGGATACGTCCCTGCCACATACCAATTTTTAAGTCAATCGGTTTCTCCTTTCGAGATTTATCGTGCGCACCAGCCAGCAGACAGACCGACGGACATTGCTAATTCGACTTAAAATGACCCAAAAATTACATACTTACGGTCTTAGGTTACTCCTTCGATGTGTTACACTTTTGATCCGTAGCAAATGATATATACCCTCGTATCACTTAAGTGAGGGTATAAAAATATATTTTTCTCCTGACTGGGATTCGATGTAATCACCACCACTTCATGTTTAATCGAGGAACGTATGTATGTACGTACATATGCACGTACGTCTTCAATTATTTATGCAAATTATGAATTTTAATTATTTCTAAAAAAAAATTTTCGGGTGTAAAAAATAATTAATATTTTTTTCCCGGTGTGTGATTTATATTTGTTAATTTAATTTATACGTAATTAAAAACCATTTTTTTTTTGAAAATTTAATGATTAAAAAAAAATATTTTTTTTCTGGAGCTGGGATTCGATCCGGTCAACACCACCTCTTGCTTAATCGAGGAACGTACATATGTATTATGCGGTGGTTGTTGCCACAGCGTTTAATTCGGTTTTTAATGGTTTCAGTTATTAATGCAGTTGAATAACCCAATTTGAATTATATTTTAATTAAATTGTTTAAAAAATAAATATATACGTCACGTCAAAGATTGTCTACGTTAGTATCAGTTCTTTAGATCGTTGCTGATCAGTCGTAGTGAACGGACGTGTTTAGCACAGAGCGGATAGTTAAAATCAATTACGCAATCGCAAAAAAAAATTGTACAAAGTCTGGAAGGCCTACATCGTAGTACCTAATACGGGCTAATACCGAAATTAATAAATTCTTCGACGGGGATGCCTAACCTAAACCTAAACCTAGTATCAGTTCTGACGGGACACTGCTTGATCGGCGAACACACCAAAAGATTGGGTATTGACTCTAATGACTTCTGCAGATGCTGTGGAGATGAGGAAGAAGTGGAAAGCATTGAGCATTTGATATGCGCCCCGCTCTGAGTAAACAACGACTGGACATACTGTGGTCGGCCTTTCTAGGCAGCCTAACAGCCAGCCTATCGATAAATTTGTATATCAAACAGGTTGGTTTCGATGAGGGGCATTTCAGCCCGTGGTAACACTAGGGACCTAAACTGGTCTATGTGAGCTTGTATAAAAAAATACGGCTGCCACCCTAACCTAAACCTAACCTAAGGGCTACGTCAAAACGTGAACCTAGGTCATTATATGACTGGAAGATACTGAGAAAATACGTGTCTAGTACCGATTTTCTGTAATCCGTGGGGTATGAAAATCATAAATAAGGAGCGCACAACAGGCCGAACCACTGGCTTAAGTGTATGTCCATGGACATGAGACGTTTTAAACGTCTCCTCTATTCAACCTAACCTAACCTTACCTAGGTCATTATTCCAACGAATCGTTCCAGCAATATAGCACATATATAATTGTTAAGCCAAATTGGAAGGAATTTTTTCAAGTCAAATCGATTTTGACAGTTGTATGGACTATGCCGAAATATGGTCCAATGGGGTCACTTGCTCCTTGAAATGGTTCTGGGTATAATAAAATACAAACTGCCGAATATTAGCCCAATATGTGTTAGTATATGTGGTTTCTACAGCGCTAAAAGGTCACATCGCGTGGAAGCATTACCAAAATGTTGACCAATGAGGTCAATACTCGTACGAATAATTATGGGTAAAAGTAAACACAAATAAAAGTAAAGCTAGTGGCTTTCATGACGTATAGAAATAAATACGCGTAATATATGAGCAAGAATATTTTCAAACGTAAAAAATTAATATGTATGAGATATTTATTAATTTCACTAGCGGACCCGGCGAACTTCGCCTCGCCCCAATTTAACGCCTTCAGATAAACTCCAGAGTGATAATAAAACACAGATAGTTAAAATTTTAATGCGATTTGTTTAAAAGGAATCGAAATCAGTAGAGATAAATCGAATCAGATGATAAACAACAAACAACGAAGACAGAAGACAGGCAACGTACAGATGACCGTGCGAAAAACAGGGAAATTCGAGATTAATTCCACAGACTTCCTACAATTGGTTTTGAGATTTATTGATTGTCATCGCAAAAGCCAATCGTACAGGGAACTGAATCCGCTTGAATTGGAATGAAAGATCAGTTGGAATAATCGGAATTCGTGGGATAAGGACTTCCTCTCCTTTGAATTTTCCCTTGATGATCGTCGCCTGAATCACATTGTCCATCAGTTTCATAATGGACAACCGCGAACTATGCACAATTTCGGATGATTCAGATTCCGCAACATGATTATGATCGATTCCACCTTCAGCTGTAAATTATGCGGCGGAGCTCCTGGCACATCAAGCGAGTTCGATTTTACTTTGAATAATAAAATTCATGCTATTGACGTCCTTATTCTTCGCTGCTAATATTGCCCGTTCACTAATCTAATCGAGATTTGGAAACACTTTGGTGATGAGTTCCTCGTTCGACGATGTGAACTCGCAAAAATTTGCCGGGAACAATATCAATGCAGTGGAAACATCAATAGTAATTTGGCCATTGCCAAGCGCCAACAGTTGTTTCGAGAATTCAAGAGCCGATGAGTCGTTCTGCAACGCGACTCTCATGTTCGTGGTCAATTTCAACTTCTTCAAAAATTTGCCGGGAACAATATCAATGCAGTGGAAACATCAATAGTAATTTGGCCATTGCCAAGCGCCAACAGTTGCTTCGAGAATTCAAGAGCCGATGAGTCGTTCTGCAACGCGACTCTCATGTTCGTGGTCAATTTCAACTTCTTGACATAACTTCTTGACATGCAGCCACAAAGACCACTATTTTAGGCATGCATTAATTTCATCGGCAGTAGATTTCGGGATGACGGGAAGCGTTTGACGAAAATCTCCGGAGAGCAATATCAGACTCACCAAATTGTCTCAAATCACGTCGTAAATCCTTCATCGTTCGGTCAATTGCCTCCAGAGCTCGTTTATGCGCCATCGTGCATTCATCCGAAATTATGATTTTGCAATGCCCGCAATCCAATAAGATAACCTTACCTCTTATACTCAAACTTATTATCTGAAAAAATGTTCGAATTGATAAATATCGTGAATTTTAATTGATCGTAATGCTTGTACCGTTTGCCGATGTGATACGCGAAATCAGTGTAACAATACGCAAAACTCGAATGAATTGCACCAAGAAAAATAGCACATACTCGTACATATGTTTAAAAGAAAACATTTTTGTTTAATAGAAAATTAATAAAAAAATTTGGATTGAAAAAGAGAGCAGTAGATAGGAACAGTAGGAATCTATCAAGAAATAGCAGTAGATAGGAACAGTAGGAATCTCGCAAGAAATAGCAATTTTCGATTTTCCCAATTTTCCGACTTTTCCGGAGGGTTTTCCCAAAATTTTCTTTCGTAACAACCTTCTCCAGGCAAATACGAACAACTGAAAAAAAATTGAGCCAAATCGCTCCAGCCGTTCTGACGTGATGCCATTACACAGATGGACCGTTTCATTTTTATACCCTACACCACACTGTGGTACAGGGTATTATAACATTGTGCATTTGTTTGTAACACCCAAAAGGAGCAGAAACAGACCCATCGTTTATTATACCGATCGACTTAGAATCACTTTCTGAGTTGATTTAGCTATGTCCGTCTGTCCGTCTGTCTGTCCGTCTGTCTGTCTGTGCATGTATTCTTGTAATCAAAGTACAGGTCGCAATTATGGTCCGATCTCGACGAAACTTTACACATATCTTTTTTTTGGCCCAAGGACGATCCCTATTGAATTTGGTTAAAATCGGTTCAGATTTAGATATAGCCCCCATATATATGTTAGCCCCGATTTGACATGTAAGCGCTGTAAAAACTTTATTTTATATCCGATCAGTATGAAATTCGGCAGAAAGAGGTTTCTTATTATATGGATGAACACTATTAAATTTGGAAGAAATCGGTTCAGATTTAGATATAGCCCCCATATATACGTTACCCCCGATTTGACATGTAAGCGCTGTAAAAACTTTATTTTATATCCGATCAGTATGAAATTCGGCAGAAAGATGTTTCTGATTATATGGATGAACACTATTAAATTTGGAAGAAATCGGTTCAGATTTAGATATAGCTCCCATATATATGTTACCCCCGATTTGACCTGTAAGCGCTGTAAAAACTGTATTTTATATCCGATCAGTGCGAAATTCGGCAGAAAGAGGTTTCTTATTACATGAAGGAATACTGCCAAATTTGGAGAAAATCGGTTCAGATTTAGATATAGCTCCCATATATATGTTACCCCCGATTTGACATGTAAGCGCTGTAGAGACTGTATTTTATATCCGATCAGTACGAAATTCGACAGAAGGAGGTCTTTTTACATGAATAAGTATTCAGGGAAGATCGGTTCAGATTTATATTAAAGCTCCATATATAGAAGTTGTATTTTACTTCCGATCATTAAAATTTTCCAAAAAGATGTTTCTCAATTTAGGAACGAATATTGCTTAATTTAGCGATTATCGTTTCAGAATTAGATAATATGTTTCTACCCATTTACCAATTATTCCAAATTATTATGGCAATGACCCTTATCGCATTGTTAGGGAGGTGTAGGGTATTATATAGTCGGCCCCGCCCGACTTTCTGCCTTTCCTTACTGGTTATATATATAGATAGATAGATAGATAAGATAAGATAGATTATTAATGTCAATGAAATGATGAGAAATCAAAGTATGCTTATGCAACTCGTGTTAAATCAAAAATAAATCCAATGGGAATTTGTTATTGGAATGCAAACGGCCTGAGCCAACACAGAAATGAGGTAGAAAATTTTCTCCGAAACCACTGTATAGATATTTTATTAGTCTCTGAGACACATTTTTCAACCAGAAATTGTTTTAGGATACGTGGTTATTCCACATACGATACTAAACATCCTAGCGGGAGAGCTTGTGGTGGTACAGCTCTTATTGTCCAAAATAAAATCAAACATTATCCTATGCCCGAATATAGGACTGAGCATATACAAGCAACTTCTATCGCTATCACAGGCACAAATCTGGTGATATCGTCGATATATTGTCCCCCTAGGCACAATATTAACAAAGAGCAATTCATGGAGTTCTTTTCCACTCTTGGCACAAAGTTTTTGGTAGCAGGTGACTACAATGCCAAGCACACATTTTGGGGCTCTCGCCTCACTACTCCAAAAGGTAGACAACTACTTAAAGCCATAACATCTGCTAAACTAGATGTAGCTTCGAGCGGTCACCCAACATATTGGCCCTCAGATCTGAACAAAACGCCTGACCTTATTGATTTCGCTATAATAAAAAATATAAGGCGTGAACAATTATCTCTATGTCCATCACTTGATCTATCATCGGATCATTCGCCTACCATTTTGACACTGCTTTACAACAATCATGAAAATGGGTGTGACAGTTTGCCCAATAAGTATACCAACTGGCTAAAATATTAAAAATACGTTAGCTCACACCTATCCGATGGTGTATCGTTACGTACAACGGATGAAATTGAAGCCGCGGTAAACCTATTCACAGACGTTGTAAACAGTGCTGTTAAAGTGGCTACTCGAAAAAGCGAGTGGCAACAATATCGCTCCCCAGCACTGAGAACAAAACTAAAAAATTGCCAGAAGAGATTGAAATCAGCCCTAAAATCAGCCGAGGAAAGTGATCTAAAAATATATTTGCAATCTCTGGATCCAACCCAGAAAACAGATTATAGTCTCTGGAAGGCCACAAAAAATATGCGAGGTCCTGTTGCGCCTGAATCCCCAATTCGCCTTGAAAATGGGAACTGGGCTAAAAGCACAGAAGAGAAAGTAAATGCATTCGCAAACTACCTCGAGTCCGTTTTTACACCCAACAGTGATACATCTGAAATCTATCCGCCCGTGATAGATATAATTCCTCGCCCACACTATCCGCCCGTGATAAACGACACAATTCCTCGCCCAATCTATCCGCCCGTGATATATGATACAATTTCTCACACAATCTATCCGCCCGGGATAAATGACTCAATTCCTCTCCCAATCTATCAGCCCGTGATAGATGACATAACTTCTCGCCCAATCTATCCGCCCGTGATAGGCGATATAACTCCACGCCCAATCTATCCGCCCGTGATAGATGATTTAATTCGTCGCCCAATCTATCAGCCCGTGATAGATGATATAATTCCAGGCCCAATCAAGCTTAGAATAAAGGATGTTGAAAAATCTGTCAAAGAACTAAAATTAAAGAAATCGCCCGGAGGAGATGGTATAACAGCGAAAATGATTAAAGAACTTCCCTTTTCAGCCTTGAAAATTGTGTTATTTTTATTCAATGCAAATCGTGATGATACCGAAACCAGGCAAAGATCCAACTCAAGTCAAATCCTATCGCCCTATAAGCTTACTATCGATACTTTCAAAAATGTTTGAGTCCATTCTCATGAAGAAAATCACACCTCATATAATTTCTCACAATATTATACCTGACCATCAATTTGGTTTTAGAAAAAGTCATAATACTATAGAACAGGTACACCGTATCGTAACCTGCATCAAAAGAGCTTTTGAGAATAAAGAATACTGTTCGGCGTTATTCATAGATATTTCCCAAGCATTTGACAAAGTCTGGCACGAAGGACTTTTGTACAAAATATGCGACCTTCTGCCAATCAACACGCATAAACTGTTCAGGAGTTATTTGACTAACCGGTCTTTTCAAGTTAAATCAAATGGCATTTTTTCTAGCCCTAAGAAAATAAATGCCCTTGTCCCACAGGGGAGCATTCTTGGCCCTATACTGTACGCTATTTTTACGGCAGATATGCCCATAACCAACTTTACGCTCACGTCTACTTTTGCGGACGATACTGCTTTCGTCAGTACTCACAAAAACCCTTCAGTTGCGTCCGATCAACTGCAGTCTCATGTCCGAATCCTAGAAGAATGGTTAAAAAAATGGAGAATAATGGTGAATGCCTCAAAGTGTACTCATGTTACTTTTACCCTGCGAAGGGATGCAAGTCCTCCAATTTCTATTTTCAATTCACAGATTCCCCAAAAGGATCATGTAAAATACCTTGGAATCCACTTAGATCGGCGTTTGACGTGGTCGCGCCACATAGACTCTAAAGTAACTCAAATAAAACTCAAAACTAATCAACTTCAGTGGCTTATCAGCCAAATATCTGCCCTAGATCCAGAGTATAAAGTTCTTTTATACAAAACGGTATTGAAGCCAATTTGGACGTATGGTATCCAGCTCTGGGGTACAGCGTGCGCTTCAAATGTATGCAAATTACAAAGAAGACAATCGAATATTCTTCGTTTAATTACAGGTACACCATGGTATATAAGAAACGCTAACATCCATAAGGATCTCAACATGCCAACAGTAAAAGAGGAAATTGAAAAATATTGCCGGTGTTACGTGGGTAAACTATTCAATCATCCACACATCCTGGCTCGAGAACTACTAAATTTTGAAGGTCATGACCGCCTTAGAAGGAGAGATAAGCTGGACATGATATAAATTAAAACAAATCCTAATCAAAAACAAAACCAGTAAGGAAAGGCAGAAAGTCGGGCGGGGCCGACTTTATAATACCCTACACCTCCCTAACAATGCAATAAAGGTAATTGCGATAATAATTTTGAATAATTGGTAAGTAGGCAGGAACATATTATCTAATTCTGAGCCGATAATCGCTAAATTAAGCAATATTCGTTCCTAAATTGATCGGAAGTAAAGTACAACTTCTATAGCGCTTTGATACCAAATCAGGAGGAACATATATATGGAGGTTATATATAAATCTGAACCGATTTTCCCTGAATACTCATTCATGTAAAAATACCTATTTCTGTAGAATTTCGTACTGATCGGATATAAAATACAGTCTCTACAGCGCTTACATGTCAAATCGGGGTAACATATATATGGGAGCTATATCTAAATCTGAACCGATTTTCTCCGAATTTGGCAGTATTCCTTTATGTAATAAGAAACCACTTTCTGCCGACTTTCGCACTGATCGGATATAAAATAACATTTTTACAGCGCTTACATGTCAAATCGGGGGTAACGTATATATGGGGCTATATCTAAATCTGAACCGATTTCTTCCAAATTTAAAAGTGTTCATTCATATAATAGGAAACCTCTTTCTGACGAACTTCATACTGATCGGATATAAAATACAGTTTTTACAGCGCTTACATGTCAAATCGGGGGTAACATATATAAGGGGGCTATATCTAAATCTGAACCAATTTTCTCCGAATTTAGCAGTATTCCTTCATGTAATAACAAACCTCTCTTTGCCGAATTTCGCACTGATCGGATATAAAATAACATTTTTACAGCGCTTACATGTCAAATCGGGGGTAAAGTATATATGGGGGCTATATCTGAATCTGAACCGATTTTCTCCGAATTAAGCAGTATTCCTTCATGTAATAAGAAACCTCTCTTTGCCGAATTTCGCACTGATCGGATATAAAATAACATTTTTACAGCGCTTATATGTCAAATCGGGGGTAATGTATATATGGGGGCTATATCTAAATCTGAACCGATTTCTTCCAAATTTAACAGAGTTCATTCATGTAATAAGAAACCTTTTCCTGCCGAATTTCATACTGATCGGATATAAAATAAAGTTTTTACAGCGCTTATATGTCAAATCGGGGCTAACATATATATGGGGGCTATATCTAAATCTGAACCGATGTTAACCAAATTCAATAGGGATCGTCCTTGGGCCAAAAAAAAGATATGTGTAAAGTTTCGTCGAGATCGGACCATAATTGCGACCTGTACTTTGATTACAAGAATACATGCACAGACGGACAGACAGACAGACGGACAGACAGACAGACAGACAGACGGACATAGTTAAATCGACTCAGAAAGTGATTCTAAGTCGATCAGTATAATAAACGATGGGTCTATTTCTTCTCCTTTTGGGTGTTACAACCTGTACCACAGGTTATACCCTGTACCACAGTGTGGTGTAGGGTATAAAAATGAAATGAAATTATGAATTCCTAAATTTGAAATGTTAACCTTTTTGTTTAAGTCAAAAATAGTGTAAAGTCTCGATGTTTTATTCGCAATGGCAATAACCCAGAGAATACTATTTTAGGTTAAGATTTGTCCACTTATTGTTATTTTCATTGTATAATAATGAAAGATTCAATAAAAAATGTAATGAATTGGAAAAAAAAAAATTAATGTCATTCAACAATGTGAGATCCGCCAACAAAATTCATTTTGAGGAACCCTAAAAATCATTTGAGAGTACCAATTAATACATATCTATCTCCGAAACATGTCCTTCGTCATAAAAATACTCAAAAGCTGTACGTTGCAGGTAGATTTTTGTGTTGACGATTTCGAAAATTTATTTTGACGATTTTTGTATCCCCATTTTGACGATTTTCGGTCAAATTCGTATGGCAACACTGGTTACCAGGCTATAAAGATTATCTAACTAAACCAGTAAGGAAAGGCTAAAGTCGGGCGGGGCCGACTATATAATACCCTACACCACTCTTGTAATATTGAATAACTCTGAAATATAAATTTTGTAGTTCATGAATAAATTTATTTATTTATTCTAAATTTCAAAACGATTGGATGTAAAATACAGCTTCTATAGAACTAAAGGGCCAAATCGGACGAAACATATATATGGGAGCTATAGCTAAATCTTAACCGATTTTCTTCAAATTCGGCAATGTTGGTTCATGGATCAAGAAACTCTACCATTCCAAATTTCAAAACGATTGGATGTAAAATACAGCTTTTATTGGACTAAAGGTCCAAATCGGACGAAACATATATATGGGAGCTATAGCTAAATCTTAGCCGATTTGCTTCAAATTCGGTAGTGTTGGTTCATGGATCAAGAAACTCTACCATTCTAAATTTCAAAATGATTGGATGTAAAATACAGCTTCTACAGGACTAAAGAGGAAAATCGGACGAAACATATATATGGGAGCTATAGCTAAATCTTAACCGATTTTCTTCAAATTCGGCAATGTTGGTTCATGGATCAAGAAACTCTACCATTCCAAATTTCAAAACGATTGCATGTAAAATACAGCTTCTATAGGACTAAAGGGCCAAATCGGACGAAACATATATATGGGAGCTATAGCTAAATCTTAACCGATTTTCTTCAAATTCGGCAATGTTGGTTCATGGATCAAGAAACTCTACCATTCTAAATTTCAAAAAGATTGGATGTAAAATACAGCATTTATAGGACTAAAGGTCCAAATCGGACGAAACATATATATGGGAGCTATAGCTAAATCTTAACCGATTTTCTTCAAATTCGGTAGTGTTGGTTCATGGATCAAGAAACTCTACCATTCTAAATTTCAAAATGATTGGATGTAAAATACAGCTTCTATAGGACTAAAGGGCCAAATCGGACGAAAGATATATATGGGAGCTATATCTAAATCTGAACCGATTTCAACCAAATTCAATAGCGATCTTAACAGCTGCGAAATACTCTAAACTGCAAAATTTCAGAACGATCGGAGTGAAATTGCGACCTGTAGTCGACGAACAACTTTACATCCACAGACGGACGGACGGACGGACGGACATGCTTAAATCGACTCAGCTAGTGATTCTGAGTCGATCGGTATACTTTAAGGTGGGTCTAGCTGTGTTATTTTTAGGTGTTACAAACATCTGCCGTGAAACAAACTTATAATGTCTGTCCATCCGTCTGTCCATGTAAAGTTGTTCGTCGACTACAGGTCGCAATTTCACTCCGATCGTTCTGAAATTTTGCAGTTTAGAGTATTTCGCGGCTGTTAAGATCGCTATTGAATTTGGTTGAAATCGGTTCAGATTTAGATATAGCTCCCATATATATCTTTCGTCCGATTTGGCCCTTTAGTCCTATAGAAGCTGTATTTTACATCCGATCGTTTTGAAATTTAGAATGGTAGAGTTTCTTGGTCCATGAACCAACATTGCTGAATTTGAAGACAATCGGTTAAGATTTAGCTATAGCTCCCATATATATGTTTCGTCCGATTTGGCCCTTTAGTCCTATAGAAGCTGTATTTTACATCCGATCGTTTTGAAATTTAGAATGGTAGAGTTTCTTGATCCATGAACCAACATTGCCGAATTTGAAGAAAATCGGTTAAGATTTAGCTATAGCTCCCATATATATGTTTCGTCCGATTTGGCCCTTTAGTCCTATAGAAGCTGTATTTTACATCCGATCGTTTTGAAATTTAGAATGGTAGAGTTTCTTGATCCATGAACTAACATTGCCGAATTTGAAGAAAATCGGTGCAGATTTAAATATAGCTCCCATATATATCTTTCGTCCGATTTGGTCCTTTAGTCCTATAGAAGCTGTATTTTACATCCGATCGTTTTGCAATTTAGAATGGTAGAGTTTCTTGATCCATGAACCAACATTGCCAAATTTGAAGAAAATCGGTTAAGATTTAGCTATAGCTCCCATATATATGTTTCGTCCGATTTGGCCCTTTAGTCCTATAGAAGCTGTATTTTACATCCGATCGTTTTGAAGTTTAGAATGGTAGAGTTTCTTGATCCATGAACCAACATTGCCGAATTTGAAGAAAATCGGTTAAGATTTAGCTATAGCTCCCATATATATGTTTCGTCCGATTTGGCCCTTTAGTCCTATAAAAGCTGTATTTTACATCCAATCGTGTTGAAATTTAGAATGGTAGAGTTTCTTGATCCATGAACCAACACTACCGAATTTGAAGAAAATCGGTTAAGATTTAGCTATAGCTCCCATATATATATTTCATCCGATTTGGCTCTTTAGATCCAATCGTTTTTATACCCTAAACCACACTGTGGTACAGGGTATTATTTAAGTATAAAATGTCCCAAAAGTAAATTTATGTAAACAATTTATACATGAATTACAAAATTTATATATCAGAGTTATTCTATATTACGAGAGTGGTGTAGGGTATTATATAGTCGGCACCGCCCGACTTTAGCCTTTCCTTACTGGTTTTTAATTTCAGATGATCCGGTATCCAGTTAAGATGGGCTCCGCAATTAATTTTTTTTTTTCGAGAAGCTTCCGCATATATGCTGTTGTTGCCATATTTTTTTACTAAATAATCTTTGAATGTTATACTTTAATGCACCATTAGTTTCAATCAAAAAATTGTAACCATTTGGTAACAAAAAAATCATAAGAATGGGTTTTTTGCACAAATTAATGTTACCAGCACATTAAAAAAACAGTTGTTTCTAAAAAATTTAATTAATTTATAAGCAATTAATAACATTTAAAAAAAAAATTTTTTCTCCGGAGCTGGGATTCGAACCCACGATCACCTCGTGCGTAATCGAATAATGTGTATTTATATTATGTGGTTGTTGTTGCTACATTGATTATTACAATTTTCACGAAGTCTTTAATTATTTATGCAATACAATAACTAAATTTGAATTATATGTAAATAAAAAACCAGTAAGGAAATGCAGAAAGTCGGGCGGGGCCGACTATATAATACCCTACACCTCCCTAACAATGCGATAAAGGTCACTGCGATAATAATTTGGAATAATTGGTAAGTAGGCAGGAACATATTATCTAATTCTGAGCCGATAATCGCTAAATTAAGCAATATTCGTTCCTAAATTGAGAAACATCTTTCCGGAAATAATTAATGATCGGAAGTAAAGTACAACTTCTATAGTGCGTTGAGGAACATATATATGGAGGTTATATATAAATCTGAACCGATTTTCCCTGAATACTCATTCATGTAAAAAGACCTCTTTCTGTCGAATTTCGTACTGATCGGATATAAAATACACTTTCTACAGCTATTGAATTTCAAATCGGGGGTAACATATATATGGAGGCTATATCTAAATCTGAACCGATTTCCTCCGAATTTGGCAGTATTCCTTCTTGTAATAAGAAACCTCTTTCTGCGGAATTTCGTACTGATTGGATATAAAATACAGTCTCTACAGCGCTTACATGTCAAATCGGTGGTAACATATGTATAGGGGCTATATCTAAATCTGAACCGATTTTCTCCGAATTTGGCAGTATTCCTTCATGTAATAAGAAAACTCTTTTTGCCGAATTTCGCACTGATCGGATATAAAATACAGTTTCTACAGCGCTTACATCTCAAATCGGAGGTTACATATATATGTGGGCTATATCCAAATCTGAACCAATTTTCTCCGAATTTGGTAGTATTCCTTCATGTAATAAGAAACCTCTTTCTGCCGAATTTCACACTGATCGGTAATAACATAAATTTTTTACGGCGCTTACATGTGAAATCGGGGGTAACGTATATATGGGGGCTATATCTAAATCTGAACCGATTTCTTCAAAATTTAACAGTGTTCATGCATATAATAAGATACCTCTTTCTGCTGAATTTCATACTGATCGGATATAAAATAAAGTTTTTACAGCGCTTACATGTCAAATCGGGGTTAACATATATATGGGGGCTATATCCAAATCTGAACCGATTTTAACCAAATTAAATAGGGATCGTCCTTGAGCCAAAAAAAAAAGATATGTGTAAAGTTTCATCAAGATCGGGCCATAATTGCGACCTGTACTTTGATTACAAGAATACACAGACATACAGACGGACAGACAGACAGGCGGACATAGCTAAATCGACTCAGAAAGTGATAACAAGTCGATCGATATAAAAATGTTTATACCCTACACCACACTGTGGTACAGGGTATTATGACTTTGTGCATTTGTTTGTAACACCCAAAAGGAGAAGAGATAGACCCATTGTGTATTATACCGATCGACTTGTAATCACTTTCTGAGTCGATTTAGCTATGTCCGTCTGTCTGTCCGTCTGTCTGTCTGTCCGTCTGTCTGTAGACGTATTCTTGTAATCAAAGTACAGGTCGCAATTATGGACCGATCTCAACGAAACTTTGCACATATCCAAGGACGTTCCCTATTTTGTAATTCATGTATAAATTGTTTACATAAATTTACTTTTGGGACATTTTATACTTATATTACCATGTACCACAGTGTGGTGTAGGGTATAAAAACGATTGGATCTAAAGAGCCAAATCGGATGAAACATTTATATGGGAGCTATAGCTAAATCTTTACCGATTTTCTTCAAATTCGGCAAAGTTGGTTCATGAATCAAGAAACTCTACCATTCTAAATTTCAAAACGATTGGATGTAAAATATAGCTTCTATAGAACTAAAGGGCCAAATCGGACGAAACATATATATGGGAGATATAGCTAAATCTTAACCGATTTTCTTCTGTTGGTTTAGTCCTATAGAAGCTGTATTTTACATCCGATCGTTTTGAAATTTAGAATGGTAGAGTTTCTTGATCCATGAACCAACATTGCCGAATTTGAAGAAAATCGGTTCAGATTTAGATATAGCTCCCATATATATCTTTCGTCCGATTTGGTCCTTTAGTCCTATAGAAGCTGTATTTTACATCCGATCATTTTGAAATTTAGAATGGTAGAGTTTCTTGATCCATGAACCAACATTGCCGAATTTGAAGAAAATCGGTTAAGATTTAGCTATAGCTCCCATATATATGTTTCGTCCGATTTGGCCCTTTAGTCCTATAGAAGCTGTATTTTACATCCGATCGTTTTGAAATTTAGAATGGTAGAGTTTCTTGATCCATGAACTAACATTGCCGAATTTGAAGAAAATCGGTGCAGATTTAAATATAGCTCCCATATATATCTTTCGTCCGATTTGGTCCTTTAGTCCTATAGAAGCTGTATTTTACATCCGATCGTTTTGCAATTTAGAATGGTAGAGTTTCTTGATCCATGAACCAACATTGCCAAATTTGAAGAAAATCGGTTAAGATTTAGCTATAGCTCCCATATATATGTTTCGTCCGATTTGGCCCTTTAGTCCTATAGAAGCAGTATTTTACATCCGATCGTTTTGAAGTTTAGAATGGTAGAGTTTCTTGATCCATGAACCAACATTGCCGAATTTGAAGAAAATCGGTTAAGATTTAGCTATAGCTCCCATAAATATGTTTCGTCCGATTTGGCCCTTTAGTCCTATAAAAGCTGTATTTTACATCCAATCGTGTTGAAATTTAGAATGGTAGAGTTTCTTGATCCATGAACCAACACTACCGAATTTGAAGAAAATCGGTTAAGATTTAGCTATAGCTCCCATATATATGTTTCATCCGATTTGGCTCTTTAGATCCAATCGTTTTTATACCCTAAACCACACTGTGGTACAGGGTATTATTTAAGTATAAAATGTCCCAAAAGTAAATTTATGTAAACAATTTATACATGAATTACAAAATTTATATATCAGAGTTATTCTATATTACGAGAGTGGTGTAGGGTATTATATAGTCGGCACCGCCCGACTTTAGCCTTTCCTTACTGGTTTTTAATTTCAGATGATCCGGTATCCAGTTAAGATGGGCTCCGCAATTAATTTTTTTTTCGAGAAGCTTCCGCATATATGCTGTTGTTGCCATATTTTTTTACTAATCTTTGAATGTTATACTTTAATGCACCATTAGTTTCAATCAAAAAATTTTAACCATTTGGTAACAAAAAAATCATAAGAATGGGTTTTTTGCACAAATTAATGTTACCAGCACATTAAAAAAACATTTGTTTCTAAAAAATTTAATTAATTTATAAGCAATTAATAACATTTAAAAAAAAAATTTTTTCTCCGGAGCTGGGATTCGAACCCACGATCACCTCGTGCGTAATCGAATAATGTGTATTTATACCCTACACCACTCTGTGGTACAGGGTATTATAAGTTTGTTTCACGGCAGATGTTTGTAACACCTTAAAATAACACAGCTAGACCCACCTTAAAGTATACCGATCGACTCAGAATCACTAGCTGAGTCGATTTAACGATGTCCGTCCGTCCGTCCGTCCGTCCACCCGTCCGTCCATGTAAAGTTGTTCGTCGACTACAGGTCGCAATTTCACTCCGATCGTTCTGAAATTTTGCAGTTTAGAGTACTTCGCGGCTGTTAAGATCGCTATTGAATTTGGTTGAAATCGGTTCAGATTTAGATATAGCTCCCATATATATCTTTCGTCCGATTTGGACCTTTAGTCCTATAGAAGCTGTATTTTACATCCGATCGTTTTGAAATTTAGAATGGTAGAGTTTCTTGATCCATGAACCAACATTGCTGAATTTGAAGAAAATCGGTTAAGATTTAGCTATAGCTCCCATATATATGTTTCGTCCGATTTGGCCCTTTAGTCCTATAGAAGCTGTATTTTACATCCGATCGTTTTGAAATTTAGAATGGTAGAGTTTCTTGATCCATGAACCAACATTGCCGAACTTGGAGAAAATCGGTTCAGATTTAGATATAGCTCCCATATATATCTTTCGTCCGATTTGGTCCTTTAGTCCTATAGAAGCTGTATTTTATATCCGATCGTTTTGAAATTTAGAATGGTAGAGTTTCTTGATCCATGAACCAACATTGCTGAATTTGAAGAAAATCGGTTAAGATTTAGCTATAGCTCCCATATATATGTTTCGTCCGATTTGGCCCTTTAGTCCTATAGAAGCTGTATTTTACATCCGATCGTTTTGAAATTTAGAATGGTAGAGTTTCTTGATCCATGAACCAACATTGCCGAACTTGGAGAAAATCGGTTCAGATTTAGATATAGCTCCCATATATATCTTTCGTCCGATTTGGTCCTTTAGTCCTATAGAAGCTGTATTTTATATCCGATCGTTTTGAAATTTAGAATGGTAGAGTTTCTTGATCCATGAACCAACATAGCCGAATTTGATGAAAATCGGTTAAGATTTAGCTATAGCTCCCATATATATGTTTCGTCCGATTTGGTCCTTTAGTCCTATAGAAGCTGTATTTGACATCCGATCGTTTTGAAATTTAGAATGATTGAGTTTCTTGATCCATGAACCAACATTGCTAAATTTGAAAAAAATCCGTTAAGATTTAGCTATAGCTCCCATATATATGTTTCGTCCGATTTGGCCCTTTAGTCCTATAGAAGCTGTATTTTACATCCGATCGTTTTGAAATTTAGAATGATAGAGTTTCTTGATCCATGAATCAACATTGCCGAATTTGAAGAAAATCGGTTAAGATTTAGCTATAGCTCCCATATATATGTTTCGTCCGATTTGGCCCTTTAGTCCTATAAAAGCTGTATTTTACACCCAATCGTGTTGAAATTTAGAATGGTAGAGTTTCTTGATCCATGAACCAACACTACCGAATTTGAAGAAAATCGGTTAAGATTTAGCTATAGCTCCCATATATATGTTTCATCCGATTTGGCTCTTTAGATCCAATCGTTTTTATACCCTACACCACACTGTGGTACAGGGTATTATTTAAGTATAAAATGTCCTAAAAGTAAATTTATGTAAACAATTTATACATGAATTACAAAATTTATATATCAGAGTTATTCAAAATTACGAGAGTGGTGTAGGGTATTATATAGTCGGCACCGCCCGACTTTAGCCTTTCCTTACTGGTTATATTATGTGGTTGTTGTTGCTACATTGATTATTACAACTTTCACGAAGTCTTTAATTATTTATGCAATACAATAACTAAATTTGAATTATGTATATGTAAATAAAAAACCTGTAAGGAAATGCAGAAAGTCGGGCGGGCCGACTATATAATACCCTACACTTCCCTAACAATGCGATAAAGGTCACTGCGATAATAATTTGGAATAATTGGTAAGTAGGCAGGAACATATTATCTAATTCTGAGCCGATAATCGCTAAATTAAGCAATATTCGTTCCTAAATTGAGAAACATCTTTCCGGAAAATATTAATGATCGGAAGTAAAGTACAACTTCTATAGTGCGTTGAGGAACATATATATGGAGGTTATATATAAATCTGAACCGATTTTCCCTGAATACTCATTCATGTAAAAAGACCTCTTTCTGTCGAATTTCGTACTGATCGGATATAAAATACACTTTCTACAGCTATTGAATTTCAAATCGGGGGTAACATATATATGGAGGCTATATCTAAATCTGAACCGATTTTCTCCGAATTTGGCAGTATTCCTTCTTGTAATAAGAAACCTCTTTCTGCGGAATTTCGTACTGATTGGATATAAAATACAGTTTCTACAGCGCTTACATCTCAAATCGGAGGTTACATATATATGGGGGCTATATCCAAATCTGAACCAATTTTCTCCGAATTTGGTAGTATTCCTTCATGTAATAAGAAACCTCTTTCTGCCGAATTTCACACTGATCGGTTATAAAATAATTTTTTTACGGCGCTTACATGTGAAATCGGGGGTAACGTATATATGGGGGCTATATCTAAATCTGAACCGATTTCTTTAAAATTTAACAGTGTTCATGCATATAATAAGATACCTCTTTCTGCTGAATTTCATACTGATCGGATATAAAATAAAGGTTTTACAGCGCTTACATGTCAAATCGGGGCTAACATATATATGGGGGCTATATCCAAATCTGAACCGATTTTAACCAAATTAAATAGAAATCGTCCTTGAGCCAAAAAAAAAAGATATGTGTAAAGTTTCATCAAGATCGGGCCATAATTGCGACCTGTACTTTGATTACAAGAATACATCTACAGACATACAGACGGACAGACAGACAGGCGGACATAGCTAAATCGACTCAGAAAGTGATAACAAGTCGATCGATATAAAAATGTTTATACCCTACACCACACTGTGGTACAGGGTATTATGACTTTGTGCATTTGTTTGTAACACCCAAAAGGAGAAGAGATAGACCCATTGTGTATTATACCGATCGACTTGTAATCACTTTCTGAGTCGATTTAGCTATGTCCGTCTGTCTGTCCGTCTGTCTGTAGACGTATTCTTGTAATCAAAGTACAGGTCGCAATTATGGACCGATCTCAACGAAACTTTGCACATATCCAAGGACGTTCCCTATTTTGTAATTCATGTATAAATTGTTTACATAAATTTACTTTTGGGACATTTTATACTTATAATACCCTGTACCACAGTGTGGTGTAGGGTATAAAAACGATTGGATCTAAAGAGCCAAATCGGATGAAACATTTATATGGGAGCTATAGCTAAATCTTTACCGATTTTCTTCAAATTCGGCAAAGTTGGTTCATGAATCAAGAAACTCTACCATTCTAAATTTCAAAACGATTGGATGTAAAATATAGCTTCTATAGAACTAAAGGGCCAAATCGGACGAAACATATATATGGGAGATATAGCTAAATCTTAACCGATTTTCTTCTGTTGGTTCATGGATCAAGAAACTCTACCATTCTAAATTTCAAAACGATTGGATGTAAAATACAGCTTTTATAGGACTAAAGGACCAAATCGGACAAAACATATATATGGGAGCTATAGCTAAATCTTAACCGATTTTCTTCAAATTTTACTAAATAATCTTTGAATGTTATACTTTAATGCACCATTAGTTTCAATCAAAAAATTGTAACCATTTGGTAACAAAAAAATCATAAGAATGGGTTTTTTGCACAAATTAATGTTACCAGCACATTAAAAAAACATTTGTTTCTAAAAAATTTAATTAATTTATAAGCAATTAATAACGTTTAAAAAAAAATTTTTTTTCTCCTGAGCTGGGATTCGAACCCACGATCACCTCGTGCGTAATCGAATAATGTGTATACATATTATGTGGTTGTTGTTGCTACATTGATTATGTATTACAATTTTCACGAAGTCTTTAATTATTTATGCAATAGAATAACTAAATTTGAATTATATGTAAATAATAAACCAGTAAGGAAATGCAGAAAGTCGGGCGGGGCCGACTATATAATACCCTACACCTCCCTAACAATGCGATAAAGGTCACTGCGATAATAATTTGGAATAATTGGTAAGTAGGCAGGAACATATTATCTAATTCTGAGCCGATAATCGCTAAATTAAGCAATATTCGTTCCTAAATTGAGAAACATCTTTCCGGAAAATATTAATGATCGGAAGTAAAGTACAACATCTATAGTGAGTTGAGGAACATATATATGGAGGTTATATATAAATCTGAACCGATTTTCCCTGAATACTCATTCATGTAAAAAGACCTCTTTCTGTAGAATTTCGTACTGATCGGATATAAAATACAGTCTCTACAGCGCTTACATGTCAAATCGGTGGTAACATATATATAGGGGCTATATCTAAATCTGAACCGATTTTCTCCGAATTTGGCAGTATTCCTTCATGTAATAAGAAAACTCTTTTTGCCGAATTTCGCACTGATCGGATATAAAATACAGTTTCTACAGCGCTTACATCTCAAATCGGGGGTTACATATATATGAGGGCTATATCCAAATCTGAACCAATTTTCTCCGAATTTGGCAGTATTCCTTCATGTAATAAGAAACCTCTTTCTGCCGAATTTCACACTGATCGGTTATAAAATAAATTTTTTACGGCGCTTACATGTGAAATCGGGGGTAACGTATATATGGGGGCTATATCTAAATCTGAACCGATTTCTTCAAGATTTAACAGTGTTCATGCATATAATAAGATACCTCTTTCTGCTGAATTTCATACTGATCGGATATAAAATAAAGTTTTTACAGCGCTTACATGTCAAATCGGGGCTAACATATATATGGGGGCTATATCCAAATCTGAACCGATTTTAACCAAATTAAATAGGGATCGTCCTTGAGCCAAAAAATAGATATGTGTACTTTGATTACAAGAATACATCTACAGACAGACGGACAGACAGACGGACATAGCTAAATCGACTCAGAAAGTGATAACAAGTCGATCGATATAAAAATGTTTATACCTTACACCACACTGTGGTACAGGGTATTATGACTTTGTGCATTTGTTTGTAACACCCAAAAGGAGAAGAGATAGATACACTTTCTGAGTCGATTTAGCTATGTCCGTCTGTCTGTCTGTCCGTCTGTCTGTAGACGTATTCTTGTAATCAAAGTACAGGTCGCAATTATGGACCGATCTCAACGAAACTTTGCACATATCTTTTTTTAGGCCCAAGGACGATCCCTATTGAATTTGGTTAAAACATGGGTCCGTCGAATATGGGCAACCCTGTATATGTTGCACCCGATTTGACATGTAAGCGCTGTAGAAACTGTATTTTATATCCAATCAGTACGAAATTCCGCAGAAAGAGGTTTCTTATTACAAGAAGGAATACTGCCAAATTCGGAGAAAATCGGTTCAGATTTAGATATAGCCTCCATATATATGTTACCCCCGATTTGAAATTCAATAGCTGTAGAAAGTGTATTTTATATCCGATCAGTACGAAATTCGACAGAAAGAGGTTTCTATTTTACATGCATGAGTATTCAGGGAAACTCGATGCAGATTTATATATAAGCTCCATATATATGTTCCTCCTGATTTGTTTACAAAGCGCTATAGAAGTTGTACCTTACTTCCGATCATTACAAAATTCTCCAGAAAGATGTTTCTCAATTTAGGAACGAATATTGCTTAATTTAGCGATTATCGGCTCAGAATTAGATATATCCGCATATATATGTTCTTACCCATTTACCAATTATTCCAAATTATTATCGCGATAACCCTTATCGCATTGTTAGGGAGGTGTAGGGTATTATATAGTCGGCACCGCCCGACTTTCTGCCTTTCCTTACTGGTTTTAATTTCCTTTCATTTGACTAAAACCACCTAGGATTTGCAAAATGTCTGCGACTATATCCCTACCAATAGCCATGTATTTCCTTTTTAACTGTTCTACAGTATTCCAATTTAAAAACCAGTAAGGAAAGGCAGAAAGTCGGGCGGGGCCGACTATATAATACCCTACACGTCCTTAACAATGTGATAAGGGTCATTGCGACAATAATTTGGAATACTTGGTAATTGAGTAAGAACATATATATGTGTATATATCTAATTCTGAACCGATAATCGCTAAATTAAGCAATATTCGTTCCTAAATTGAGAAACATCTTTCGCTTTGTAACCAAATCAGGAGGAACATATATATGGAGGTTATATATTAATCTTAATCGATTTTCCCTGAATTCGAATTTCGTACTGATCGAATACAAAATACAGTCTCTACAGAGCTTAGATGTCAAATCGGGGCTAACATATATATGGGGGCTATATCTAAATCTGAACCGATTTCCCCCAAATTTTGTATTGTCTCTAAGTGTATCGTGAGACTACTCTCTGTAAATTTTTGTACAAATATGTTCAAAAATGTTGTTTATACAGTGCATATATGCCAAATCGGAGGTACTTATATATGGGAGCTATATGTAAATCTGAACCGATTTTAAATAAAAGTATAAAACTATTTAATAGCTGAGCACATACAAAAAATACAAATATGAGCACGAACGTACGTTTTTGATGTACAAAAAAAAAAAGAAAACCAGTAAGGAAAGAATACCCTACACCCCTCTCGTAATATTGAATAACTCCGATATATAAATTTTGTAATTCATGTATAAATTGTTTACATAAATTTACTTTTGGGACATTTTATACTTATAATACCCTGTACCACAGTGTGGTGTAGGGTATAAAAACGATTGGATCTAAAGAGCCAAATCGGATGAAACATTTATATGGGAGCTATAGCTAAATCTTTACCGATTTTCTTCTGTTGGTTCATGGATCAAAAAACTCTACCATTCTAAATTTCAAAACGATTGGATGTAAAATACAGCTTTTATAGGACTAAAGAACCAAATCGGACGAAACATATATATGGGAGCTATAGCTAAATCTTAACCGATTTTCTTCAAATTTTACTAAATAATCTACTTTAATGCACCATTAGTTTCAATCAAAAAATTGTAAACATTTGGTAACAAAAAAATCATAAGAATGGGTTTTTTGCACAAATTAATGTTACCAGCACATTAAAAAAACATTTGTTTCTAAAAAATTTAATTAATTTATAAGCAATTAATAACATTTAAAAAAAAATTTTTTCTCCGGAGCTGGGATTCGAACCCACGATCACCTCGTGCGTAATCGAATAATGTGTATTTATACCCTACACCACTCTGTGGTACAGGGTATTATAAGTTTGTTTCACGGCAGATGTTTGTAACACCTTAAAATAACACAGCTAGACCCACCTTAAAGTATACCGATCGACTCAGAATCACTAGCTGAGTCGATTTAACGATGTCCGTCCGTCCGTCCGTCCATGTAAAGTTGTTCGTCGACTACAGGTCGCAATTTCACTCCGATCGTTCTGAAATTTTGCAGTTTAGAGTATTTCGCGGCTGTTAAGATCGCTATTGAATTTGGTTGAAATCGGTTCAGATTTAGATATAGCACCCATATATATCTTTCGTCCGATTTGGTCCTTTAGTCCTATAGAAGCTGTATTTTATATCCGATCGTTTTGAAATTTAGAATGGTAGAGTTTCTTGATCCATGAACCAACATTGCTGAATTTGAAGAAAATCGGTTAAGATTTAGCTATAGCTCCCATATATATGTTTCGTCCGATTTGGACCTTTAGTCCTATAGAAGCTGTATTTTACATCCGATCGTTTTGAAATTTAGAATGGTAGAGTTTCTTGATCCATGAACCAACATTGCCGAACTTGGAGAAAATCGGTTCAGATTTAGATATAGCTCCCATATATATCTTTCGTCCGATTTGGCCCTTTAGTCCTATAGAAGCTGTATTTTACATCCGATCGTTTTGAAATTTAGAATGGTAGAGTTTCTTGATCCATGAACCAACATTGCTGAATTTGAAGAAAATCGGTTAAGATTTAGCTATAGCTCCCATATATATGTTTCGTCCGATTTGGCCCTTTAGTCCTATAGAAGCTGTATTTTACATCCGATCGTTTTGAAATTTAGAATGGTAGAGGTTCTTGATCCATGAACCAACATTGCCGAACTTGGAGAAAATCGGTTCAGATTTAGATATAGCTCCCATATATATCTTTCGTCCGATTTGGTCCTTTAGTCCTATAGAAGCTGTATTTTATATCCGATCGTTTTGAAATTTAGAATGGTACAGTTTCTTGATCCATGAACCAACATAGCCGAATTTGAAGAAAATCGGTTAAGATTTAGCTATAGCTCCCATATATATGTTTCGTCCGATTTGGCCCTTTAGTCCAATAGAAGCTGTATTTTACATCCGATCGTTTTGAAATTTAGAATGGTAGAGTTTCTTGATCCATGAACCAACATTGCCGAATTTGAAGAAAATCGGTGCAGATTTAGATATAGCTCCCATATATATCTTTCGTCCGATTTGGTCCTTTAGTCCTATAGAAGCTGTATTTGACATCCGATCGTTTTGAAATTTAGAATGGTTGAGTTTCTTGATCCATGAACCAACATTGCTAAATTTGAAGAAAATCCGTTAAGATTTAGCTATAGCTCCCATATATATGTTTCGTCCGATTTGGCCCTTTAGTCCTATAGAAGCTGTATTTTACATCCGATCGTTTTGAAATTTAGAATGATAGAGTTTCTTGATCCATGAACCAACATTGCCGAATTTGAAGAAAATCGGTTAAGATTTAGCTATAGCTCCCATATATATGTTTCGTCCGATTTGGCCCTTTAGTCCTATAAAAGCTGTATTTTACACCCAATCGTGTTGAAATTTAGAATGGTAGAGTTTCTTGATCCATGAACCAACACTACCGAATTTGAAGAAAATCGGTTAAGATTTAGCTATAGCTCCCATATATATGTTTCATCCGATTTGGCTCTTTAGATCCAATCGTTTTTATACCCTACACCACACTGTGGTACAGGGTATTATTTAAGTATAAAATGTCCTAAAAGTAAATTTATGTAAACAATTTATACATGAATTACAAAATTTATATATCAGAGTTATTCAAAATTACGAGAGTGGTGTAGGGTATTATATAGTCGGCACCGCCCGACTTTAGCCTTTCCTTACTGGTTATATTATGTGGTTGTTGTGGCTACATTGATTATTACAATTTTCACGAAGTCTTTAATTATTTATGCAATAGAATAACTAAATTTGAATTATATGTAAATAAAAAACCAGTAAGGAAATGCAGAAAGTCGGGCGGGGCCGACTATGTAATACCCTACACCTCCCTAACAATGCGATAAAGGTCACTGCGATAATAATTTGGAATAATTGGTAAGTAGGCAGGAACATATTATCTAATTCTGAGCCGATAATCGCTAAATTAAGCAATATTCGTTCCTAAATTGAGAAACATCTTTCCGGAAAATATTAATGATCGGAAGTAAAGTACAACTTCTATAGTGCGTTGAGGAACATATATATGGAGGTTATATATAAATCTGAACCGATTTTCCCTGAATACTCATTCATGTAAAAAGACCTCTTTCTGTAGAATTTCGTACTGATCGGATATAAAATACAGTCTCTACAGCGCTTACATGTCAAATCGGTGGTAACATATATATAGGGGCTATATCTAAATCTGAACCGATTTTCTCCGAATTTGGCAGTATTCCTTCATGTAATAAGAAAACTCTTTTTGCCGAATTTCGCATTGATCGGATATAAAATACAGCTTCTACAGCGCTTACATCTCAAATCGGGGGTTACATATATATGGGGGCTATATCCAAATCTGAACCAATTTTCTCCGAATTTGGCAGTATTCCTTCATGTAATAAGAAACCTCTTTCTGCCGAATTTCACACTGATCGGTTATAAAATAAATTTTTTACGGCGCTTACATGTGAAATCGGGGGTAACGTATATATGGGGGCTATATCTAAATCTGAACCGATTTCTTCAAAATTTAACAGTGTTCATGCATATAATAAGATACCTCTTTCTGCTGAATTTCATACTGATCGGATACAAAATAAAGTTTTTACAGCGCTTACATGTCAAATCGGGGCTAACATATATATGGGGGCTATATCCAAATCTGAACCGATTTTAACCAAATTAAATAGGGATCGTCCTTGAGCCAAAAAAAAGATATGTGTAAAGTTTCATCAAGATCGGGCCATAATTGCGACCTGTACTTTGATTACAAGAATACATCTACAGACAGACAGACGGACAGACAGACAGACGGACATAGCTAAATCGACTCAGAAAGTGATAACAAGTCGATCGATATAAAAATGTTTGATATCAATGTTAAGAAGATTACCGAGGCTCTTGTAAAATCATTCGAAGATAGTTGCCCACTTCGAGAAAGGAAATCTGCCTTTGAGAAACCCTGGATGACAGGACAAATTCGCTCGATTGGCAAAGATGTCCGCAGACTTTACAACAGAGCTCGACGTAAAAAACAATCAGTATATTGGGACGACTACCACAGAAGACTCAAAGAATACAATAAAATCGTTAGATCGGCGAAACGTAACTCCTGGAGGCTTTTGTGTGAACAGGTAGACAGCGTTAACAGCATGTCTAAAATGAAAAAGTTCCTCTCAAAAACTCATGTCCAAACCGAAACACCGGTGGATGAAACGGGTAAAAGGATGGAAACTATAGAGGATACCGTAAGGCTCTTGATGAAAACTCATTTTCCGACTGGTAATGCTGGACCAACAGAGGAACAGTTACAGAATGAAAATGTATTGCACCAAGTACCTATTACGGATATAACAGATGGTATGGTTAAAGAAGCGATAAAAAGTTTCTCTCCCTTTAAGGCTGCGGGACCGGATGGAATATTTCCAGCACTTCTGCAGAATGAGGTGGATCTGGTATCAACTCATCTGGCTGGAGTGTTCACTGCATGCCTAACCCATTCGTATACCCCAAAAAACTGGCAGGAATCAAGGGTGGTCTTCATACCAAAGCCTGGCAAGGCGAGTTACACGACCCCAAAGGCTTATCGACCCATTAGCCTTACTTCTTTCCTGTTAAAAACAATGGAGCGAATAATTGATGACATGGTCAAAGGTAAAATAGCGGATGACAGGCTAAAATTCAAACAACACGCCTATGTCAAAGGAAGATCAGTGGAAACAGCTCTGCATGAGGTAGTGCACCACATAGAAGAGTCCTTCAGTAAAGAAATGTATACACTTGCTGTTTGCATAGACATTGAGGGCGCATTTAACAATGTACAGACCGATACACTTATCCAGTCCTTAGACGAGTTTCAGGTTGACCGGGCGCTGAAAAACTGGATCAACAATATGCTAAGGAATAGGTGGATTATTTGTGGGCCATATGACGTAAAAATTAGAGACAAGGTAAATCGTGGTATACCTCAGGGGGGCATTTTATCGCCTCTTCTATGGGTTACGACGATACACAGTCTCCTAAAAGCCCTCACCAATGAAGGACTTAAACCAGTCTGTTATGCAGACGACGTTGTAATACTTCTAAGGGGCTTTCATCCAAATATATTATGCAGAAGAGCTGAAGAGGCACTTAACATAGCATATAACTGGGCACAACCAAGGGGATTAAATGTTAACCCAGACAAAACAGAAATATGTCTATTTACAAGGAAAACGAAGATCCCGGGGTAAAAACCCCGCCTCGATTCCTGAATAAGACAATTGCTATAACTAACCAGTAAGGAAAGGCTAAAGTCGGGCGGTGCCGACTATATAATACCCTACACCACTCTCGTAATATTGAATAACTCTGATATATAAATTTTGTAATTCATGTATAAATTGTTTACATAAATTTACTTTTGGGACATTTTATACTTAAATAATACCCTGTACCACAGTGTGGTGTAGGGTATAAAAACGATTGGATCTAAAGAGCCAAATCGGATGAAACATATATATGGGAGCTATAGCTAAATCTTTACCGATTTTCTTCAAATTCGGCAATGTTGGTTCATGAATCAAGAAACTCTACCATTCTAAATTTCAAAACGATTGGATGTAAAATATAGCTTCTATAGAACTAAAGGGCCAAATCGGACGAAACATATATATGGGAGCTATAGCTAAATCTTAACCGATTTTCTTCAAATTCGGCAGTGTTGGTTCATAGATCAAGAAACTCTACCATTCTAAATTTCAAAATGATTGGATGTAAAACACAGCTTCTACAGGACTAAAGGGCCAAATCGGACGAAACATGTATATGGGAGCTATAGCTAAATCTTAACCGATTTTCCTCAAATTCGGTAGTGTTGGTTCACGGATCAATAAACTCTACCATTCTAAATTTCAAAACGATTGGATGTAAAATACAGCTTCTATAGAACTAAAGGGCCAAATCGGACGAAACATATATATGGGAGCTATAGCTAAATCTTAACCGATTTTCTTAAAATTCGGTAGTGTTGGTTCATGGATCAAGACACTCTACCATTCTAAATTTCAAAATGATTGGATGTAAAATACAGCTTCTACAGGACTAAAGAGCAAAATCGGACGAAACATATATATGGGAGCTATAGCTAAATCTTAACCGATTTTCTTCAAATTCGGCAATGTTGGTTCATGGATCAAGAAACTCTCTGTAAAATACAGCTTCTATATGACTAAAGGGCCAAATCGGACGAAACATATATATGGGAGCTATAGCTAAATCTTAACCGATTTTCTTCAAGTTCGGCAATTTTGGTTCATGGATCAAGAAACTCTACCATTCTAAATTTCAAAACGATTGGATGTAAAATACAGCTTCTATAGGACTAAAGGGCCAAATCGGACGAAAGATATATATGGGAGCTATATCTAAATCTGAACCGATTTTCTTCAAATTCCGCAATGTTGGTTCATGGATCAAGAAATTCTACCATTCTAAATTTCAAAACGATCGGATGTAAAATACAGCTTCTATAGGACTAAAGGGCCAAATCGGACGAAAAACATATATATGGGAGCTATATCTAAATCTGAACCGATTTTCTTCAAATTCGGCAATGTTGGTTCGTGGATCAAGAAACTGTACCATTCTAAATTTCAAAACGATTGGATGTAAAATACAGCTTATAGAAGCTGTATTAAAAGGACTAAAGGGCCAAATCGGAAGAAAGATATATATGGGAGCTATAGCTAAATCTGAACCGATTTCAACCAAATTCAATAGGGATCTTAACAGCCGCGAAATACTCTAAACTGCAAAATTTCAGAACGATCGGAGTGAAATTGCGACCTGTAGTCGACGAACAACTTTACATGGACAGACGGACGGACGGACAGACATCGTTAAATCGACTCAGCTAGTGATTCTGAGTCGATCGGTATACTTTAAGGTGGGTCTAGCTGTGTTATTTTCAGGTGTTACAAACATCTGCCGTGAAACAAACTTATAATACCCTGTACCACAGTGTGGTGTAGGGTATAAAAAGGTAAAATACTTGGGAGTAATCTTGGATCAGAAACTGTACTGGAAAGATCATCTTGAAGAAAGAGTTACAAAGGCACACAGATGTTGGTCGTTGTGCAGAAGAGCTATAGGTTTAAAATGGGGACTACGTCCAAATATGACTCACTGGCTTTACATGAGAGTGATTAGACCAATAATCACCTACGCCTCTGTAGTGTGGTGGACATCAATGGACAAGAATTGCAACGTAATACCTTTGCAAAAAATTCAACGTATGTGCTGTCTAGGCATAAGCGGGGCATTTAGAACTGCACCAACAAAAGCGTTGGAGACTATACTGCACATCCAACCAATAGACATCCGTATAAAGTATGAGGCAGCCCTCACAACAAGACGACTACAAGTGATGGGTGAATGGATAAATCGAGACCACAAGTCGTACCTCAGAAGATTTTAGAATATCTAGTTGGTCACATTCAAACGCCAGAAATCTCGGACCGCATTCCTGAAGTGCGGCTTACAGCTACCTGTGATACGTTTGTGCCAGACAGACGCTCCTGGGAAAATGGAACTTTGGCCCATGTGCCAGTGGGAACCAGCTGCTACACGGATGGGTCCAAGCGAGGAGGAAGGACGGGTCTGGGACTTTTTATTGATGAACCAGAAGTCGAACTTCACTTCCGCCTCCCTGACCATTACACAGTATTTCAAGCAGAAGTTCGAGCAATCACGGAGTGTGTGAACTGGCTCAGTAACACGACAAAGCCTAAATATGCCAACATCTTCACAGATAGCCAAATGGCGATTAAAGCAATAACATCGGAAAGGGTCAAATCCAGAACTGTGTTGGACTGTAAAAGAACGATAAATGATTACTCAGCCCATGGTCAATTGCGTATTTGCTGCACCCAAAAAAAAAAAGTTTGCTGTTAATAACAAACAACGTCTGCTAATTTTCAGCAAACATTTTTTCTGTTAATACAGCAAATTTTCTGCTATAATAGCAACAAGTTTGCAGCTTTGCATTAGCAAACGCACTGCTGAAAAATTTGCAGTTTGCTGAAAATGTTTGCTGTTAATCAAAATATGTGAAAATAATGCAATAATTTACATGATAAGGTTCAACTACCATTGAAAATCAAAAAGGTTAAAGTCAGTCGTGCGCTGAGAAAAGCATATTTTGAAATAAATTAAATAATTTGTCGGCGATATCTATTTTCCGAGTTAGGTTCTCAATATTTTTATTTTTTCATTGGATTTTATAAATATTGGAAATATGAGTCGAATAAAACTGCAAAAAGTAAAATACAAATCGATAACGAATATGATTTGACGTGGAAATAGAGCGATTTCAAAATCTAAGTACCGGACATACTATTAAAATTAATCTATTGCGTTTAGATTTTACTTTCTAATGTTTTAATGAACCCAAAGCTAAACATTATCATTTTCAGTGCGATTTGTAAAAATGTTTATAAAGTCCTGATTCACACAAGGCAATTTTTTTCAAGCAAGTGTCAAAGTTTGTAGGAGAGAGTGGCAGAGAGCTCTTTCCTCCAGCCTCTCTCTCCTACAAATTTGGTCACTTGCTTGGAAAAAATTGCCTCGTGGGATCTAGGACTAGGTCTTGTGTATGCAAAAACACAAGACCACAGGACGGCAAATATTTGTGAAATTTTCGGTTTGAAATGGAAAGTCCCGATTTACGCGGGGCGATTTTTAATTCCTAATTCTCTTTTGAACTTGCCTTTGCGTTCCCACGGCTATTCCTGATTGTATTGTTGTTGTTTCAAAGTGCGAATGAAAAACAAAACGTCCGATTGATTCCAAGGAGGTTTTCCCCTCCCTTTCCAACTGCCACCCCTACAAACACCCTTAAGCCGCTGATTAAATTGCCTCGTGTAAAGCGGGAAGAACATAGACCCCATCAGCACACGTGGCAATTTTCCAAGGCAATTCGGTGTTTGTAGGAGAAAGGCATGCGGAAGATAATATGGAAAGTAGATTCTTGTACTGGCAAACCGTTTTGTGTGTTTTATTCGCACTTTGCTGTCTTTATCTTCTACAAACACCGAATTGCCTCGCGTGAATAGGGACATAGACATGCTTCATTAGTCCTGATTCACATTAGACAATTTTTTGCAAGCAAGTGTCATAGTTTGCAAGAGAGAGAGGCAGAGATTTTTTCCGCCTGCCTCTCTCTCCAACAAATTTTGACACTTGCTTGGAAAAAATTGTCTCGTGTGAATCTGGACTTACGGAAAAAAGAAAATTAAAAAAAGAAGCGGCGTTTAATTTATATTCCTTGCCATTGAAACCAATTTTATTAAATTAAAATGTGCTTGTGATAAGTTATACATATATTCATATTTGTGCAGATGACAAAATCTCAAAAAATATTGACAGACGTAATATGCTTTCACTAACATTCAACAGTAGCCCTCTTTGACAGACATCGTGCGCCGCTATTTAAGTAGCACCCTTTGAAGTGACGCCAAATAAAATTGAAATTTTCGTTTTGTTTGTTAATTTGCATTACAAAGGCATCCCGCTGGCGGAATAAAGAAATATTTTTGGCAAAAAAATCACATCCATCAAGAAGATAATATAAATGATTTTAATGTGTAAAACTATTCCGGGGGACCTTGCTTACAAATGGCTAAAGAAAGAAATCGGTTTAATATTTCCCAAAAAGGCGAAATTGTTTATGCCTTGGAGGATAGAAGGCACACTGAAAATATTGAACGGTGGGTGGGTGTTTACGATTTCTTAATGAAATTCATAACGTATGTGGCATATAAAGAACCACGTTATCAATTTATCAAGTCGCAACAGGTAAGCGTACACAAATTGCAAATTAAATTCAATATGATTGTGAAAGGCTTATTTCTGCTTGTTTTCACGATTCTCAGCAAGCAGTGTCCTATTAAAACCCTCTACTTAAATACGGCTACAAAAGATGAACTTAAATTTCATAGCAAATATATGCTGTCCATACAGAGAACTTGTGAAAGCGATGGACTAGCAATTTTGTTTCCTTGTCCACTTTTCCAAATCGCATACACCTCTTGGAAGTGTGACCCTAATGAAAATACCTGCAACAACTGGTAAGTAATTTTTTTTCCTTTTTGTGATTCGTTTAACGAAATGGCAACATTGATTTTTTACTCCATATGCTCCAACGATGGTCGCTAATATCTGAATCACGAAGCAGCCTTTTGGCTCCAAAAAAACTCGGAATAATGTAGTATAATTTGGATGTAATACATGGATAAGATAATTTTGACCAATGAGTTCGCTCTAGACATGTACAATTACCGTGTCTATAGGGTTCAACATTGGCCAACATTGACAGGGTTTGCGTCGATGTCGTACGATTTATGTTCTTTATATATATCCTTCGGATAAAAAGAAGATAATTGTTAATGCCAGTGACCGGTAAGTATTGTTTGTAGACACTCCTATTGCTATTCAATTTTACTAAATGATTTCTTTTTCAATTATATTTTTAGATCAAGCGTACATACAGATTTCACAGTTCGAAACGCTTATCAATACATGGGCTGAATAACTTCAGGTTGGAATCCTGATTGATATACTCTTCTTAAATACATATCAAGACCAGTAAGGAAAGGCAGAAAGTCGGGCGGGGCCGACTATATAATACCCTACACCTCCCTAACAATGCGATAAGGGTCATTGCCATAATAATTTGGTCATATCGGGAGTAACGTATATATGGGGGCTATATCTAAATCTGAACCGATTTCTTCCAAATTTAACAGTGTTTATTCAAATAATAGGAAACCTCTTCCTGCCGAATTTCATACTGATCGTATATAAAATACAGTTTTTACAGCGCATACATGTCAAATCGGGGGAACGTATATATGGGGGCTATATCTAAATCTGAACCGATTTCTTCCAAATTTAACAGTGTTCATTCATATAATAAGAAACCTCTTTCTGCAGAATTTCATACTGATCGGATATAAAATAAAATTTTTACAGCGCTTACAAGTCAAATCGGGGGTAACGTATATATGGGGGCTATATCTAAATCTGAACCGATTTTCTCCAAATTTAGCAGTATTCCTTTATGTAATAAGAAACCTCTTTCTGCCAAATTTTGCACTGATCGGATATAAAATACAGTTTTTACAGCGCTTACATGTCAAATCGGGGGTAACATATATATGGGGGCTATATCTGAAACTGAACCGATTGTCTCCGAATTTAGCAGTATTCCTTCATGTAATAAGAAACCTCTCTTTGCCGAATTTCGCACTGATCGGATATAAAATAACATTTTTACAGCGCTTATATGTCAAATCGGGGGTAATGTATATATGGGGGCTATATCTAAATCTGAACCGATTTCTTCCAAATTTAACAGAGTTCATTCATGTAATAAGAAACCTTTTCCTGCCGAATTTCATACTGATCGGGTATAAAATAAAGTTTTTACAGCGCTTACATGTCAAATCGGGGCTAACATATATATGGGGGATATATCTAAATCTGAACCGATTTTAACCAAATTCAATAGGGATCGTCCTTGGGCCAAAAATAAGATATGTGTAAAGTTTCGTCGAGATCGGACCATAATTGCGACCTGTACTTTGATTACAAGAATACATGCACAGACAGACGGACAGACAGACAGACAGACAGACAGACGGACAGACAGACATAGCTAAATCGACTCAGAAAGTGATTCTAAGTCGATCGGTATAATAAACGATGGGTCTATTTCTTCTCCTTTTGGGTGTTACAAACAAATGCACAAAGTTATAATACCCTGTACCACAGTGTGGTGTAGGGTATAAAAATATAAATTTGTATTTCTTTTATTCGCTTTTTATACCCTACACCACACTGTGGTACAGGGTATTATAACTTTGTGCATTTGTTTGTAACACCCAAAAGGAGAAGAAATGGACCCATCGTTTATTATACCGATCGACTTAGAATTACTTTCTGAGTTGATTTAGCTATGTCCGTCTGTCTGTCTGTGCATGTATTCTTGTAATCAAAGTACAGGTCGCAAATATGGTCCGATTACGACGAAACTTTACACATATGTTTTATTTGGCCCAAGGACGATCCCTATTGAATTTGGTTAAAATCGGTTCAGATTTAGATATAGCCCCCATATATACGTTACCCCCGATTTGAAGTGTAAGCGCTGTAAAAATGTTATTTTATATCCGATCAGTATGAAATTCGGCAGAAAGAGGTTTCCTATTATTTGAATGAACACTGTTAAATTTGGAAGAAATCGGTTCAGATTTAGATATAGCCCCCATATATACGTTACCCCCGATTTGAAGTGTAAGCGCTGTAAAAATGTTATTTTATATCCGATCAGTATGAAATTCGGCAGAAAGAGGTTTCCTATTATTTGAATGAACACTGTTAAATTTGGAAGAAATCGGTTCAGATTTAGATATAGCTGTTAAATTTGGAATAAATCGGTTCAGATTTAGATATAGCCCCCATATATACGTTACCCCCGATTTGAAGTGTAAGCGCTGTAAAAATGTTATTTTATATCCGATCAGTATGAAATTCGGCAGAAAGAGGTTTCCTATTATTTGAATGAACACTGTTAAATTTGGAAGAAATCGGTTCAGATTTAGATATAGCCCCCATATATACGTTACCCCCGATTTGAAGTGTAAGCGCTGTAAAAATGTTATTTTATATCCGATCAGTATGAAATTCGGCAGAAAGAGGTTTCCTATTATTTGAATGAACACTGTTAAATTTGGAAGAAATCGGTTCAGATTTAGATATAGCCCCCATATAAACGTTACCCCGATTTCACATGTAAGCGCTGTAAAAATGTTATTTTATATCCGATCAGTGCGAATTTTGGCAAAAAGAGGTTTCCTTCTACATGAAGAAATACTGCCAAATTCGGAGAAAATCGGTTCAGATTTAGATATAGCCCCATATATATGTTACCCCCGATTCGACATGTAAGCGCTGTAGAGATTGTATTTTATATCCGATCAGTACGAAGTTCGACAGAAAGTTGTCTTTTTACATGAATGAGTATTCAGGGAAAATTGGTTCAGATTTATATATAACATCCGTACATATGTTCCTCCTGATTTGGTATCATAGCGCTATAGAAGTTGTACTTTACTTCCGATCATTAAAATTTTCCAGAAATATGTTTCTCAATTTAGGAACGAATATTACTTAATTTAGCGATTATCGGTTCAGAATTAGATAATATGTTCCTACCCATTTACCAATTATTCCAAATTATTATCGCAATGACCCTTATCGCATTATTAGGGAGGTGTAGGGTATTATATAGTCGGCCCCGCCCGACTTTCTGCCTTTCCTTACTGGTTTCTGTAAAATAATAGCAAAATTGTTTGTTAAAACGACTGTTTTAGTTTGCTATAGTAGCATGCAAATTTGTGTGCTAGAATAACAACCATAGGTTTGCTAAAATAACAGACGAAGTCTGCTTTCCCTTTTTCAGCAGACACAGACTGTTGAAACAACAAACATTTTTGCTAATGATACTCACAAAATTCTTTGAGTGTGGCTACCAGGACACAACGGAGTGATTGGAAATGAACGGGCAAACAACTTGGCTTTAAAGGGCAGAGAACTTCGAGTAATAAACTTGGAAAATTGGAAACCTTTCGAAGCCACGAAAAATGATTTGAAGCACTGGGCAGTGATGGCTCATAAAACTGTGTGTAATAGCTCAACAGTAGGAGCAACTGCAAAGATACTGTGGGGTGACCCAAATGAAAAGAAAACAAGAAGTCTTCTGAAACTAAACAAGATCGATATTAGTAAGATGATGAGTGTTCTAACGGGACACTCAAGCTTACAAGCACATCTTCATCGCATAGGACTAGCACGAAACGACGAATGCAGGGCATGCAGAGAAAACATCGAAACGATGGAACATTTTCTGTGTCACTGCCCGGCTTTCACACATGCAAGATCCCAACATTTCGGGTCCGACATATTACCAGACTTGACTCATCTCAGAGAATATGACTGGAAGATACTGAGAAAATTCGTGTCTAGTACCGATTTTCTGTAACTCGTGAGGCATAAAAAGATCATAATCAACCTAACCTAACCTAACCTAAAAATGTTTATACCCTACACCACACTGTGGTACAGGGTATTATGACTTTGTGCATTTGTTTGTAACACCCAAAAGAAGAAGAGATAGACCCATTGTGTATTATACCGATCGACTTGTAATCACTTTCTGAGTCGATTTAGCTATGTCCGTCTGTCTGTCTGTCCGTCTGTCTGTAGACGTATTCTTGTAATCAAAGTACAGGTCGCAATTATGGACCGATCTCAACGAAACTTTGCACATACCTTTTTTTAGGCCCAAGGACGATTCCTATTGAATTTGGTTAAAATCGGTTCAGATTTGCATATAGCTCCCATATATATGTTGCACCCGATTTGACATGTAAGCGCTGTAGAAACTGTATTTTATATCCAATCAGTACGAAATTCCGCAGAAAGAGGTTTCTTATTACAAGAAGGAATACTGCCGAATCGGTTAGGATTTAGATATATCCCCCATATATATGTTACCCCCGATTTGAAATTCAATAGCTGTAGAAAGTGTATTTTATATCCGATCAGTACGAAATTCGACAGAAAGAGGTTTCTATTTTACATGAATGAGTATTCAGGGAAAATCGATGCAGATTTATATATAAGCTCCATATATATGTTCCTCCTGATTTGTTTACAAAGCGCTATAGAAGTTGTACTTTACTTCCGATCATTACAAAATTCTCCAGAAAGATGTTTCTCAATTTAGGAACGAAGATTGCTTAATTTAGCGATTATCGGTTCAGAATTAGATATATCCGCATATATATGTTCTTACCCATTTACCAATTGTTCCAAATTATTATCGCAATAACCCTTATCGCATTGTTAGGGAGGTGTAGGGTATTATATAGTCGGCACCGCCCGACTTTCTGCCTTTCCTTACTGGTTTTAATTTCCTTTCATTTGACTAAAACCACCTAGGATTTGCAAAATGTCTGCGAATATATCCCTACCAATAGCCATGTATTTCCTATTTAACTGTTCTACAGTATTCCAATTTAAAAACCAGAAAGGCAGAAAGTCGGGCGGGGCCGACTATATAATACCCTACACGTCCCTAACAATGTGATAAGGGTCATTGCGACAATAATTTGGAATAATTGGTAATTGAGTAAGAACATATATATGTGTATATATCTAATTCTGAACCGATAACTGTTTTAACTGTTCCACAGTATTCCAATTTAAAAACCAGTAAGGAAAGGCAGAAAGTCGGGCGGGGCCGACTATATAATACCCTACACGTCCCTAACAATGTGATAAGGGTCATTGCGACAATAATTTGGAATAATTGGTAATTGAGTAAGAACATATATATGTGTATATATCTAATTCTGAACCGATAATCGCTAAATTAAGCAATATTCGTTCCTAAATTGAGAAACATCTTTCGCTTTGTAACCAAATCAGGAGGAACATATATATGGAGGTTATATATTAATTTTAATCGATTTTCCCTGAATTCGAATTTCGTACTGATCGAATACAAAATACAGTCTCTACAGAGCTTAGATGTCAAATCGGGGCTAACATATATATGGGGGCTATATCTAAATCTGAACCGATTTCCCCCAAATTTTGTATTGTCTCTAAGTGTATCACGAGACTACTCTCTGTAAATTTTTGTACAAATATGTTCAAAAATGTTGTTTATACAGTGCATATATATGCCAAATCGGAGGTACTTATATATGGGAGCTATATGTAAATCTGAACCGATTTTAAATAAAAGTATAAAACTATTTAATAGCTGAGCACATACAAAAAATACAAATATGAACACGAACGTACGTTTTTGATGTACAAAAAAAAAAGAAAACCAGTAAGGAAAGCCTAAAGTCGGGCGGTGCCGACTATATAATACCCTACACCACTCTCGTAATATTGAATAACTCCGATATATAAATTTTGTAATTCATGTATAAATTGTTTACATAAATTTACTTTTGGGACATTTTATACTTATAATACCCTGTACCACAGTGTGGTGTAGGGTATAAAAACGATTGGATCTAAAGAGCCAAATCGGATGAAACATTTATATGGGAGCTATAGCTAAATCTTTACCGATTTTCTTCAAATTCGGCAAAGTTGGTTCATGATTCAAGAAACTCTACCATTCTAAATTTCAAAACGATTGGATGTAAAATATAGCTTCTATAGAACTAAAGGGCCAAATCGGACGAAACATATATATGGGAGCTATAGCTAAATCTTAACCGATTTTCTTCTGTTGGTTCGTGGATCAAGAAACTCTACCATTCTAAATTTCAAAACGATTGGATGTAAAATGCAGCTTTTATAGGACTAAAGGACCAAATCGGACGAAACATATATATGGGAGCTATAGCTAAATCTTAACCGATTTTCTTCAAATTTTACTAAATAATCTTTGAATGTTATACTTTAATGCACCATTAGTTTCAATCAAAAAATTGTAACCATTTGGTAACAAAAAAATCATAAGAATGGGTTTTTTGCACAAATTAATGTTACCAGCACATTAAAAAAACATTTGTTTCTAAAAAATTTTATTAATTTATAAGCAATTAATAACATTTAAAAAAAAAAATTTTCTCCGGAGCTGGGATTCGAACCCACGATCACCTCGTGCGTAATCGAATAATGTGTATTTATACCCTACACCACACTGTGGTACAGGGTATTATAAGTTTGTTTCACAGCAGATGTTTGTAACACCTTAAAATAACACAGCTAGACCCACCTTAAAGTATACCGATCGACTCAGAATCACTAGCTGAGTCGATTTAACGATGTCCGTCCGTCCGTCCGTCCATGTAAAGTTGTTCGTCGACTACAGGTCGCAATTTCACTCCGATCGTTCTGAAATTTTGCAGTTTAGAGTATTTCGCGGCTGTTAAGATCGCTATTGAATTTGGTTGAAATCGGTTCAGATTTAGATATAGCTCCCATATATATCTTTCGTTCGATTTGGCCCTTTAGTCCTATAGAAGCTGTATTTTACATCCGATCGTTTTGAAATTTAGAATGGTAGAGTTTCTTGATCCATGAACCAACATTGCTGAATTTGAAGAAAATCGGTTAAGATTTGGCTATAGCTCCCATATATATGTTTCGTCCGATTTGGCCCTTTAGTCCTATAGAAACTGTATTTTACATCCGATCGTTTTGAAATTTAGAATGGTAGAGTTTCTTGATCCATGAACCAACATTGCCGAATTTGAAGAAAATCGGTTCAGATTTAGATATAGCTCCCATATATATCTTTCGTCCGATTTGGTCCTTTAGTCCTATAGAAGCTGTATTTTACATCCGATCGTTTTGAAATTTAGAATGGTAGAGTTTCTTGATCCATGAACCAACATTGCCGAATTTGAATAAAATCGGTTAAGATTTAGCTATAGCTCCCATATATATGTTTCGTCCGATTTGACCCTTTAGTCCTATAGAAGCTGTATTTTACATCCGATCGTTTTGACATTTAGAATGGTAGAGTTTCTTGATCCATGAACCAACATTGCCGAATTTGAAGAAAATCGGTGCAGATTTAGATATAGCTCCCATATATATCTTTCGTCCGATTTGGTCCTTTAGTCCTATAGAAGCTGTATTTTATATCCGATCGTTTTGAAATTTAGAATGGTTGAGTTTCTTGATCCATGAACCAACATTGCCGAATTTGAAGAAAATCGGATAAGATTTAGCTATAGCTCCCATATATATGTTTCGTCCGATTTGGCCCTTTAGTCCTATAAAAGCTGTATTTTACATCCAATCGTGTTGAAATTTAGAATGGTAGAGTTTCTTGATCCATGAACCAACATTGCCGAATTTGAAGAAAATCGGTTAAGATTTAGCTATAGCTCCCATAAATATGTTTCATCCGATTTGGCTCTGTAGATCCAATCGTTTTTATACCCTACACCACACTGTGGTACAGGGTATTATTTAAGTATAAAATGTCCTAAATGTAAATTTATGTAAACAATTTATACATGAATTACAATTTTTATATATAACTAGCTGGACCCGGTCCACTTCGTTGCCCCAGATTTCAGATTTCTGATCCCGTACATTTTTTGGACTAATAACGTAGACTGCCGCCAAATACATATACAAAAAACTCAGCAATCTCTCTAACAAATTTCTAAAGATATATCAATTTCAAAACATGGCTCATGTGGGCGGGGTCACTACCATTGGGCAAATCCCTCCAAATTTTCTCACCAATCACGTAGACTGTCACCAGATACATATATATACGCAAAATGTCTGCACTCTTGCTAACAAAATATGTAATATATCACAATTTCAAAATTTGGCCTATTGATCCCATCCCACCCATTTTTGGACCAATCACGTAGACTGTCACCAGATACTTATACACAAAATTACAGCACTATCGCTTAAAAATTGCTCAAGATATCTCAATTCCAAAATTAGCCTTATATGGGCGGGGCCACGCCCACGCCCATTTGTCCGATCCCGCCCATTTTTAGACCAGTCACGTAGACTGCCACCAGATATATATACACAAAATTGCAGCACTCTCGCTAAAAAATTGCTCAAGATATCCCAATTCCAAAATTAGCCTTATATGGGCGGGGTCACGCCCATTTGTCCGATCCCGCCCATTTTTGGACCAGTCACGTAGACTGCCACCAGATATATATATACAAAATTGCAGCACTCTCGCTAAAAAATTGCTCAAGATATCTCAATTCCAAAATTTGCCTTATATGGGCGGGGCCACGCCCATGTGTATATGTCCACCAGATACATATACACAAAATTACAGCACTCTCGCTAATAAATTGTGCAAGATATCTCAATTTAAAAATTTTGCTTATATGGGCGGGGCCACACCCATTGGACCGATCCCGCCCATTTTTTGACCAATTACTCAGTCTTGTACCAGATACATATACGCAAAATTTCAGCGCTCTCTTTTACAAATTGTGTAAGATATCTCTATTTCAATATTTGGCTTATATAGACGGGGCCACGCCCATTGCTCCGATCGCGCCCTTTTTAGACCAAACACGTGGACTGCTACCAGATACATGTAAACAAAATTAAACGCTCTTGCTAAAAAATTGTGCAAGATATCTCAATTTAAAACTTTGTCTTACATGGGCGGGGCCACGCCCATTGGTACGATTCCGCCCACTTTTGGTCCAGTCCCGTAGACTGCCATCAGATACATATTCACAAAATTACAGTACTCTTGCTAACAAACTGTAGAAGATATCTCCATTTCAAAATTCGGGCGGGGCCACGCCCATTGGTCCGATCCCGCCCACTTTTGGACCAATCACGTAGACTACCACCAGATACATATGCACCAAATTACAGCACTCTCGCTAACAAATTGTGTAAGATATCGCAATTTAAAAATTTGTCTTGTGTGGGCGTGGCCACGCCCATTGGTCCAATCCCGCCCTTTTTTGGACCAATCCCGTAGACTACCACCAGATACATATGCACCAAAGTACAACACTCTCGCTAACAAATTGTGTAAAATATCTCAATTCCATAATTTGGCTTATATGGGCGGGGCCACGCCCCTTGGTCCGATCACGCCCATTTTTGGACCAATCACGTAGACTGCCACCAGATACATATGTACAAAATTACAGTACTCTCGCTAACAAATTGTGCAAGATATCTCAATTTTAAAATTTGTCTTATGTGGGCGGGGCCACGCCCACTTGATATATCGAAAATTCAAGTACCCTATTTTCACCACGCCTGACATATGTACATTCTGTGAAAATTTCAAGAAGATCGGTCCAGCCGTTTAGACGTCTATTCGGTACAAACAAACCAACAAACAAACAAACCAACAAACAAACAAACAAACACACATTCTTCTTCTATATATATAAAGAAGAATGTGTGTTTGTTTGCTTGTTTGTTTGTTGGTTTGTTTGTTTGTTGGTTTGTTGGTTTGTTTGTACCGTATAGACGTCTAAACGGCTGGACCGATCTTCTTCAAATTTTCACAGAATGTACACGTTTGGGGCGTGGTGAAAATAGGGTACTTGAATTTTCGATATATCAAGTGGGCGTGGCCCCGCCCACATACGACAAATTTTAATATTGAGATATCTTGCACAATTTGTTAGCGAGAGTGCTGTAATTTTGTACATATGTATCTGGTGGCAGTCAACGTGATTGGTCCAAAAATGGGTGGGATGGGACCAATGGGCGTGGCACCGCCCATATAAGCTAAATTAAAAAAATGCTATATCTTGCACAATTTGTTTGCGAGAGTGCTGGAATTTTGTGTATATGTATCTGGTGGTAGTCTACGCGACTGGTCGAAAAATAGGCGGAATCGGGCCAAAGGGCGTGGCACCGCCCATATAAGCCAAATTTTGAAATTGACTTATCTTGCACATTTTGTAAGCGAGAGTGCTGTAATTTTGTGCATATGCATCTGGTGGTAGTCTACGTGATTAGTCCAAAAATGGGCTGGATTGGATCAATGGGCGTGGCCCCGCCCATATAAACCAAATTTTGCAATTGGCATATCTTGCACAATTTGTTAGCGAGAGTTCTGTAATGTTGTGCATATGTATGTGGTGGTAGTCTAAGTAATTGGTCCAAAAATGGGCGGAAACGGACCAATGGGTGTGGCACCGCCCACATAAGTCAAATTTTGAAATATAGATATTTTTCACAATATATTAGAGAGAGTGTTGTAAGTCTGTGTATATGTATCTGGTGGTAGTCTACGCGATTGGTTAAAAAATGGGTGGGATCGGACCATTGGGCGTGGCCCCGCCCATATAAGTCAAATTTTAAAATTGAGATATCTTGAAAATTTTGTCAGCGAGAGTGCTGTAATTTTGTACATATATATCTGGTGGTAGTCTACGTGATTGTTCCAAAAATAGACGGGATCGGACCAAAGGGCGTGGCCCCGCCCATATAAGCCAAATTTTGAAATTGAGATATCTTGCACAATTTATTAGTGAGAGTGCTGTAATTTTGTGTACATGTATCTGGTAGCAGTCTAAGTATTTGGTCTAAAAATGGGCGGAATCAGAGCAATGGGCGTGGCCAACCATATATTCCAAATTTTAGAATTGTGATAACTTGAACAATTTGTAGCGTGAGTACTGAAATTTAGTGCATATGTATCCGGTGGCAGTCTACGTTATTGGTCCAAAAATGGGCGGGATCGGACCAATGGGCGTGGCCCCGCCCATATACATTTGCCAAATTTTAGAATTGTGATATCTTGAGCAATTTGTTAGCGAGAGTGCTGCAATTTAGTGCATATGCATGTATCCGGTGGCAGTCTACGTTATTGGTCCAAAAATGGACGGGATCAGACCAACGGGCGTCGCCCAGCCCATATAAGCCAAATTTTGAAATTGAGATATCTAACACGATTTGTTAGCGAGAGTGCTGAAATTTTGCGTATATGTATCTGGTAGTAGTCTACGTGACTGGTCCAAAAATGAGCGGGATCGGACAAATGGGTGTGGCCCCGGCCATATAAGTCAATATTTTAAATTGATATATTTTGCACAATTTGTTAGCAAGAGTGCTGTAATTTTGTGTTTAATATATCTTGAGCAATTTGTTAGAGAGATCAATGTAATTTTGTGCATACATATTTGGTGTCAGTCTACGTAATTAGTCCAAAAATGAACGGGATCGGAAATCTGGGGCAACGAAGTGGACCGGGCCAGCTAGTTATATATATAGATGCACTTTAGCCCCAATACATTAAATGCAAATTCACCCCATTTTTTGCTACTAAATTAAAACATGAGTTTAATTGTAAATATTTTTATTTATATATGTATGCCTACAATAAGGGCAAAGAAATTAATCGGTCAGTAGCTTCTTGATTTCGGTTATCGCTTTCCACACAATCCTTCTTCCGATATTTTTTAAGCCAACCACCACTTTCGGCAATCAAGCGAAATTGCTACTCTTGAACAATTCCTCTATTATTATCGCCTTTATGAATTTAAAAAAAAAATCGAATTTTTTTAAATTGATCTGCCTAAAACGCCGTTGCATGCTACAACAGCTGATGTACTTCGTGTGCTTTGCTTATACACAGTGAAATTATCGCACCCAACCTAAAATGTACCACAAATTCCTCAACCACTGATTTTCAAAATACGTCAAAAAATTACCGAACGTATTCTCGCTGTCCATAAGGTATATTCCTGCTCGAATTTGTAGAAATGCCTCTTTAATCAACAATGGTGGAAGTAGTGGTAGAGCCATGGATGTGGCTGTGGATGCAGGTTTTGATGACTTTAGAAATTGTAGGTGTACTTTGTTTTTACTAACATGTCTGCGTATAGCCTGAAAGTAATGAAACCTTTAACGAATTGATACACGTGATTAGTTTTAAGTAATGAGAGATTTTAATAATATTTGTTGTGATTCTACGTATTAATGACATATTTTATTTGTTCACAAGGGAAAATCGCGCGATTTTTCAAATAATTTTTCGATCACTCTTCTTGTAACTGATTTCTTTTCTTTCAACATTCCCTTGTGAACAAACAAACGTTATTCACACAAGATTATTTGTTTTTAATGTGTTCGCACTTGTGCGTAGTAGTAAGTTTTAATTAAAAAAATCGAGCGATTTTTTAAAACAAATTTTCGATTTCACCTATCGCTCACATTTTTCTTTAATTAAAACTTACTACTACACACAAGTGCAGAATATCGTTTAAAATTAAGAATAATTTATTATGAGAAAGTAGTACTTATCATATCTTGCGACAGTACGCATGAATCCCACACAATTTTTAAATTGAAGGCTTCAAACATTTCGTGTGCATTTTTGGGTGATGAGATGAAGTTCTTGGCTGCTATGTATGGCAAGCTTCTTCTAATTCTAATCGAATTCTAGATCTTTCGATTCGTCCTGTAATCAACTTGCAGAATATATTCGTTTTTATTGGTTGCATCTAATAATGATTATTAATATATACTTACTTTTCGCTTATATTCCTGAATGTAGTTCTAACGCTACTAATTGTGTTATGTTCTGCCCCGAGAGTTCCTGATATGCTTGCACTTTGTCTTTTTTTTTCATTTAGGGCACAGAGCTTTTATACTCATCTTCCTCCTCACCGTGGTTATGAGGTATGTTTTTTTTTTGGATAAGAGCATTTGTCATGTGGCATATAATTTGCCCTTGCTTTGCACCCGTCATACCAGCATTCATATTTCACTACATCTTCATAAACCGATTGTTTTTTATAAAACATTTTATCTTCTTGACAAAAAAGAATAAACTTTTTTCCCGGCAAAAAATACGCACTCCATTCTACCTCATTTTCAAATAAATTTTAGAACTTTTCACTTACAACTCTCAGCAAAGAATGAAGAATTCAGACCCTTTACCCTTAAAAATAATGTTTTTAGACAATGCAGAAAGGCCCCAAACTGTAAGATTAAACATTTTTGGGGCAATTTGTCATTCTTAACATTTGGGCCATCTTACATTTGTTCGATTGTGACATTTTGCCCCAATTCCAAAATGAAAAAAAGTCCCAAAAAAACTACAAAATTCCCCCAAATTTCGTGTTGTTGTAACCAATGTAAATTTTTGGGGCCAAAATTCATTTTCGGTTTGGGGTCATTTTTCATTGGGGTCGTATTTCGCAGAGCCCGCTGTAACACAGTGTGGTATAAGGTATAAATACAGTCTCTACAGAGCTTAGATGTCAAATCGGGGCTAACATATATATGGGGGCTATATCTAAATCTGAACCGATTTTCTCCAAATTTGGCAGTATTCCTTCATGTAATAAGAAACCTTTTCCTGCCGAATTTCATACTGATCGGATATAAAATACAGTTTTTACAGCGCTTACATGTCAAATCGGGGGTAACATATATATGGGGGCTATATCTAAATCTGAACCGATTTTAACCAAATTCAATAGGGATCGTCCCTGGGCCAACAAAAAGATATGTTTAAAGTTTTAAATCAACTCAGAAAGTGATTCTAAGTCGATCGGTATAATAAACGATGGGTCTATTTCTTCTCCTTTTGGGTGTTATAAACAAATGCACAAAGTTATAATACCCTGTACCACAGTGTGGTGTAGGGTATAATAAAAAAAAAATGTTTCAAAAAAAAATTTCCTTTCATTTGACTAAAACCACCTAGGATTTGCAAAATATCTCCGAATATATCCCTACCAATAGCCATGTATTTCCTTTTTAACTGTTCTACAGTATTCCAACTTAAAAGCCAGTAAGGAAAGGCAGAAAGTCGGGCGGGGCCGACTATATAATACCCTACACCTCCCTAACAATGCGATAAGGGTCATTGCGACAATAATTTGGAATAATTGGTAATTGAGTAAGAACATATATATGTGGATATATCTAATTCTGAACCGATAATCGCTAAATTAAGCAATATTCGTTCCTAAATTGAGAAACATCTTTCGCTTTGTACCCAAATCAGGAGGAACATATGTATGGAGGTTATATATTAATCTTAATCGATTTTTCCTGAATACTCATTCATGTAAAATATAAACCTCTTTCTGTCGAATTTCGTACTGATCAAATATAAACCAGTAAGGAAAGGCAGAAAGTCGGGCGGGGCCGACTATACAATACCCTACACCTCCCTAACAATGCGATAAAGGTCATTGCGATAATAATTTGAAATAATTGGTTAGTAGGCAGGAACATATTATCAAATTCTGAGCCGACAATCGCTAAATTAAGCAATATTCGTTCCTAAATTGAGAAACATCTTTCCGGAAAATTATTAATGATCGGAAGTTAAGTACAACTTCTATAGCCCTTTGATACCAAATCAGGAGGAACATATATATGAAGGTTATATATAAATCTGAACGGATTTTCCTTGAATACTCATTCATGTAAAAAGAAACTTCTTTCTGTCAAATTTCGTACTGACCGGATATAAAATACAGTCTCTACAGCACTTACATGTCAAATCGGGGGTAACATATATATGGGGGCTATATCTAAATCTGAACCGATTTTCTCTGAATTTGGAAGTATCCCTTCACAAATTAAGAAACCTCTTTGTGTAGATTTTTTCACTGATCGGATATAAAATACAGATTGTACAGCGCTTACATGTTAAATCATATATATGGGAGCTATATCTAAATCTGAACCGATTTCCCTCAAATTTGGCAGTGTTAATTCATGTAATGAGAAACCTCTTCTGACATTTTTTTTACTGATCGGATTTAAAATACAGTTTTACAGCGCGTACATATCAAATCGGGTGTAACATATACATATATGGGGGCTTTATCTAAATCTGAACCGATTTCCCTCAAATTTGGCAGTGTTAATTCATGTAATAAGAAACATCTTTCTGCCGAATTTCGTACTGATCGGATTAAAAACACACTTTTTACAACGCTTACATGTAAAATCGGGGGTAACATATATATGGGGGCTATATCTAAATCTGAACCGATTTTCTCCGAATTTAACAGTGTTCATTAATATAAAACCAGTAAGGAAAGGCAGAAAGTCGGGCGGGGCCGACTATATAATACCCTACACCTCCCTAACAATGCGATAAGGGTCATTGCCATAATAATTTGGAATAATTGGTATATGGGTAGAAGCATATTATCTAATTCTGAAACGATAATCGCTAAATTAAGCAATATTCGTTCCTAAATTGAGAAACATCTTTCTGGAAAATTTTAATGATCGGAAGTAAAATACAACTTCTATTGCGCTTTGATACCAAATCAGGAGGAACAATCAATATAAATCTGAACCGATCTTCCCTGAATACTCATTCATGTAAAAAGACCTCCTTCTGTCGAATTTCGTACTGATCGCATATAAAATACAGTCTCTACAGCGCCTACATGTCAAATCGGGGGTAACGTATATATGGGGGCTATATCTAAATCTGAACCGATTTCTTCCAAAATTAACAGTGTTCATTCATATAATAAGAAACTTCTTTCTGTCGAATTTCATACTGATCGGATATAAAATAACATTTTTACAGCGCTTACAAGTCAAATCGGGGGTAACGTATATATGGGGGCTATATCTGAACCGATTTTCTCCGAATTTAGCAGTATTTTTTCAGCGTGTGGGGAAACCTCTTTCTGCCAAAGTTTGCACTGATCGAATATAAACCAGTAAGGAAAGGCAGAAAGTCGGGCGGGGCCGACTATATAATACCCTACACCTCCCTAACAATGCGATAAGGGTCATTGCCATAATAATTTGGTCATATCGGGAGTAACGTATATATGGGGGCTATATCTAAATCTGAACCGATTTCTTCCAAATTTAACAGTGTTTATTCAAATAATAGGAAACCTCTTCCTGCCGAATTTCATACTGATCGTATATAAAATACAGTTTTTACAGCGCATACATGTCAAATCGGGGGTAACGTATATATGGGGGCTATATCTAAATCTGAACCGATTTCTTCCAAATTTAACAGTTTTCATTCATATAATAAGAAACCTCTTTCTGCAGAATTTCATACTGATCGGATATAAAATAAAATTTTTACAGCGCTTACAAGTCAAATCGGGGGTAACGTATATATGGGGGCTATATCTAAATCTGAACCGATTTTTTCCAAATTTAGCAGTATTCCTTTATGTAATAAGAAACCTCTTTCTGCCAAATTTTGCACTGATCGGATATAAAATACAGTTTTTACAGCGCTTACATGTCAAATCGGGGGTAACATATATATGGGGGCTATATCTGAATCTGAACCGATTTTCTCCGAATTTAGCAGTATTCCTTCATGTAATAAGAAACCTCTCTTTGCCGAATTTCGCACTGATCGGATATAAAATAACATTTTTACAGCGCTTATATGTCAAATCGGGGGTAATGTATATATGGGGGCTATATCTAAATCTGAACCGATTTCTTCCAAATTTAACAGAGTTCATTCATGTAATACGAAACCTTTTCCTGCCGAATTTCATACTGATCGGGTATAAAATAAAGTTTTTACAGCGCTTACATGTCAAATCGGGGCTAACATATATATGGGGGCTATATCTAAATCTGAACCGATTTTAACCAAATTCAATAGGGATCGTCCTTGGGCCAAAAATAAGATATGTGTAAAGTTTCGTCGAGATCGGACCATAATTGCGACCTGTACTTTGATTACAAGAATACATGCACAGACAGACGGACAGCCAGACAGACGGACAGACAGACAGACAGACAGACGGACAGACGGACATAGCTAAATCGACTCAGAAAGTGATTCTAAGTCGATCGGTATAATAAACGATGGGTCTATTTCTTCTCCTTTTGGGTGTTACAAACAAATGCACAAAGTTATAATACCCTGTACCACAGTGTGGTGTAGGGTATAAATACAGTTTTTACAGCGCTTACATGTCAAATCGGGGGTAACATATATATGGGGGCTATATCTGAATCTGAACCGATTTTCTCCGAATTTAGCAGTATTTCTTCATGTAATAAGAAACCTCTCTTTGCCGAATTTCGCACTGATCGGATATAAAATAACATTTTTACAGCGCTTATATGTCAAATCGGGGGTAATGTATATATGGGGGCTATATCTAAATCTGAACCGATTTCTTCCAAATTTAACAGAGTTCATTCATGTAATAAGAAACCTTTTCCTGCCGAATTTCATACTGATCGGATATAAAATAAAGTTTTTACAGCACTTACATGTCAAATCGGGGCTAACATATATATGGGGGCTATATCTAAATCTGAACCGATTTTAACCAAATTCAATAGGGATCGTCCTTGGGCCAAAAAAAAGATATGTGTAAAGTTTCGTCGAGATCGGAACATAATTGCTACCTGTACTTTGATTACAAAAATACATGCACAGACGGACAGACAGACGGACAGACAGACAGACGGACAGACGGACATAGCTAAATCGACTCAGAAAGTGATTCTAAGTCGATCGGTATAATAAACGATGGGTCTATTTCTTCTTCTTTTGGGTGTTACAAACAAATGCACAAAGTTATAATACCCTGTACCACAGTGTGGTGTAGGGTATAAAGAGACCGCTTTCTGCTGAAGTTCATACTGATCGGATATAAAATAAAGTTTTTACAGCGCGTACATGTCAAATCGGGGCTAACATATATATGGGGGCTATATCCAAACCGATTTTAACCAAATTAAATAGGGATCGTCCGTGGGCCAAAAAAAGATATGTGCAAAGTTTCGTCAAGATCGGGCCATAATTGCGACCTGTACTTTGATTACAAGAATACATCTACAGACGGACAGACGGACCTAGCTAAATCGACTCAGAAAGTGATTACAAGTCGATCGGTATAATAAACAATGGATCTATCTCTTCTCCTTTTGGGTGTTACAAACAAATGCACGAAGTCATAATACCCTGTAACACAGTGTGGTATAGGGTATAAATACAGTCTCTACAGAGCTTAGATGTCAAATCGGGGCTAACATATATATGGGGGCTATATCTAAATCTGAACCGATTTCCTCCGAATTTGGCAGTATTCCTTCATGTAATGTAATAATAAGAAGCCTCTTTCTGCCGAATTTCGCTCTGATCGGATATAAAATACAGTTTCTACAGCGCTTGAATTTCAAATCGGTGGTAACATATATATGGGGGCTATATCTAAATCTGAACCGAATTTGGCAGTATTCCTTCATGTAATAAGAAACCTCTTTCTGCCGAATTTCGCTCTGATCGGATATAAAATACAGTTTCTACAGTGCTTGAATTTCAAATCGGGGGTAACGTGCATATATATGGGGGCTATATCTAAATCTGATCCGATTTTCTCCGAATTTGGCAGTATTCTTTCATGTAATAAAAAACCTCTTTCTGCCGAATGTCGTACTGATCGGATATAAAATACAGTTTCTACAGCGCCTACATATCAAATCGGGTGTAACATATATATGGGGGCTATATCTAAATCTGAACCGATTGCCCCCAAATTTTGTATTGTCTCTAAGTGTATCACGAGACTACTCTCTGTAAATTTTTGTACAAATCTGTTCAAAAATGTTGTTTATACAGTGCATATATGCCAAATCGGAGGTACATATATATGGGAGCTATATGTAAATCTGAACCGATTTTAAATAAAAGTATAAAAATATTTAATAGCTGAGCACATACAAGAAATACAAATATGAGCACGAACGTACGTTTTTGATGTACACAAAAAAATAGAAAACAAAAATGTCAACTAATTATACCATACACCACACTGTGGTACAAGGTATTATAACTTTGTGCATTTATTTGTAACACCCAAAAGGAGAAGAAATAGACTCATCATTTATTACACCGATCGACATAGAATCACTTTCTGAGTTGATTTAGCTATGTCCGTCTGTCTATCAGTGCATGTATTCTTGTAATCAAAGTACAGGTCGCAAATATAGTTCGGTTCAGATTTAGATATATCCCCCATATATATGGTAGCCCCGATTTGATATGTAAGCGCTGTAAAAACTTTATTTTATATCCGAGCAGTATGAAATTCGGCAGAAAGAGGTTTCTTATTATATGAATGAACACTGTTAAATTTGGAAGAAATCGGATCAGATTTAGATATAGCCCCCATATATATGTTAGCCCCGATTTAACATGTAAGCGCTGTAAAAACTGTATTTTATATCCGATCAGTATGAAATTAGGCAGAAAGAGGTTTCTTATTATATGAATAAACACTGTTAAATTTGGAAGAAATCGTTTCAGATTAAGATATAGCCCCCATATATACGTTACCCCCGATTTGACATGTAAGCGCTGTAAAAACTGTATTTTATATCCGATCAGTATGTAATTCAGCAGAAAGCGGTTTCCTATTATATGAATGAAAACTTTTAAATTTATTAATTTAAAATTATAGGACTAAAGGGCCAAATCGGACGAAACATATATATGGGAGCTATAGCTAAATCTTAACCGATTTTCTTCAAATTCGGTAGTGTTGGTTCATGAATCAAGAAACTCTACCATTCTAAATTTCAAAACGATTGGATGTAAAATACAGCTTTTATAGGACTAAAGGGCCAAATCGGACGAAACATATATATGGGAGCTATAGCTAAATCTTAACCGATTTTTTTCAAATTCGGCAGTGTTGGTTCATGGATCAATAAACTCTTCCATTCTAGATTTCAAAACGATTGGATGTAAAATACAGCTTCTATAGAACTAAAGGGCCAAATCGGACGAAACATATATATGGAAGCTATAGCTAAATCTTAACCGATTTTCTTCAAATTCGGTAGTGTTGGTTCATGGATCAAGAAACTCTACCATTCTAAATTTCAAAATGATTGGATGTAAAATACAGCTTCTTCAGGACTAAAGAGCAAAATCGGACGAAACATATATATGGGAGCTATAGCTAAATCTTAACCGATTTTCTTCAAATTCGGCAATGTTGGTTCATGGATCAAGAAACTCTACCATTCTAAATTTCAAAACGATTGGATGTAAAATGCAGCTTTTATAGGACTAAATGGCCAAATCGGACGAAACATATATAAGGGAGCTATAGCTAAATCTTAACCGATTTTCTTCAAATTCGGTAGTGTTGGCTCATGGATCAAGAAACTCTACCATTCTAAATTTCAAAATGATTGGATGTAAAATACAGCTTCTACAGGACTAAAGAGCAAAATCGGACGAAACATATATATGGGAGCAATAGCTAAATCTTAACCGATTTTCTTCAAATTCGGCAATGTTGGTTCATGGATCAAGAAACTCTACCATTCCAAATTTCAAAACGATCGGATGTAAAATACAGCTTCTATAGGACTAAAGGGCCAAATCGGACGAAACATATATATGGGAGCTATAGCTAAATCTTAACCGATTTTCTTCAAATTCGGCAATGTTGGTTCATGGATCAAGAAACTCTACCGTTCTAAATTTCAAAACGATTGGATGTAAAATACAGCTTCTATAGGACTAAAGGGCCAAATCGGACGAAAGATATATATGGGAGCTATATCTAAATCTGAACCGATTTCAACCAAATTCAATAGCGATCTTAACAGCCGCGAAATACTCTAAACTGCAAAATTTCAGAAGGATCGGAGTGAAATTGCGGCCTGTAGTCGACGAACAACTTTACATGGACAGACGGACGGACGGACGGACGGACGGACAGACATCGTTAAATCGACTCAGCTAGTGATTCTGAGTCGATCGATATACTTTAAGGTGGGTCTAGCTGTGTTATTTTCAGGTGTTACAAACATCTGCCGTGAAACAAACTTATAATACCCTGTACCACAGTGTGGTGTAGGGTATAATGATTGGATGTAAAATACAGCTTCTACAGGACTAAAGAGCAAAATCGGACGAAACATATATATGGGAGCTATAGCTAAATCTTAACCGATTTTCTTCAAATTCGGCAATGTTGGTTCATGGATCAAGAAACTCTACCATTCTAAATTTCAAAACGGTTGGATGTAAAATACAGCTTCTATAGGACTAAAGGGCCAAATCGGACGAAACATATATATGGGAGCTATAGCTAAATCTTAACCGATTTTCCTCAAATTCGGCAATGTTGGTTCATGGATCACGAAACTCTACCATTCTATATTTCAAAACGATTGGATGTAAAATACAGCTTCTATAGGACTAAAGGGCCAAATCGGACGAAAGATATATATGGGAGCTATATCTAAATCTGAACCGATTTCAACCAAATTCAATAGCGATCTTAACAGCTGCGAAATACTCTAAACTGCAAAATTTCAGAACGATCGGAGTGAAATTGCGACCTGTAGTCGACGAACAACTTTACATGGACGGACGTACATGGCTAAATCGCCTCAGCTAGTGATTCTGAGTCGATCGGTATACTTTAAGGTGGGTCTAGCTGTGTTATTTTCAGGTGTTACAACCATCTGCCGTGAAACAAACTTATAATACCCTGTACCACAGTGTGGTGTAGGGTATAATGATTGGATGTAAAATACAGCTTCTACAGGACTAAAGAGCAAAATCGGACGAAACATATATATGGGAGCTATAGCTAAATCTTAACCGATTTTCTTCAAATTCGGCAATGTTGGTTCATGGATCAAGAAACTCTACCATTCCAAATTTCAAAACGATTGGATGTAAAATACAGCTTCTATAGGACTAAAGGGCCAAATCGGACGAAACATATATATGGGAGCTATAGCTAAATCTTAACCGATTTTCCTCAAATTCGGCAATGTTGGTTCATGGATCAAGAAACTCTACCATTCTAAATTTCAAAACGATTGGATGTAAAATACAGCTAACATGGACATGGCTAAATCGCCTCAGCTAGTGATTCTGAGTCGATCGGTATACTTTAAGGTGGGTCTAGCTGTGTTATTTTCAGTTGTTACAAACATCTGCCGTGAAACAAACTTATAATACCATGTACCACAGTGTGGTGTAGGGTATAAAAAAATAATAATTAACAGCCTGTTCAGCTAAATGTAACAAAACGCAGACGTGCGATAGCTACCCAAGCAATAATTTTCTTCTTCTTATTCTCACCCAAGCGATCATGTTTTTAATTTGGTTCATTGTCACTTATCGGTCGGGTAAGAAAGCTCTTTTCTTCATCGTCTTCCTGTCAAATACCAGTATTACCTACATGTTGTTATTTACATTTCTTAAAGCTTTTTCCACACGAAAATATCAGAATGGGGGCAACCCTATCCAACAGCTGTAAAAGTAGCAACAGCTGATTCTAGACAATGAGAAATAATCAAGAAACCGAAAATAAATACAATTGTTTGCTTGATTGATCATATATGTATATATAGGGGCTATATCTAAATCGGAAACATTCTGTACCCATTTCAGTAAGTCATAGAGTTAAAAAGAAAGTTATTGCTAAATTTGATAGTGATCTGAGCATAATTGTGACCTGTATTTGGTAACAAGAATACATTTACAAACAGACGGACGGACAAAACCAAACCAATTCAGAAAGAGATTCTAGGTCGATAGGTATAATTAACGATTGTTTGGGTCACCTAATTTAAGGTATTATGATACAATTTAAAAAGCAACAGTGTAGTTGTAGGATTTCAATATATTTTATACACACTAATAAACAGTGGCTTTTTGAAACTATGGTGGATACATCAGCTAAAGATACATGTTAATGTTGTTTGGTTCATTTATCCATTTTTTGCAGCACTCCCGCTGGCAAATTGTGCAAGATATCAAAATTTGGTCTATGTGGGCGGGGCCACGTGCATTGGTCCGATCCCGCCCATTTTTGGAAAAATCACGTGGACTGCTACCAGATACATATACACAACATTGCAGCACTCTCGCTGGCAAATTGTGCAAGATATCTCAATTTAAAAATTTGGTCTATGTGGGCGGGGCCACGCCCATTGAGCCGATCCCGCCCATTTTTGGACCAATCACGGAGACTGTCACCAGATACATATAAACAAAACTGCAGCACTCTTGATAATAAATTTTGCAAGATATCACATTTTTAAAATTTGGCTTATATGGGCGGTGCCACGCCCATTGGTCCGATCCCGCCCATTTTTGGAAAAATCACGTGGACTGCTACCAGATACATATACACAACATTGCAGCACTCCCGCTAGCAAATTGTGCAAGATATCGAAATTTCAAAATTTGGTCTATGTGGGCGGGGCCACGCCCATTGAGCCGATCCCGCCCATTTTTGGACCAATCACGTAGACTGTCACCAGATACATATACAAAAACTTGCAGAACTCACGCTAATGAATTGTGGAAAATATTTCAATTTAAAAATTTGCCTTATATGGGCGGGGCCACGCCCATTGGTCCGCTTCCGCCCATTTTTTGAAAATTCACATAATCTGTCACTAAATGCATACACACAAGATTTCAGCACTCTAGCTAAAAAATTTTCTCAATATCAAAATTGGACCCATATGGGCGGGTCCACGCCCACTTGATATATCGAAAATTCAAATACCCTCTACACATGTACATTCAGTGAAAATTTCAAGATGATCGGTCTATCCGTTTAGACGTCTATACGGAACAAACATACAAACATACAAACAAACCCACAAACAAACCCACAAACAGACACTCTCTTTTATATATATAGACTAGCTGAACCCGGTCCACTTCGTTGCCCCAGACTTCAGATTTCCGATTCCGTAAGTTTTTTAACCAATTACGTAGACTGCCATCAAATGCATATTTACAAAATTACAACACTCTCGCTAACAAATTCTTCAAGGAATTTCAATTTCAGAAATTTGCTTATAAGGGTGGGGCCAAGCCCATTGGTACGATCCCAACCCTTTTGGACCATTCACGTAGACTATCACCAGATCGATATGCAAAAAATTACAGCACTCTCGTTAAAAAATTGTGCAAGATATGACTCTTAATTTCAAAATTTGGCTTATACTCGCATAGGCGGGGCAACGTCCATTGGTGTGATCCCGTCTATTTTTGGTCGAATCACGTAGACTGTCATTAGATACATATACCCAAAACTGCAGCGCTCACTTAAACAAATTGTGCAAGATATCTCAATTTAAAAATTAGGCTCCTATGGGCGGGGCCACCCTTTTTTGTGTAATCACGTAGACTGCGTGAGATGCACAAAATCACAGCACTCTCGCTAACAAATTGTGCATGATATCTCAATTTCAAAATTTGATTTATATTGGCGGGGCCAGGCCCATTGATCCGATCCCGCCACTTTTTAGAACATTCACGTAGGCTATCATCAGATACATATGCACAAAATTGCAGAACTATCGCTAAACAATTGTGTAAGACATCTCAATTTCAAAATTTAGTTTATATGGGCAGGGCCACGGCCATTGATCTTTTTGGACAAATAACGTAGACTACCACCAGACATCACTCTCGCTAAAAATTGTGCAAGATATGTGTCTCAATTTCAAAATTTGGCTTATATAGGCGGGGCCACGTCCATTGGTCTGATCCCGCCAATTTTTGGGCGAATCGCGTAGACTGTCATCAGATACATATGTCCAAAACTGCAGCACTCTCGATAAGAAATTGTGCAAGATATTTCAATTTCAAAATTTGGCTTATATGGACGTGGCCACGCCCATTGGTTCGATGCCGCTCTTTTTTGGACCAATCACGTAGACTACCACCCGATATATATACACGAAATTACAGCACTCTCGGTAAAAAATTGTGCAATATATCTCAATTTCAAAATTTTGCTTATATGGGGGGGGCCACGCCCATTGTTCTGATCCCGCCCATTTTTGGACCAATCACGTAGACTGCCACCAGATACATATACGCAACATTGCAGCACTCCCGCTAGCACATTGTGCAAGATATCAAAACTTCAAAATTTGGTCTACGTGGGCGGGGCCACGCCCATTGGTCCGATCCCGCCCATTTTTGGAGCCATCACGTAGACTGCCACCATATACATAACATTCCAGCACTCTCGCTAACAAATTGTGCAAAATATCTCAATTTCAAAATTTGGCTTATATGGGCGGGGCCACGCCCATTGGTCCGATTCCGCCCATTTTTGGAAAATTCACATAATCTGACACTAAATGCATACACACGAAATTTCAGCACTCTAGCTAAAAATTTTTCTCAATACCAAAGTTTGACCCATTTGGGCGGGTCCACGCCCACTTGATATATCGAAAATCCAAGTACCCTATTTTCAGCACCGCCAATACATGTACATTCTGTGAAAATTTCAAGATGATCGGTCAAGCCGTTTAGACGTCTATACGGAACAAACAAACATACAAACAAACAAACCCACAAACAGACACTCTCTTTTATATATATAGACTAGCTGAGCCCGTTGCGCTTCGCTGCCCATGTCAAAATTAGCGCTGTAGAAACTGTATTATATATCCGATCAGTACGAAATTCGGCAGAAAGAGGTTTGTTATTAGATGAAGGAATACTGCCAAATTCGGAGAAAATCGGTTCAGATTTAGATATAGTCCCCATATATATGTTACCCCCGATTTGAAATTCAAGCGCTGTAGAAACTGTATTTTATATCCGATCAGTAAGAAATTCGGCAGAAAGAGTTTTCTAATTACATGAAGGAATACCGCAAAATTCGGAGAAAATCGGTTCAGATTTAGATATAGCCCCCATATATATGTATATGTTACCCCCAATTTGACATGTAAGCGCTGTAGAGACTGTGTTTTATATCCGATCAGTAGGAAATTCGACAGAAACAGGTTTCAATTTACATGAATGAATATTCAAGGAAAATCGATTCAGATTTATATATAACCTCCATATATATGTTCCTCCAGATTTGGTTACAAAGTGATATTGAAGTTGTACTTTACTTCCGATCATTACAAAGTTCTCCAGAAAAATGTTTCTCAATTTAGGAACGAATATTGCTTAATTTAGCGATTATCGGTTCAAAATAAGATATACATACACACACACACCACATTTACCAATTATTCCAAATTATTATCGCAATGACCCTTATCGCATTGTTAGGGAGGTGAAGGGTATTATATAGTCGGCCCCCCGTCCAGAAAATAGAAATGTATACTTATAAAATTTGCAAATTCTTGTTTCATTGGCCATGCATCACATTATCATATTGCGATTGTATTGGAGTGAGCAGCTGTAATTATCGCATACCGAGCATTTTTGTGCATGTATTTCCTATATAATACTTGCAAGATATATCAAAATATGGGCTGGGCCACGCCCACTGGTCGTATTCCGCCCATTTTTAAGCCAATCACGTAGACTGCTACCAGATACATATACGCAAAATTTCAACACTCTCCTAATAACAAAATGAGCAAGATAATTCAATTTAAAAATTTGGCTTATATGGGCGGTGGCACGGCCATTTGTCAGATCCCGCCAATTTTTGGACCAATCACGTGACTGTCACCAGATACATATGTACAACATTGCGGCACTCCCGCTAGCAAATTGTGCAAGATATCAACATTTGGTCTATGTGGGCGGGGCCACGCCCATTGGTCCGATCCCGCCCATTTTTGGACCAATCACGCAGACTGCCACCATATACATATACACAAAATTCCAGCACTCTCGCTAACATATTGTGCAAGTTATATCAATTTCAAAATTTGGCTTATGTGGGCGGGGCCACGCCCATTGGTCCGATCCCACCCATTTTTGGACCAATCACGTAGAATGCCACCAGATACACATACACAACATTGCAGCACTCCCGCTAGCAAATTGTGCAAGATATCAAAATTTCAAAATTTGGTCTATGTGGGCGGGGCCACGCCCATTGGTCCGATCCCGCCCAATTTTGGAGCCATCACGTAGACTGCCACCATATACGTATACATAACATTCCAGCACTCTCGCTAACAAATTGTGCAAAATATCTCAATTTCAAAATTTGGCTTATATGGGCGGGGCCACGCCCATTGGTCCGATTCCGCCCATTTTTTGAAAATTCACATAATCTGCCACTAAATGCATACACACAAAATTTCAGCACTCTAGCTAAAAAATTTTCTCAATACCTCAATTTGACCCATATGGGCGGGTCCACGCCCACTTGATATATCGAAAATTCAAGTACCCTATTTTCAGCACCCCCTACACATGTACATTCTGTGAAAATTTGAAGATGATCGGTCTAGCCGTTTAGACGTCTATACGGAACAAACATACAAACAAACAAACCCACAAACAAACCCACAAACAGACACTCTCTTTTATATATATAGACTAGCTGAGCCCGGTGCGCTTCGCTGCTCATGTCAAAATTAGCGCTGTAGAAACTGTAGTTTATATCCGATCAGTACGAAATTCGGCAGAAAGAGGTTTGTTATTACATGAAGGAATACTGCCAAATTGGGAGAAAATCGGTTCAGATTTAGATATAGCCCCATATATATGTTACCCCCGATTTGACATGTAAGCGCTGTAGAAACTGTATTTTATATTCGATCAGTAAGAAATTCGGCAGAAAGAGGTTTCTTATTACATGAAGAAATACCGCAAAATTCTGAGAAAATCGCTAGAGATTTAGATATGGCCCCCATATATATGTTACCCCCAATTTGACATGTAAGCGCTGTAGAGACTGTGTTTTATATCCGATCAGTACGAAATGCGACAGAAACAGGTTTCTATTTTACATGAATGAGTATTCAAGGAAAATCGATTCAGATTTATATATAACCTCCATATATATGTTCCTCCAGATTTGGTTACAAAGCGCTATAGAAGTTGTACTTTACTTCCGATCATTACAAAGTTCTCCAGAAAAATGTTTCTCAATTTAGGAACGAATATTGCTTAATTTAGCGATTATCGGTTCAAAATATGATATACATACACACACACACCACATTTACCAATTATTTCAAATTATTGGTAAATGTGGCCCCGCCCGACTTTCTGCCTTTCCTTACTGGTATTAGTAATAAATTCACTGAATGAAAAAATACCGAATTCAGTGGAAAGTCCAGAAAATAGAAATGTATACTTATAAAATTTCCAAATTCTTGTTTCATTGGTCATGCTCTAATTATCGCATACCGAGCAGTTTTGTTCATGTATTACACTCTCGCTAACAAAATGAGCAAGATAATTCAATTTCAAAATTTGGCTTATATGGGCGGTGGCACGCCCATTGTACAGATCCCGCCAATTTTTGGACCAATCACGTGGACTGTCACCGGATACATATGTACAACATTACAGCACTCTAGATAAAAAATTGTGCAAGATATATCAATTTCGAAATGTGGCTTATAAGGGCGGGGCCACGCCCATTGGTCCGATCCCGCCCATTTTTAGACCAATCACGCAGACTGCCACCATATACATATACACAAAATTCCAGGTCTCTCGGTAAAAAAATGTGGAAAATGTGGGCGGGGCCACGCCCATTGGTCCGATCCCGCCCATTTTTTGACCAATTACGTAGAATGCCACCAAAAACATATTCGCAACATTGCAGCACTCCCGCTAGCAAATTGTGCAAGATATCAAAATTTGGTCTATGTGGGCGGGGCCACGCCCATTGGGCCGATCCCGCCCATTTTTGGACCAATCACGCAGACTGCCACCACATACATATACACAAAATTCCAGCACTATCGCTAAAATATTGTGCAAGGATTATATTGGCGGGGCCACGCCCATTGGTCCGATCCCGCCAATTTTTGGACCAATCACGCAGACTGCCACCATGTACATATACACAAAATTCCAGCACTCTAGCTAGCAAATTGTGCAAGATATCTAAATTTCAAAATTTGGCCTATATGGGCGGGGCCACGCCCATTGGGCCGATCCCGCCCATTTTTTGACCAATCACGTATACTGTCACCAGATACATATACACTAAACTACAGAACTCTCGCTAATAAATTGTGCAAAATATCTCAATTTCAAAATTTGGATTATATGGGCGGGGCCACGCCCATTGGTCCGACTCCGCCCATTTTTGGAAAATTTACATAATCTGCCACTAAATGCCCATTGTTCTGATCCCGCCCATTTTTGGACCAATCACGTAGACTGCCGCCATATACATATACACAAAATGCCAGCACTCTCGCTATCAAAATGTGCAAAATATCTCAATTTCAAAATTCGGCTTATATGGGCGGGCCACGCCTATTGGTCCGAACCCGCCCATTTTTGGACCAATCATGTAGGTCGCCAACGGATATATATATATACAAAATTCCAGGTCTCTCGGTAACAAATTGTGCAAGATATTAAATTTTTAAAATTTGGCTTATATGGGCGGTGCCACGCCCATTGGTCCGAACCCGCCCATTTTTCGACAAATCACGTGGACTGCTACCAGATACATATACACAACATTGCAGCACTCTCGCTAGCAAATTGTGCAAGATATCGAAATTTCAAAATTTGGTCTATGTGGGCGGGGCTACGCCCATTGGGTCGATCCCGCCCATTTTTGGACCAATCACGTAGACTGCCACCATATACATATACACAAAATTCCAGCACTCTCGCTAACATATTGTGCAAGATATCAAAATTTGAATTATATGGGCGGGGCCACGCCCATTGGGCCGATCCCGTCAATTTTTGGACCAATCACGTGGACTGTCACCAGATACATATGTACAACATTACAGCACTCTAGCTAGCAAATTGTGCAAGATATATCAATTTCAAAATTTGACTTATATGGGCGGGGCCACGCCCATTGGTCCGATCCCGCCCATTTTTTTTTACCAATAACGTAGACTGTCACCTGATACATATACACAACATTGCAGCACTCCCGATAGCAAATTGTGCAAGATATCGAAATTTCTAAATTTGGTCTATGTGGGCGGGGCCACGCCCATTGGTCCGATCCCGCCCATTTTTGGACTAATCACGTAGACTGTCACCAGATACATATACACAACATTGCAGCACTCTCGCTAGCAAATTGTTCAAGATATCGAAATTTCAAAATTTGGTCTATGTGGGCGGGGCCACGCCCATTGGGCCGATCCCGCCAATTTTTGGACCAATCACGTAGACTGTCACCAGATACATATACACTCAAATACAGAACTCTCTCTAACAAATTGTGCAAAATATCTCAATTTCAAAATTTGCCTTATATGGGCGGGGCCACGCCCATTGGTCCGATTCCGCCCATTTTTTGAAAATTCACATAATCTGACACTAAATGCATACACACAAAATTTCAGCACTCTAGCTAAAATTTTTTCTCAATACCAAAATTTGACCCACATGGGCGGGTCCACGCCCACTTGATATATCGAAAATTCAAGTACCCTATTTTCAGCACCCCCTACACATGTACATTCTGTGAAAATTTCAAGATGATCGGTCTAGCCGTTTAGACGTCTATACGGAACAAACATACAAACAAACAAACCCACAAACAAACCCACAAACAGACACTCTCTTTTATATATATAGACTAGCTGAGCCCGGTGCGCTTCGCTGCTCATGTCAAAATTAGCGCTGTAGAAACTGTAGTTTATATCCGATCAGTACGAAATTCGGCAGAAAGAGGTTTGTTATTACATGAAGGAATACTGCCAAATTGGGAGAAAATCGGTTCAGATTTAGATATAGCCCCATATATATGTTACCCCCGATTTGACATGTAAGCGCTGTAGAAACTGTATTTTATATTCGATCAGTAAGAAATTCGGCAGAAAGAGGTTTCTTATTACATGAAGAAATACCGCAAAATTCTGAGAAAATCGCTAGAGATTTAGATATGGCCCCCATATATATGTTACCCCCAATTTGACATGTAAGCGCTGTAGAGACTGTGTTTTATATCCGATCAGTACGAAATGCGACAGAAACAGGTTTCTATTTTACATGAATGAGTATTCAAGGAAAATCGATTCAGATTTATATATAACCTCCATATATATGTTCCTCCAGATTTGGTTACAAAGCGCTATAGAAGTTGTACTTTACTTCCGATCATTACAAAGTTCTCCAGAAAAATGTTTCTCAATTTAGGAACGAATATTGCTTAATTTAGCGATTATCGGTTCAAAATATGATATACATACACACACACACCACATTTACCAATTATTCCAAATTATTGGTAAATGTGGCCCCGCCCGACTTTCTGCCTTTCCTTACTGGTATTAGTAATAAATTCACTGAATGAAAAAATACCGAATTCAGTGGAAAGTCCAGAAAATAGAAATGTATACTTATAAAATTTCCAAATTCTTGTTTCATTGGTCATGCTCTAATTATCGCATACCGAGCAGTTTTGTTCATGTATTACACTCTCGCTAACAAAATGAGCAAGATAATTCAATTTCAAAATTTGGCTTATATGGGCGGTGGCACGCCCATTGTACAGATCCCGCCAATTTTTGGACCAATCACGTGGACTGTCACCGGATACATATGTACAACATTACAGCACTCTAGATAAAAAATTGTGCAAGATATATCAATTTCGAAATGTGGCTTATAAGGGCGGGGCCACGCCCATTGGTCCGATCCCGCCCATTTTTAGACCAATCACGCAGACTGCCACCATATACATATACACAAAATTCCAGGTCTCTCGGTAAAAAAATGTGGAAAATGTGGGCGGGGCCACGCCCATTGGTCCGATCCCGCCCATTTTTTGACCAATTACGTAGAATGCCACCAAAAACATATTCGCAACATTGCAGCACTCCCGCTAGCAAATTGTGCAAGATATCAAAATTTGGTCTATGTGGGCGGGGCCACGCCCATTGGGCCGATCCCGCCCATTTTTGGACCAATCACGCAGACTGCCACCACATACATATACACAAAATTCCAGCACTATCGCTAAAATATTGTGCAAGGATTATATTGGCGGGGCCACGCCCATTGGTCCGATCCCGCCAATTTTTGGACCAATCACGCAGACTGCCACCATGTACATATACACAAAATTCCAGCACTCTAGCTAGCAAATTGTGCAAGATATCTAAATTTCAAAATTTGGCCTATATGGGCGGGGCCACGCCCATTGGGCCGATCCCGCCCATTTTTTGACCAATCACGTATACTGTCACCAGATACATATACACTAAACTACAGAACTCTCGCTAATAAATTGTGCAAAATATCTCAATTTCAAAATTTGGATTATATGGGCGGGGCCACGCCCATTGGTCCGACTCCGCCCATTTTTGGAAAATTTACATAATCTGCCACTAAATGCCCATTGTTCTGATCCCGCCCATTTTTGGACCAATCACGTAGACTGCCGCCATATACATATACACAAAATGCCAGCACTCTCGCTATCAAAATGTGCAAAATATCTCAATTTCAAAATTCGGCTTATATGGGCGGGCCACGCCTATTGGTCCGAACCCGCCCATTTTTGGACCAATCATGTAGGTCGCCAACGGATATATATATATACAAAATTCCAGGTCTCTCGGTAACAAATTGTGCAAGATATTAAATTTTTAAAATTTGGCTTATATGGGCGGTGCCACGCCCATTGGTCCGAACCCGCCCATTTTTCGACAAATCACGTGGACTGCTACCAGATACATATACACAACATTGCAGCACTCTCGCTAGCAAATTGTGCAAGATATCGAAATTTCAAAATTTGGTCTATGTGGGCGGGGCTACGCCCATTGGGTCGATCCCGCCCATTTTTGGACCAATCACGTAGACTGCCACCATATACATATACACAAAATTCCAGCACTCTCGCTAACATATTGTGCAAGATATCAAAATTTGAATTATATGGGCGGGGCCACGCCCATTGGGCCGATCCCGTCAATTTTTGGACCAATCACGTGGACTGTCACCAGATACATATGTACAACATTACAGCACTCTAGCTAGCAAATTGTGCAAGATATATCAATTTCAAAATTTGACTTATATGGGCGGGGCCACGCCCATTGGTCCGATCCCGCCCATTTTTTTTTACCAATTACGTAATATGCCACCAGATACATATGCACAACATTGCAGCACTCCCGATAGCAAATTATGCAAGATATCGAAATTTCAAAATTGGGTCTATGTGGGCGGGGCCACGCCCATTGGTCCGATCCCGCCCATTATTGGACCAATAACGTAGACTGTCACCTGATACATATACACAACATTGCAGCACTCCCGATAGCAAATTGTGCAAGATATCGAAATTTCTAAATTTGGTCTATGTGGGCGGGGCCACGCCCATTGGTCCGATCCCGCCCATTTTTGGACTAATCACGTAGACTGTCACCAGATACATATACACAACATTGCAGCACTCTCGCTAGCAAATTGTTCAAGATATCGAAATTTCAAAATTTGGTCTATGTGGGCGGGGCCACGCCCATTGGGCCGATCCCGCCAATTTTTGGACCAATCACGTAGACTGTCACCAGATACATATACACTCAAATACAGAACTCTCTCTAACAAATTGTGCAAAATATCTCAATTTCAAAATTTGCCTTATATGGGCGGGGCCACGCCCATTGGTCCGATTCCGCCCATTTTTTGAAAATTCACATAATCTGACACTAAATGCATACACACAAAATTTCAGCACTCTAGCTAAAATTTTTTCTCAATACCAAAATTTGACCCACATGGGCGGGTCCACGCCCACTTGATATATCGAAAATTCAAGTACCCTATTTTCAGCACCCCCTACACATGTACATTCTGTGAAAATTTCAAGATGATCGGTCTAGCCGTTTAGACGTCTATACGGAACAAACATACATACATACCCACAAACAAACCCACAAACAGACACTCTCTTTTATATATATAGATGGGGTCTCTGATCAATATTTAGAGGTGTTACAAACGGAGTGACAAAATGAATATACCCCCATCCTATGGTGGAGGGTATAAAAAATTTAAATGATTATTTTTAAACGATTTTTCTTTTAATTTTTTATGTAACTTGACGTTGAAAAAGCTCACAAAAATTGATGTAGTCAATATTAGTCCGATAGTCATTCTTTCTTTTCAAAAAAAAAACAAAGTCATCATACAATGTTGCTTGCCTTTCGTTTTTCGATTCTGTGTGTGATTATGTCCAAAATTAAATTATTTGACTCATCAATATAACAACTTATATATCAAACCGAATCAAAGGTATCTGGCTGTTCTGTCGGGATTTAACATCGCAAAAAAGTCGAAGCTATTTCTTTCCGTTCTTGAACGTATGCATGAAGTGTTCTGTACTTAATGGACGACTTATTGAATGCTTTGCTGTACTTCTTGACTTTATTTATTACATCATGGATATCAATAATAAAGCCAAAATCATTTTCAAGATCAACAAAGTCATCATACAATGTTGCTTGCCTTTCGTTTTTCGATTCTGTGTGTGATTATGTCCAAAATTAAATTATTTGACTCATCAATATAACAACTTATATATCAAACCGAATCAAAGGTATCTGGCTGTTCTGTCGGGATTTAACATCGCAAAAAAGTCGAAGCTATTTCTTTCCGTTCTTGAACGTATGCATGAAGTGTTCTGTACTTAATGGACGACTTATTGAATGCTTTGCTGTACTTCTTGACTTTATTTATTACATCATGGATATCAATAATAAAGCCAAAATCATTTTCAAGATCAGTGAATTCATATTCACTTTCAGAATATTCAGAACAACTGTCAGAATTATCCACCTCATTGTTGTTATTTGTGGCATTTTGTATAAATGGTATCCCCAACAAGTAGAAAAAATAGATCAATGCTTTAATTTTTGTTTTAAACAATAAATAAAACCAGTAAGGAAAGACAGAAAGTCGGGCGGGGCCGAGTATATATATAAATACAACTTCTATAGCGGTTTGATACCAAATCAGGAGGAACAATCAATATAAATCTGAACCGATCTTCCCTGAATACTCATTCATGTAAAAAGACCTCCTTCTGTCGAATTTCGTACCGATCGCATATAAAATACAGTCTCTACAGCGCCTACATGTCAAATCGGGGGTAACGTATATATGGGGGCTATATCTAAATCTGAACCGATTTCTTCCAAAATTAACAGTGTTCATTCATATAATAAGAAACCTCTTTCTGCCGAATTTCATACTGATCGGATATAAAATAACATTTTTACAGGCAAGTCAAATCGGGGGTAACGTATATATGGGGGCTATATCTAAATCTGAACCGATTTTCTCCGAATTTAGCAGTATTCCATCATGTAATAAGAAACCTCTTTCTGCCAAATTTTGCACGGATATAAAATACAGTTTTTACAGCGCTTACATGTCAAATCGGGGGTAACGTATATATAGGGGCTATATCTAAATCTGAACCGATTTCTTCCAAAATTAACAGTGTTCATTCATATAATAAGAAACCTCTTTCTGCAGAATTTCGCACTGATCGGATATAAAATAACATTTTTACAGCGCTTATATGTCAAATCGGGGGTAATATATATATGTGGGGGCTATATCTAAATCTAAACCGATTTCTTCCAAATTTAACAGAGTTCATTCATGTAATAAGAAACCTTTTCCTGCCGAATTTCATACTGATCGGATATAAAATAAAGCTTTTACAGCGCTTACATGTCAAATCGGGGCTAACAAATATATGGGGGCTATATCTAAATCTGAACCGATTTTAACCAAACTCAATAGGGATCGTCCTTGGGCCAAAAAAAAAGATATGTGTAAAGTTTCGTCGAGATCGGACCATAATTGCGACCTGTACTTTGATTACAAGAATACATGCACAGACGGACAGACAGACAGACGGACGGACATACAGACAGACGGACATAGCTAAATCGACTCAGAAAGTGATTCTAAGTCGATCGGTATAATAAACGATGGGTCTATTTCTTCTCCTTTTGGGTGTTACAAACAAATGCACAAAGTTATAATACCCTATACCACAGTGTGGTGTAGGGTATAAAAATTTCAACTAATTATACCCTACACCTGGGACGTATCCAGGATTTTGGTTCAGGGGGGCCCAACCTGTTTTTCCATAACAAAGATAAACAATTAAAAAATTGCGTTTATTGTGTAGGTAATGGAAGTTAAGTTCCTTAGTTTTTTATTCGAATTTTATTCCTAAATATAAATGTGTACTTTAGTACGAGATCAGTAAAAATTTTTATAATAAAATACGTAAGAGTTAAAAATGTAATCTTCGATTTTTTGAAAGAAATATATCAATTATTTCATCGATTTTGACTTCATCTTTGTATATAGACATCAAAGCCAGATAAGATAGCCTTTCTCCTTCCATTCTGTTCCGGAGATAGGTTTTTATTCTTATTAACGTCGAGAAACTTCGCTTAGCAGATGCCGTTGTCACAGGTATTGTGGCCAGTATCTGCAAAAGGGTAAAAACGCTTGGGAACATGTACTCATCACAAACTGAAATAGCATCTAATGCATTTGATGGCTTATCATTCTTCTGCTTAAAATAATCAATCCATATATTTATTTCAGCTAAAACAGATTTTGCTGAATTTTTTAAATCGTTTTTGTAAAAAAGTGTGACTTCTTCGAAATCTTCCTTTATTAGATTTACAACTCGTATCGGAACGATATTAAATAGACTTGTAATTATAGCTTCATGTTCGGAAAATCTATTATTTAAATGTGATATTACTTCGTCCAGATATGGTATGTACAATGCTGTCCTAAAATACGCATTGGCATCTGAACCAGGAATATTAGCCCTATACTTTTGAGTGCATACTCTTCTAGGTAGTGCAGTTTCTATTCCAAAACTTCTTGCAAGTTGTGTGGATTCTTCAAACAGTTTATCAAACTCCGCATCTGAATTTCTACGCATGTCACTTAATTTAGTCGTTGCCAATTTTATGATTTCGTAAGCCTTTATTATATTTAGGTTAATCGTTTGCAAATACCGTGATAAGTTCTGTCTAATGGCCAATATAAATATTACCACACCCAATATAAAGTCAAATTTACATACACGGTTGTGCAAACTCATTCCATCACTGCATCCTACATGTTAAAAAGGTAGATAGATAAGAAATCATAAATGTAATTTTGACTTAATTTTCGCCATATCTGGTTCAAAACAACATTTTTTCTTGGGTTTCTGTTTTAATACATAGATTCTGATTCTAGACGTCAAAATCTCCAATCTTAGCTTTTAATGTTTGTTTTTGTAAATTTTACATCGATAAGAAAGTTTTAAAGTTAAAACCTTACTAAATTAACTATAACTTTTTAAATTATGCATCGATGGGGGCTCGTTTAATTCATGACCGAACAGACTTTACGATAAAATCATAAAAATATAACATTTGTTAATTTTTAGATTTTTTATGGGAGTTTTATTTTAAAAATATTAAAATTTTATCAAAAAATCAAATTTTTCTGCAATATTTTGTAATACTCGTATATCGTCGAAACCGCTGAACGGATGGAAAATGGTATTATATGAAGTTGAAGGCTACTTAATATTTAATTCTTTAAAACTTTCCTCAACCAAATCGGATAAATTGTTCTCGAGTTATGCCACTATATGTCGTTCAACCACTAATTTCTTTCCATATCACAGCTTATCGCGAGAATTTAAAGAGACAACCCTTTAGGCTAAGAAAAAAGAGAGGTTGAACCACATATTATGGCATAACTAGAGAACCATTCATCCGAATTGGTTCAGGTAAGCTTTACAAACTTCAGAATTAAGTAGCCTTCGCACAATACAATTTTCCATCCGTTTCGACGATATCTTACAAAGTATTGCAAAAAATCATATTTTTTGAGAAAAATTTAATAATTTTTAAATAAAAGCCTCATAAAAACATCTAGAAACGCATAATTGTCATATTTTTGTGATTTTATCGTAAACTCTGAAAGGTTATGAATAAATTGAGACCATTCCGAAGATAATCGATGTATAATTTAAAAGTTTTAGCACTTTTCTTATTTTTAGTTGTTATTACTTTTACTGTTACCATTTTTTACGATTTTGCATTGTTTTTTTAACGGCCTTCCAAATATTTTTCGTATTTTTTTTTGAGTGATTTTGAAAATTGTAAAAAGTTTAGGCCTACGTTTAAAACATTTCGGGGGGGGCCCGGGGGCACTGGATACGTCCCTGCCCTACACCACACTGTGGTACAGGGTATTATAACTTTGTGCATTTGTTTGTAACACCCAAAAGGAGAAGAAATAGACTCATCATTTATTACACCGATCGACTTAGAATCACTTTCTGAGTTGATTTAACTATGTCCGTCTGTCTGTCTGTGCATGTATTCTTGTAATCAAAGTACAGGTCGCAAATATAGTTCGGTTCAGATTTAGATATAGCCCTCATATATATGTTAGCCCCGAGTTAACATGTAAGCGCTGTAAACACTTTATTTTAGATCCGATCAGTATGAAATTAGGCAGAAAGAGGTTTCTTATTATATAAATAAACACTGTTAAATTTGGAAGAAATCGGTTCAGATTAAGATATAGCCCCCATATATACGTTACCCTCGATTTTACATGTAAGCGCTGTAAAAATGTTATTTTATATCCGATCAGTATGAAATTCGGCAGAAAGAGGTTTGTTATTACATGAAGGAATACTGCTAAATTCGGAGAAAATCGGTTCAGATTTAGATATAGCCCCCATATATACGTTACCCCCGATTTGACTTGTAAGCGCTGTAAAAATGTTATTTTATATCCGATCAGTGTGAAATTCGGCAGAAAGAGGTTTCTTATTATATGAATGAACACTGTTAAATTTGGAAGAAATCGGTTCAGATTTAGATATAGCCCCCATATATACGTTACCCCCGATTTGACATGTAGGCGCTGTAGAGACTGTATTTTATATGCGATCAGTATGAAATTCGACAGAAGGAGGTCTTTTTACATGAATGAGTATTCAGGGAAGATCGGTTCAGATTTATATTGATTGTTCCTCCTGATTTGGTATCAAACCGCTATAGAAGTTGTATTTTACTTCCGATCATTAAAATTTTCCAGAAAGATGTTTCTCAATTTAGGAACGAATATTGCTTAATTTAGCGATTATCGTTTCAGAATCAGATAATATGTTTCTACCCATTTACCAATTATTCCAAATTATTATGGCAATGACCCTTATCGCATTGTTAGGGAGGTGTAGGGTATTATATAGTCGGCCCCCCCACTTTCTGCCTTTCCTTACTGGTTTCCTATAACGATGCCGCATGCGCGTAGTCACGCCCTCTAATCCGATATCTCCCAATTTTGTTGAGTTACGTGCTAACTTTGAAGGGACTTGAATACTAAACACACTTGGTCAAGTGACAATCTAGATATAATCGTCTCCAGTTATTTCGTTTTCATTAAGCGCGTCGTATGCACAGATTGAATTTTGAAATTGCAGTTTGTGTAGAAGTACCCACTCTTAATACGATTTTTTTTCAGTCGCCGCCTGTCGTAGCGAACGGACGTGTTATCGCAGAGCGGATAGTTTTTAACCTATTACGCAATACCTATTCACCTACCTACTACGCAACCAGGAGGTTTGTTGTTTATAAAGCGTAGGTTGTATTGGATGCGTCGGTCTCTGGACATTTCTGGATATTTCTGAGCTCAGTCTGGAAGGCCTATACCGACGTACCTATTACGAGCTAATACTGGCTATGGGGGTGTCTCCCCCAACCAATTTATGATTAAACCAAAAAAGACGAAGGAGATTACGGCGCAGGGGAGGGAAAACCCAGTGCCGGCGACAAGCGTTGATTCACTCACGAGTCATGTGTCGTCGTTATCGAACAATCGTAAGCAAGCAACTTCTACGAGCTTTGGTGCCTTGGATCCCGTAGTCGGAAATGAAACAAGAGCACATCCAGCCGCAGGCAAAACAAATGATAAGACAGATGAAGCAGAACCCAGCCGGGGCTTTAAGCAACCCCAGCCTTTAAAAGCCATTGGGGACTCTGACTCTGAATCATCAAATGAAAACAATATCATTATTGTTGCTAACTCAACGAGACTGTCAGGGGCACAAAGAAGGAAACTAAATAAGTTGAACCGACAGAACCTATTACGGGATGAACCTGACAATTCTACCTCCAATACAAACATGGAGGCCGCTAAAAGAGTCAGGTCTCCCGAAGAACATAGCGCAGTGAAAGTGACTAAGAAGAAAAAGGGCTCGCCGTCTTCCAGTAATTCGGATAAGCCTAACGTAACCACACAAAAGGAGGTCTCTAGTCTGGGTCCTTCGATTGCGGGCGGTAAAGTTGACCCAATAACGCAGTTCAAGTCAACCAAATCATCCGTTAAGGATGAGGCTTTAACCAAAAAGACTCTACAGACACGGAAAAATCAATTGGCCATAAAGAAGGGTAAGAAGCCACCGTCTTATTCTAATATAGCTAAACAACATTTTCGAGACGATCTATGCTACGCCATAATTGATAGCAGTAGTGCATCTGGCAGAATCCCCGAAGACCAAAAAAGTAACTTCGAAGATTTGGTCTATACGAGGGTAGCAGTATACGTCCTCGAATCTAAGGATGAACCACCAATCGAAGTAATGAGTTGCAAGTTTGAGAGGGGTGTTTTGATGCTAAGGCTTGCATCACAACGCTGCGCTGGTGTCCTCGTAAAACTTGTGGATAGCTTCCCCTCATCTTGGGACGGCGCAAAGCTAAAATTGGTAAGGAAAAGCGACATTCCTGAACTCATAAAAACGACCCTATATGTTAAGGGATGTCCCAGTAAGTTCTCATCAGAGTACATACTCGACATCATTGGCAAACAGAATTCAAAACTTTCCGTGAGAAAGTGGAAAGTCTTCTATAGGAAGGATGATACCGAGGGTACTCTCCTCGTGTTAGGCATATACCCAGAATCCAAGAACAATCTTGTCATGGCGAAGGGCATGGCGTACTTCTTGATCTGGACAGTCTTTTTCAAAATTGGAAAGGTCCCGATTGGCAGGACAAATAAATCGAGTCCAAATATACTGTCTGAAGAGGCAAACACTGGTATTGAACGGATGGAGACAAGTGAGACACTGCCAAAAACTGATGTGGAAGTAGTCAATAACACCACCCGTTCACCAATAGTACCGCCACATTTGCAGGAAGTTCCCAGCAAAGGTGGTGATCAAAATAAAAAGAGCCACAAAACGATTCAAACCAATGAGGGAGCGACAAAAAATAACACCGCCTCCCAAAATTGTCGACTGGAAGATGGTGTTATAGGTAGTGAACGAAAGGAGGAGAATGACCCACTACCAAATAAAGAGGGGGTGCCACCAGACAGGATAGACTCCCAAAAGAAACTTTTACTGGAAGGACAATGATTGACAGCATCCAACGCTCTGATGGACATCATAAATAAAGGCAGGGTTCATATTGCTTTGATCCAGGAACCATGGACAACTAGCAACAAGGTTACTGGATTAAACCATGTGAACTATAACCTTTTCTACGCTAACACAGGTACTCGTCCAAGGACTTGTATTCTGTGCCATAAAAACTTATGTTTTATATTCTCTCCAGAGTTGTCAACATCGGACGCAACGGTGCTGAGGCAAGGTAATGGAAATATGTACCTGGCGTCAATATATCTGCCATTCGATGCGCCGACATTGCCACCTACGTCGGAATTACAACGTCTGGTGAGGGAATCCAAACACACAAGTAATGAGTTATTAGCTGGATGTGACGCCAACTCCCATCATATCGCTTGGGGTAGTACTAACACCAATAAAAGGGGACACGCCCTTATCGAATTTTTGAATACAAATGACCTCATAACTCTTAACATATGAAACACTGCAACCTTTGTTAACAAAATTAGGGAAGAAGTATTAGATATAACGATATGTTCAGAAAATCTTATTGATGAGATTCATGAGTGGAGGGTTTCGGATGAACACTCCTATTCAGACCACCGTTATATAAGGTTTAAAATTGCACGGCCACCGCCAAACCCCATAAGTTTCCGTAATAAGGCTAAGACCGACTGGACTAAATTCGGAAATCTACTTAGAAATCGATTGGGGCAGCCTACACGCGATTATCTATGTGCAGAAGACATTGATATCAATGTTAAGAAGATTACCGAGGCTCTTGTAAAATCATTCGAAGATAGTTGCCCACTTCGAGAAAGGAAATCTGCCTTTGAGAAACCCTGGATGACAGGACAAATTCGCTCGATTGGCAAAGATGTCCGCAGACTTTACAATAGAGCTCGACGTAAAAAACAATCAGTTTATTGGGACGACTACCACAGAAGACTCAAAGAATACAATAAAATCGTTAGATCGGCGAAACGTAACTCCTGGAGGCTTTTCTGTGAACAGGTAGACAGCGTTAACAGCATGTCTAAAATGAAAAAGTTCCTCTCAAAAACTCATGTCCAAACCGAAACACTGGTGGATGAAACGGGTAAAAGAATGGAAACTATAGAGGATACCGTAAGGCTCTTGATGAAAACTCATTTTCCGACTGGTAATGCTGGACCAACAGAGGAACAGTTACAGAATGAAAATGTATTGCATCAAGTACCTATTACGGATATAACAGATGGTATGGTTAAAGAATCGATAAAAAGTTTCTCTCCCTTTAAGGCTGCGGAACCGGATGGAATATTTCCAGCACTTCTGCAGAATGAGGTGGATCTGGTATCAACTCATCTGGCTGGAGTGTTCACTGCATGCCTAACCCATTCGTATACCCCAAAAACTGGCAGGAATCAAGGGTGGTCTTCATACCAAATCCTGGCAAGGCTAGTTACACGACTTTAAAAGCTTATCGACCCATTAGCCATACTTCTTTCCTGTTAAAAACAATGGAGCGAATAATTGATGACATGGTCAAAGGTAAAATAGCGGATGACAGGCTAAAATTCAAACAACACGCCTATGTCAAAGGAAGATCAGTGGAAACAGCTCTGCATGAGGTAGTGCACCACATAGAAGAGTCCTTCAGTAAAGAAATGTATACACTTGCTGTTTGCATAGACATTGAGGGCGCATTTAACAATGTACAGACCGATACACTTATCCAGTCCTTAGACGAGTTTCAGGTTGACCGGGCGCTGAAAAACTGGATCAACAATATGCTAAGGAATAGGTGGATTATTTGTGAGTCATATGACGTAAAAATTAGAGACAAGGTAAATCGTGGTATACCTCAGGGGGGCATTTTATCGCCTCTTCTATGGGTTACGACGATACACAGTCTCCTAAAAGCCCTCACCAATGAAGGACTTAAACCAGTCTGTTATGCAGGCGACGTTGTAATACTTCTAAGGGGCTTTCATCCAAATATATTATGCAGAAGAGCTGAAGAGGCACTTAACATAGCATATAACTGGGCACAACCAAGTGGATTAAATGTTAACCCAGACAAAACAGAAATATGTCTATTTACAAGGAAAACGAAGATCCCGGGGTAAAAACCCCGCCTCGATTCCTGAATAAGACAATTGCTATAACTAACCAGTAAGGAAAGGCTAAAGTCGGGCGGTGCCGACTATATAATACCCTACACCACTCTCGTAATATTGAATAACTCTGATATATAAATTTTGTAATTCATGTATAAATTGTTTACATAAATTTACTTTTGGGACATTTTATACTTAAATAATACCCTGTACCACAGTGTGGTGTAGGGTATAAAAACGATTGGATCTAAAGAGCCAAATCGGATGAAACATATATATGAGAGCTATAGCTAATTCTTTACCGATTTTCTTCAAATTCGGCAGTGTTGGTTCATGAATCAAGAAACTCTACCATTCTAAATTTCAAAACGATTGGATGTAAAATATAGCTTCTATAGAACTAAAGGGCCAAATCGGACGAAACATATATATGGGAGCTATAGCTAAATCTTAACCGATTTTCTTCAAATTCGGCAATGTTGGTTCATGAATAAAGAAACTCTACCATCTAAATTTCAACACGATTGGATGTAAAATAAAGCTTTTATAGGACTAAAGGGCCAAATCGGACGAAACATATATATGGGAGGTATAGGTAAATCTTTACCGATTTTCTTCTGTTGGTTCATGGATCAAGAAACTCTACCATTCTAAATTTCAAAACGATTGGATGTAAAATACAGCTTTTATAGGACTAAAGAACCAAATCGGACGAAACATATATATGGGAGCTATAGCTAAATCTTAACCGATTTTCTTCAAATTTTACTAAATAATCTTTGAATGTTATACTTTAATGCACCATTAGTTTCAATCAAAAAATTGTAACCATTTGGTAACAAAAAAATCATAAGAATGGGTTTTTTGCACAAATTAATGTTACCAGCACATTAAAAAAACATTTGTTTCTAAAAAATTTAATTAATTTATAAGCAATTAATAACATTTAAAAAAAAAATTTTTTTTCTCCGGAGCTGGGATTCGAACCCACGATCACCTCGTGCGTAATCGAGTAATGTGTATTTATATTATGTGGTTGTTGTTGCTACATTGATTATTACAATTTTCACGAAGTCTTTAATTATTTATGCAATAGAATAACTAAATTTGAATTATATGTAAATAAAAAACCAGTAAGGAAATGCAGAAAGTCGGGCGGGGCCGACTATATAATACCCTACACCTCCCTAACAATGCGATAAAGGTCACTGCGATAATAATTTGGAATAATTGGTAAGTAGGCAGGAACATATTATCTAATTCTGAGCCGATAATCGCTAAATTAAGCAATATTCGTTCCTAAATTGAGAAACATCTTTCCGGAAAATATTAATGATCGGAAGTAAAGTACAACTTCTATAGTGCGTTGAGGAACATATATATGGAGGTTATATATATATCTGAACCGATTTTCCCTGAATACTCATTCATGTAAAAAGACCTCTTTCTTTAGAATTTCGTACTGATCGGATATAAAATACAGTCGCTACAGCGCTTACATGTCAAATCGGTGGTAACATATATATAGGGGCTATATCTAAATCTGAACCGATTTTCTCCGAATTTGGCCGTATTCCTTCATGTAATAAGAAAACTCTTTTTGCCGAATTTCGCACTGATCGGATATAAAATACAGTTTCTACAGCGCTTACATCTCAAATCGGGGGTTACATATATATGGGGGCTATATCCAAATCTGAACCAATTTTCTCCGAATTTGGCAGTATTCCTTCATGTAATAAGAAACCTCTTTCTGCCGAATTTCACACTGATCGGTTATAAAATAATTTTTTTACGGCGCTTACATGTGAAATCGGAGGTAACGTATATATGGGGGCTATATCTAAATATGAACCGATTTCTTCAAAATTTAACAGTGTTCATGCATATAATAAGATACCTCTTTCTGCTGAATTTCATACTGATCGGATACAAAATAAAGTTTTTACAGCGCTTACATGTCAAATCGGGGCTAACATATATATGGGGGCTATATCCAAATCTGAACCGATTTTAACCAAATTAAATAGGGATCGTCCTTGAGCCAAAAAAAAGATATGTGTAAAGTTTCATCAAGATCGGGCCATAATTGCGACCTGTACTTTGATTACAAGAATACATCTACAGACAGACAGACGGACAGACGGACAGACGGACAGACAGACAGACGGACATAGCTAAATCGACTCAGAAAGTGATAACAAGTCGATCGATATAAAAATGTTTGATATCAATGTTAAGAAGATTACCGAGGCTCTTGTAAAATCATTCGAAGATAGTTGCCCACTTCGAGAAAGGAAATCTGCCTTTGAGAAACCCTGGATGACAGGACAAATTCGCTCGATTGGCAAAGATGTCCGCAGACTTTACAACAGAGCTCGACGTAAAAAACAATCAGTATATTGGGACGACTACCACAGAAGACTCAAAGAATACAATAAAATCGTTAGATCGGCGAAACGTAACTCCTGGAGGCTTTTCTGTGAACAGGTAGACAGCGTTAACAGCATGTCTAAAATGAAAAAGTTCCTCTCAAAAACTCATGTCCAAACCGAAACACTGGTGGATGAAACGGGTAAAAGAATGGAAACTATAGAGGATACCGTAAGGCTCTTGATGAAAACTCATTTTCCGACTGGTAATGCTGGACCAACAGAGGAACAGTTTCAGAATGAAAATGTATTGCATCAAGTACCTATTACGGATATAACAGATGGTATGGTTAAAGAATCGATAAAAAATTTCTCTCCCTTTAAGGCTGCGGAACCGGATGGAATATTTCCAGCACTTCTGCAGAATGAGGTGGATCTGGTATCAACTCATCTGGCTGGAGTGTTCACTGCATGCCTAACCCATTCGTATACCCCAAAAACTGGCAGGAATCAAGGGTGGTCTTCATACCAAATCCTGGCAAGGCTAGTTACACGACTTTAAAAGCTTATCGACCCATTAGCCATACTTCTTTCCTGTTAAAAACAATGGAGCGAATAATTGATGACATGGTCAAAGGTAAAATAGCGGATGACAGGCTAAAATTCAAACAACACGCCTATGTCAAAGGAAGATCAGTGGAAACAGCTCTGCATGAGGTAGTGCACCACATAGAAGAGTCCTTCAGTAAAGAAATGTATACACTTGCTGTTTGCATAGACATTGAGGGCGCATTTAACAATGTACAGACCGATACACTTATCCAGTACTTAGACGAGTTTCAGGTTGACCGGGCGCTGAAAAACTGGATCAACAATATGCTAAGGAATAGGTGGATTATTTGTGGGTCATATGACGTAAAAATTAGAGACAAGGTAAATCGTGGTATACCTCAGGGGGGCATTTTATCGCCTCTTCTATGGGTTACGACGATACACAGTCTCCTAAAAGCCCTCACCAATGAAGGACTTAAACCAGTCTGTTATGCAGACGACGTTGTAATACTTCTAAGGGGCTTTCATCCAAATCTATTATGCAGAAGAGCTGAAGAGGCACTTAACATAGCATATAACTGGGCACAACCAAGGGGATTAAATGTTAACCCAGACAAAACAGAAATATGTCTATTTACAAGGAAAACGAAGATCCCACGTTTTACCCCGCCTCGATTCCTGAATAAGACAATTGCTATAACTAAAAAGGTAAAATACTTGGGAGTAATCTTGGATCAGAAACTGTACTGGAAAGATCATCTTGAAGAAAGAGTTACAAAGGCACACAGATGTTGGTCGTTGTGCAGAAGAGCTATAGGTTTAAAATGGGGACTACGTCCAAATATGACTCACTGGCTTTACATGAGCGTGATTAGACCAATAATCACCTACGCCTATGTAGTGTGGTGGACATCAATGGACAAGAAGTGCAACGTAATACCTTTGCAAAAAATTCAACGTATGTGCTGTCTAGGCATAAGCGGGGCATTTAGAACTGCACCAACAAAAGCGTTGGAGACTATACTGCACATCCAACCAATAGACATCCGTATAAAGTATGAGGCAGCCCTCACAGCAAGACGTCTACAAGTGATGGGTGAATGGATAAATCGAGACCACAAGTCGTACCATCAGAAGATTTTAGAATATCTAGTTGGTCACATTCAAACGCCAGAAATTTCGGACCGCATTCCTGAAGTGCGGCTTACAGCTACCTGTGATACGTTTGTGCCAGACAGACGCTCCTGGGAAAATGGAACTTTGGCCCATGTGCCAGTGGGAACCAGCTGCTACACGGATGGGTCCAAGCGAGGAGGAAGGACGGGTCTGGGACTTTTTATTGATGAACCAGAAGTCGAACTTCACTTCCGCCTCCCTGACCATAACACGGTATTTCAAGCAGAAGTTCGAGCAATCACGGAGTGTGTGAACTGGCTCAGTAACACGACAAAGCCTAAATATGCCAACATCTTCACAGATAGCCAAATGGCGATTCAAGCAATAACATCGGAAAGGGTCAAATCCAGAACTGTGCTGGACTGTAAAAGAACGATAAATGATTACTCAGCCCATGGTCAATTGGATATTTGCTGGGTACCAGGACACAACGGAGTGATTGGAAATGAACGGGCAAACAACTTGGCTTCAAAGGGCAGAGAACTTCGAGTAATAAACTTGAAAAATTGGAAACCTTTCGAAGCCACGAAAAATGAGTTGAAGCACTGTGCAGTGATGGCTCATAAAACTGTGTGGAATAGCGCAACAGTAGGAGCAACTGCAAAGATACTGTGGGGTGACCCAAATGAAAAGAAAACAAGAAGTCTTCTGAAACTAAACAAGATCGATATTAGTAAGATGATGAGTGTTCTAACGGGACACTCAAGCTTACAAGCACATCTTCATCGCATAGGACTAGCAGGAAACGACGAATGCAGGGCATGCAGAGAAAACATCGAAACGATTTTCATTTTCTGTGTCACTGCCCGGCTTTCACACATGCATGCAAGATCCCAACATTTCGGGTCCGACATATTACCAGACTTGACTCATCTCAGAGAATATGACTGGAAGATACTGAGAAAATTCCTGTCTAGTACCGATTTTCTGTAACTCGTGAGGTATAAAAAGATCATAAATAAGGAGCGCACAACAGGCCGAACCACTGGCTTAAGTGTATGTCCATGGACATGAGACGTTTAAACGTCTCCTCTCTTCAACCTAACCTAACCTAACCTAATACGATGCCAGTTTCTGGTTCAATCATTGGTTGTGGTTCGAAGGTTACACACCCATTTTTACAGGTTAGCTGCAATAGTGCAGGAAATATTATATATTCAAATGTCATGTTTCACATTTCAGGTTGTGTGGGCGGTGCCACGACCACTGTTACTATCACGCAGATTCGTGCTCCAGCACTCGATCTGGTTTCACATACAAATTTCGAGAATTTTTGTCCAAAGCAATTAAAATATTGAACTTCTGAATTTCTGGTAGTGTGGGTGGTATCACGCCTACTGTCACAATCACACCTGTTATTGGCTCCGACACGCACAAAATACTAAATATCGCCGATCTTACTGCAACAGTACTCAAAATATGGTATTTGTAAATTTCAGGTTGTGTGGGCGGTGCCACACCCAATATAACTGTCACACAAATTTATCGTTCCATCACGCATACAGGTACCTATGTCACATATACCAAATTTGGAGACTCTTACCGCTATAATACTCGTAATATAGCATTTTTATACCCTACACCACACTGTGAAAATAACACAGCTAGACCCACCTTAAAGTATACCGATCGACTCAGAATCACTAGCTGAGTCGATTTAACCATGTCTGTCCGTCCGTCCGTCTGTCCATGTAAAGTTGTTCGTCGACTACAGGTCGCAATTTCACTCCGATCGTTCTGACATTTAGCAGTTTGGAGTATTTCGCAGCTGTTAAGATCGCTATTGAATTTGGTTGAAATCGCTTCAGATTTAGATATAGCTCCCAAATATATCTTTCGTCCGATTTGGCCCTTTAGTCCTATAGAAGCTGTATTTTACATCCAATCGTTTTGAAATTTAGAATGGTAGAGTTTCTTGATCCATGAACCAACACTGCCGAATTTGAAGAAAATCGGTTAGGATTTAGCTATAGCTCCCATATATATGTTTCGTCCGATTTGGACCTTTAGTTCTATAGAAGCTGTATTTTACATCCAATCATTTTGAAATTTAGAATGGTAGAGTTTCTTGATCCATGAACCAACACTGCCGAATTTGAAGAAAATCGGTTAAGATATAGCTATAGCTCCCATATATATGTCTCGTCCGATTTGGCCCTTTAGTTCTATAGAAGCTATATTTTACATCCAATCGTTTTGAAATTTAGAATGGTAGAGTTTCTTGATCCATGAACCAACATTGCCGAATTTGAAGAAAATCGCTAAAGATTTAGCTATAGCTCCCATATATATGTTTCATCCGAGTTGGCTCTTTAGATCCAATCGTTTGTATACCCTACACCACACTGTGGTACAGTGTGGTGTAGACTAGGGTATCAATTTTAAAATTTAGTTTATATGGGCGGGGCCCCGGCCATTGATCCGATCCCGACCCTTTTTGGACCAATAACGTATACTACCACCAGACATCACTTTCGCTAAAAATTGTGCAAGATATGTGTCTCAATTTCAAAATTTGGCTTATATAGGCGGGGCCACGTCCATTGGTCTGATCCTGCCCATTTTTGGGCGAATCGCGTAGACTGTCATCAGATACATGTGCCCAAAACTGCAGCACTCTCGATAATAAATTGTGCAAGATATTTATATTTCAAAATTTGGCTTATATAGGCGTGGCCACGCCCATTGGTCCGATGCCGCTCATTTTTGGACCAATCACGTAGACTACGACCAGATATATATACAACACGAAATTACAGCACTCTCGGTAACAAATTGTTCAATATATCTCAATTTCAAAAGTTGGCTTATATGGGCGGGGCCACGCCCATTGCTGCGATGCCACCCATTTTTGGACCAATCACGTAGACTGCCACCATATACATATACACAAAATTCCAGCACTCTCGCTATCAAATTGTGCAAAATATATCAATTTCAAAGGTTGGCTTATATGGGCGGGGCCACGCCCATTGTTCGGATGCCGCCCATTTTTTGACCAATCACGTAGACTGCCACCATATACATATACACAAAATTCCAGCACTCTCGCTATCAAATTGTGCAAGATATTTATATTTCAAAATTTGGCTTATATAAATGTGGCCACGCCCATTGTTCCGATGCCGCCCATTTTTGGACCAATCACGTAGACTGCCAACATATACATATACACAAAATTCCAGCACTCTCGCTATCAAATTGTGCAAAATATATCAATTTCAAAATTTGGCTTATATGGGCGGGGCCACGCCTATTGGTCCGAACCCGCCCATTTTTGGACCAATCATCTAGATCGCCAACGGATATATATATACAGAAAATTCCAGGTCTCTCGCTAACAAATTGTGCAAGATATCACATTTTTAAAATTTGGCTTATATGGGCGGTGCCACGCCCATTGGTCCGCTCCCGCCAATTTTTGGACCAATCACGTGTACTGTCACCAGATACATATGTACAACATAACAGCACTCTAGCTAACAAATTGTGCAGGATACCACATTTTTAAAATTTGGTTTCTATGGGCGGTGCCACGCCCATTGGTCCGATTCCCATAATTTTTGGACCAATAACGTGTACTGTCACCAGATACATATGCACAACATTACAGCACTCTAGCTAACAAATTGTGCAAGATATATCAATTTCAAAATTTGGCTTATATGGGCGGGTCCACGCCCATTGGTCCGATCCCGCCCATTTTTGGACTAATCACGCAGACTGCCACCATATACATATACACAAAATTCCAGGTCTCTCGGTATCAAATTGTGCAAGATATCACATTTTTAAAATTTGGCTTATATGGGCGGTGCCAGGCCCATTGGTCCGATCCCGCCCATTTTTGGAAAAATCACGTGGACTGCTACCAGATACATATACACAACATTGCAGCACTCTCGCTGGCAAATTGTGCAAGATATCGAAATTTCACCATTTGGTCTATGTGGGCGGGGCCACGCCCATTGAGCCGATCCCGCCCATTTTTGGTCCAATCACGGAGACTGTCACCAGATACATATAAACAAAACTGCAGCACTCTCGATAATAAATTGTGCAAAATATATCAATTTCAAAATTTGGCTTATATGGGCGGGGCCACGCCTATTGGTCCGAACCCGCCCATTTTTGGACCAATCATCTAGATCGCCAACGGATATATATATACAGAAAATTCCAGGTCTCTCGCTAACAAATTGTGCAAGATATCACATTTTTAAAATTTGGCTTATATGGGCGGTGCCACGCCCATTGGTCCGCTCCCGCCAATTTTTGGACCAATCACGTGTACTGTCACCAGATACATATGTACAACATAACAGCACTCTAGCTAACAAATTGTGCAGGATACCACATTTTTAAAATTTGGTTTCTATGGGCGGTGCCACGCCCATTGGTCCGATTCCCATAATTTTTGGACCAATAACGTGTACTGTCACCAGATACATATGCACAACATTACAGCACTCTAGCTAACAAATTGTGCAAGATATATCAATTTCAAAATTTGGCTTATATGGGCGGGTCCACGCCCATTGGTCCGATCCCGCCCATTTTTGGACTAATCACGCAGACTGCCACCATATACATATACACAAAATTCCAGGTCTCTCGGTATCAAATTGTGCAAGATATCACATTTTTAAAATTTGGCTTATATGGGCGGTGCCAGGCCCATTGGTCCGATCCCGCCCATTTTTGGAAAAATCACGTGGACTGCTACCAGATACATATACACAACATTGCAGCACTCTCGCTGGCAAATTGTGCAAGATATCGAAATTTCACAATTTGGTCTATGTGGGCGGGGCCACGCCCATTGAGCCGATCCCGCCCATTTTTGGACCAATCACGGAGACTGTCACCAGATACATATAAACAAAACTGCAGCACTCTCGATAATAAATTGTGCAAGATATCGAAATTTCAAAATTTGGTCTATGTGGGCGGGGCCACGCCCATTGGGCCGATCCCGCCAATTTTTGGACCAATCACGTAGACAGTCACCAGATACATATACACAACATTGCAGAACTCTCGCTAGAAAATTGTTAATGATATCGAAATTTCAAAATTTGGTCTATGTGGGCTGGGCCACGCCCATTGGGCTGATCCCGCAAATTTTTGAACCAATCACGTAGATTGTCACCAGATACATATACACTCAAATACAGAACTCCCTCTAATAAATTGTGGAAAATATTTGAATGTCAAAATTTGCCTTATATTGGCGGGGCCACGCACATTGGTCCGATTCCGCCCATTTTTTGAAAATTCACATAATCTGTCACTAAATGCATACACACAAAATTTCAGCACTCTAGCTAAAAAATTGTCTCAATATCAAATTTGGACCCGGGTCCACGCCAGCTTGATATATCGAAAGTACCCTATTTTCAGCACCCCCTACACATGTACATTCTGTGAAAATTTCAAGATGATCGGTCTAGCCGTTTAGACGTCTATACGGAACAAACAAACAAACATACAAACAAACAAACAAACAAACCCACAAACAGACACTCTCTGTTGTATATACATACATAGGTGTTTGACAACCATATGTTGTATGTACATATACATATTTGTGTATGACATCCCTATGTTAAACTTTTATACAGAAACTATGAATGACATTTGAAAAACCAGTAAGGAAAGGCTAAAGTCGGGCGGTGCCGACTATATAATACCCTTTTGTAATTCATGTATAAATTGTTTACATAAATTTACTTTTGGGACATTTTATACTTAAATAATACCCTGTACCACAGTGTGGTGTAGGGTATAAAAACGATTGGATCTAAAGAGCCAAATCGGATGAAACATATATATGGGAGCTATAGCTAAATCTTTACCGATTTTCTTCAAATTCGGCAGTGTTGGTTCATGAATCAAGAAACTCTACCATTCTAAATTTTAAAACGATTGGATGTAAAATATAGCTTCTATAGAACTAAAGGGCCAAATCGGACGAAACATATATATTGGAGATGTAGCTAAATCTTAACCGATTTTCTTCAAATTCGGCAATGTTGGTTCATGGATCAAGAAACTCTACCATTCTAAATTTCAAAACGATTTGATGTAAAATACAGCTTTTATAGGACTAAAGGGCTAAATCGGACGAAACATATATATGGGAGCTATAGCTAATTCTTAACCGATTTTCTTCAAATTCGGCAGTGTTGGTTCATGGATCAAGAAACTCTACCATTCTAAATTTCAAAATGATTGGATGTAAAATACAGCTTCTTCAGGATTAAAGAGCAAAATCGGACGAAACATATATATGGGAGCTATAGCTAAATCTTAACCGATTTTCTTCAAATTCGGCAATGTTGGTTCATGGATCAAGAAACTCTACCATTCTAAATTTCAAAACGATTGGATGTAAAATACTGCTTTTATAGGACTAAAGGGCTAAATCGGACGAAACATATATATGGGAGCTATAGCTAAATCTTAACCGATTTTCTTCAAATTCGGCAGTGTTGGTTCATGGATCAAGAAACTCTACCATTCTAAATTTCAAAATGATTGGATGTAAAATACAGCTTCTACAGGACTAAAGGGCCAAATCGGACGAAACATGTATATGGGAGCTGTAGCTAAATCTTAACCGATTTTCTTTAAATTCGGTAGTGTTGGTTCATGGAACAATAAACTTTACCATTCTAAATTTCAAAACGATTGGAGGTAAAATACAGCTTCTATAGAACTAAAGGGCCAAATCGGACGAAACATATATATATGGAAGCTATAGCTAAATCTTAACCGATTTTATTCAAATTCGGTAATGTTGGTTCATGGATCAAGAAACTCTACCATTCTAAATTTCAAAATGATTGGATGTAAAATACAGCCTCTTCAGGACTAAAGAGCAAAATCGGACGAAACATATATATGGGAGCTATAGCTAAATCTTAACCGATTTTCTTCAAATTCGGCAATGTTGGTTCATGGATCAAGAAACTCTACCATTCTAAATTTCAAAACGATTGGATGTAAAATACAGCTTCTTCAGGACTAAAGAGCAAAATCGGACGAAACATATATATGGGAGCTATATCTAAATCTTAACCGATTTTCTTCAAATTCGGCAATGTTGGTTCATGGATCAAGAAACTCTACCATTCTAAATTTCAAAATGATTGGATGTAAAATACAGCTTCTACAGGACTAAAGGGCCAAATCGGACGAAACATGTATATGGGAGCTGTAGCTAAATCTTAACCGATTTTCTTTAAATTCGGTAGTGTTGGTTCATGGAACAATAAACTTTACCATTCTAAATTTCAAAACGATTGGAGGTAAAATACAGCTTCTATAGAACTAAAGGGCCAAATCGGACGAAACATATATATATGGGAGCTATATCTAAATCTTAACCGATTTTCTTCAAATTCGGCAATGTTGGTTCATGGATCAAGAAACTCTACCATTCTAAATTTCAAAACGATCGGATGTAAAATACAGCTTTTATAGGACTAAATGGCCAAATCGGACGAAACATATATATGGGAGCTATAGCTAAATCTTAACCGATTTTCTTCAAATTCGGTAGTGTTGGTTCATGGATCAAGAAACTCTACCATTCTAAATTTCAAAATGATTGGGTGCAAAATACAGCTTCTTCAGGACTAAAGAGCAAAATCGGACGAAACATATATATGGGAGCTATATCTAAATCTTAACCGATTTTCTTCAAATTCGGCAATGTTGGTTCATGGATCAAGAAACTCTACCATTCTAAATTTCAAAACGATCGGATGTAAAATACAGCTTCTATAGGACTAAAGGGCCAAATCGGACGAAAGATATATATGGGAGCTATATCTAAATCTGAACCGATTTCAACCAAATTCAATAGCGATCTTAACAGCCGCGAAATACTCTAAACTGCAAAATTTCAGAACGATCGGAGTGAAATTGCGACCTGTAGTCGAAGAACAACTTTACATGGACAGACGGACGGACGGACGGACATCGTTAAATCGACTCAGCTAGTGATTCTGAGTCGATCGGTATACTTTAAGGTGGGTCTAGCTGTGTTATTTTCAGGTGTTACAAACATCTGCCGTGAAACAAACTTATAATACCCTGTACCACAGTGTGGTGTAGGGTATAATAAAGAATTGAGTTTTCAATCGTCAATCAAACGAACAACACATGGCGCAGCCGGTCTAAATGGTTCAAACAAGAGGAGCATTGAAAGCAGAAAATTTAGCAGATTCTGAAGGAAGCGACGAATACGAAAAGGCTACCAGCGGAAATACATACCAATACAATTCGTTTGATGTTCGCAGGCCAGATCCATTGCAATTTGAAGGCAATATTTCTGAGAATTGGCGTGTTTTCAAGCAAAATTTTGATATATATGCAATAGCTATAGAATTGGAAGCTAGAAAAGAAACGCAGAAAATTGGAATTAACGCATGTGGTTCAGATGCCATTGAAATATTTAATACATTAAATTTAACACATGATCAAAGGAAATCATACAAGGATGTTGTGGAAGCAATACAATCTTATTGCACACCAAAGAAAAACGAAGTTTATGAATCATTTAAATTCAACTCCAGAAAACAGCAAGATGGTGAGCCTTTTGAAACATATATTTTAGATTTAAGAAAACTTGTCAAAAGTTGCGGTTACACTGATGCTGATCGCATGATTCGAGATAACATTGTAATCGGAACAAACTGTAACAAACTAAGAAGGAAGCTTTTGGAGACCTCAGATTTAACTCTTAGTAAGGCAATAGAAATTGCAAGAGCTTCTGAATTAGCAGACAAACATGCCACTGATATGCAAAGACAGCTGAAAGATGATAGCACAATTGATATTGTAAAATTCCGAACGGACTACCGACCCAAGTCCAATAAGGGATTTTTAGCAGAAAGTGAAGTGAAACCAAAAGCAACGGAAAGCAGAGCAAATTGTAAATTTTGCAAAGGCACACACGAATATAGGGAATGTCCTGCATTTGGAAAGAAATGCAATAATTGTGGCCGCTTTTAGTGTTGCTTGCTATGCTCATAAGGTTCGTGAAATTAGAGAGAATGACTTAGTTCGAGAAATCGAGGATATTGTTCTCCACAATGTTTACTCCGATAGTACCAAGAAGAGATGGTACGAAGTTCTTCGCCTTGAGAATTGTTTGATTAACTTTAAGTTAGATACCGGAGCAGATGTGAACGTCCTTCCCTTAAGATATCTTAAATATATAAAGAATGTGTCTTTGGAAAACAGTGGTCTTCCTCCTAAAAGTTATAGTGGGGTAGATTTGAATTTTAAAGGTATTTGTACATGTGTGGTAATGTGCAAAACTGAAGTAACACTGCTCAAATTTTACGTTGTGGATACACCTTACGAACCATTACTGGGATTAGAAGCGTGTGAAAAATTAAATTTAATTAAGAAAGTGAACTACGTCCATCATACGTCACAAGAAGAATTTGTTAAAGAGAACATGGACGTGTTTGAAGGCTTGGGATGCTTTGTCAAAGATTTAGAAATAAAACTAAAGCCCGACTCCATACCAGTTGTAAAACCAGCTAGAAGAATTCCATTGTCGCTAGTGCAACGTGTCAAAAATGAACTACAAAACATGGTTAAAAGAGATATAATTGAACGTGTCGATGGGCCAACGCAAAGAGCATCAAATTTAGTAATTGTTGAAAAAAAGAATGGACAACTTCGTTTACGTATCGACCCTCAAGATTTAAATGCAGATATTTTGCAGGAAAATCACACAATTCCCTCTTTTGAGTCGATTGCAGCACGCATAGCAAACAAGAAATATTTCACAGTGCTTGACGTCAAAGAAGGTTTCTGGCAAATTGGATTAAGTTCCAGGGCTAGCGAACTTTGTACGTTTAATACTCCTTTTGGTTGTTACAAGTTTAAGCGTATGCCACACGGCATCAAGATTGGACCTGAGGATTTCCAAAAATACAGTGAACGGAACTTTGAAGATATACCAAATGTAGTAGTTACTGAGGTCAAATACTTGGGAAAAATTATATCACATGATGGAATCCGGTGCGACCCAGAGCGAATAAAGGCTATTATGCAAATTGAAAAACCAAAATCTAAAAAGGACTTACAAAAACTATTGGGAATGATAAACTATATTCGAGATTATATTCCCCAACTAGGAGATATTTCAAAGCCATTGCGTGATTTGATAAAATGTGATGTGGTGTATAAATGGCAACAACCCCATGACAAATGTTTGGAAAGAATAAAAATATTAATTGCAAATGCTCCAACGTTACAAATTTTTGATCAGACTAAGGAAATTACCATTGAAACCGATGCTTCCAAATTTGGAATTGGTTGTTGTTTAATGCAGAATGGTAAACCAGTTTCATTTGCATCGCGTAGTCTAACTGAAGCAGATGTAAATTACGCGCAAATTGAAAAGGAGTTTTTGGCTGTAGTCTTTGCATGTCGAAAATTCCACTATTACGTATATGGGCATTCTGTAACTATAAGAACTGATCATAAGCCCCTTATAGAAATAATGAAGAAAGATTTTTGTAAGATACCGTCTGCAAGACTACAGAGAATGAAATTGGCATTGTTGAAATATGATTTGAATTTTATCCATGTTCCTGGCAAGTATTTATATGTAGCAGATTTGCTCTCTCGCTATTTTGACAAAGATGATCATACAACCGAGATAGAAGACTTGAATGAATTTGTACATAGCGTGAATGTTACAGAAGATCGTCTTCGAAGCTTGCGCGAAGCTATTGAAAATGACCCTTGTCTATATGAAGTGAAAAAATTTTTAATTAATGGATGGCCGAAAAATAGCGCTGGGTTATCGGATGACTTAAAACATTATTGGAAAATAAGAAACGAGCTTTTCATCAATGACGGCGTACTATTTTTTAACGATCGACTTGTTCTTCCGGTAAAACTAAGGCATGAAATTTTGACACAATTGCATAATTCACATCTTGGCATGGAAAAAACTAAGAAAAGAGCAAGAAGTGTAGTATTTTGGCCTCGAATTAATGTAGACATAGAAAACGTTGTTTCGATATGTACAGCTTGTCAAAGGAATCGTTGTTTAGAATCGTTTGTCACGAAATTCCTGCATTGCCATTTAATAAAATTGGCATGGATATATGCGAATATTCTTCAAAAACATATCTTGTCGTGTCAGATTATTATTCAAGGTATGTATTTGGACATAATCCCACTTAAATCTAAAACAGCGTCAGAGTGCATTAACAATTTGAAAGTGTGTTTTGCAAATCATGGAATACCAGTTGAAATTGTGTCGGACAATATGCCGTTTAACTCATATGATTGGAATTAAATTGACACAATTGGAACTAAATTGACAACTACAAGTCCAGGATATCCACAGGCGAATGGATTTGCAGAAAAAGCAGTTGGAATCGCAAAAAACATTTTCAAGAAAACTGCTGAATGTCACGAAGAACTTTGGTCTGCATTACTTGAATACAGAAACACGCCTCTTAAAGAAGTCAATGTTTCGCCAGCGGAACTACTGATGAGTAGAAAAACAAGAACTTTAATTCCAGCAAAAACTGAAAATTTTCTTCCGAAGGTAGTGCCAAATATTTCCTCAAATCTAAAAATAAAGCAGCTCAATTGTAAGAGATACTATGACAGAAATTCGACATACAAGCCTAATTTTACAAAGGGAGAAAATATATGGTATCAAGGAAAAGGCGGTTGGACAAAAGCGGTCATTGTAAATATTAGCAACACTCCCAGATCATACTGGATTGAACTAGAAGATGGTACTACGTTACGCAGAAATTCAAAATGGATTCGCAAAAGAACTTAGTTAAATTATCATTAAATATTTTACTATTCAATTTCATGTATATTCATTACATTGTTATTTGTTTAGATTTATTGTTTTTTCATTTACTAATTCGTAAGAGGGAGATGTTGTATATACATACATAGGTGTTTGACAACCCTATGTTGTATGTACATATACATATTTGTGTATGACATCCCTATGTTAAACTTTTATACAGAAACTATGAATGACATTTGAAAAATAAAGAATTGAGTTTTCAATCGTCAATCAAAAGAATAACACATCTCTTTTATATATATAGACTGAGCCCGGTGCGCTTCGCTGCCCATGTCAAAATTACCGCTGTAGAAACTGTATTTTATATCCGATCAGTACGAAATTCGGCAGAAAGATGTTTTTTATTACATGAAGGAATACTGCCAAATTCGGAGAAAATCGGTTCAGATTTAGATATAGCCCCATATATATGTTACCCCCGATTTGACATGTAAGCGCTGTAGAAACTGTATTTTATATCCGATCAGTACGAAATTCGGCAGAAAGAGGTTTCTTATTACATGAAGGAATACTGCCAAATTCGGAGAAAATCGGTTCAGATTTAGATACAGTCCCCATATATATGTTACCCCCGATTTGAAATTCAAGCGCTGTAGAAACTGTATTTTATATCCGATCAGTAAGAAATTCGGCAGAAAGAGGTTTCTTATTACATGAAGGAATACCGCAAAATTCGGAGAAAATCGGTTCAGATTTAGATATAGCCCCCATATATATATGTTACCCCCAATTTGACATGTAAGCGCTGTAGAGACTGTGTTTTATATCCGATCAGTACGAAATTCGACAGAAACAGGTTTCTGTTTTACATGAATGAGTATTCAAGGAAAATCGATTCAGATTTATATATAACCTCTATATATATGTTCCTCCAGATTTGGTTACAAAGCGCTATAGAAGTTGTACTTTACTTCCGATCATTACAAAGTTCTCCAGAAAAATGTTTCTCAATTTAGAAACGAATATTGCTTAATTTAGCGATTATCGAAATAAGATATACATACACTCACACACACACCACATTTACCAATTATTCCAAATTATTATCGCAATGACCCTTATCGCATTGTTAGGGAGGTGTAGGGTATTATATAGTCGGCCCCGCCCGACTTTCTGCCTTTCCTTACTGGTATTAGTAATAAATTCACTGAATGAAAAATACCGAATTCAGTGGAAAGTCCAGAAAATAGAAATGTATACTTATAAAATTTCCAAATTCTTGTTTCATTGGTCATGCATCACATTATCATATTGCGATTGTATGTGAGCAGCTGTAATTATCGCATACCGAGCATTTTTGTTCATGTATTTCCTATATAATACTTGCAAGATATATCAAAATATGGGCTTGGCCACCCCCACTGGTCGTATTCCGCCCATTTGTAAGCCTATCACGTAGACTGCTACCAGATACATATACGCCATTTCAACACTCTCGCTAACAAAATGAGCAAGATAATTCAATTTCAAAAATTGGCTTATATGGGCGGGGCCACGCCCATTGGTCCGATCCCGCCCATTTTCTGACCAATTACGTAGAACGCCACCAGATACATATACACAACATTGCAGCACTCCCGCTAGCAAATTGTGCAAGATATCAAAATTTGGTCTATGTGGGCGGGGCCACGCCCATTAGGCCGATCCCGCCCATTTTTGGACCAATCACGCAGACTGCCACCATAAACATATACACAAAATTCCAGGTCTCTCGGTAACAAATTGTGCAAGATATCACAATTTTAAAATTTGGCTTATATGGGCGGTGCCACGCCCATTGGTCCGATCCCGCTCATTTTTGGAAAAAATCACGTGGACTGCTACCAGATACATATACACAGCATTGCAGCACTCTCGCTAGCAAATTGTGCAAGATATCGAAATTTCCAAATTTGGTCTATGTGGGCGGGGCCACGCCCATTGAGCCGATCCCGGCCATTTTTGGACCAATCACGTAGACTGTCACCAGATACATATACACAAACTTGGAGAACTCACGCTAATGAATTGTGGAAAATATTTCAATTTCAAAATTTGGCTTGTATGGGCGGGGCCACGCCCATTGGTCCGATCCCGTCAATTTTTGGACCAATCACGTGGACTGTCACCAGATACATATGTACAACATTACAGCACTCTAGCTAGCAAATTGTGCAAGGTATATCAATTTCAAAATTTGGCTTATATGGGCGGGGCCACGCCCGTTGGTCCGATCCCGCCCATTTTTTTTACCAATTACGTAGAATGCCACCAGATACATATACACAACATTGCAGCACTCCCGATAGCAAATTGTGCAAGATATCGAAATTTCAAAATTTGGTCTATGTGGGCGGGGCCACGCCCATTGGTCCGATCCCGCCCATTTTTGGACCAATCACGTAGACTGTCACCTGATACATATACACAAAACTACAGAACTCTCGCTAATAAATTGTGGAAAATATTTCAATTTCAAAATTTGGCTTATATGGGCGGGGCCACGCCCATTGGTCCGAATCCGTCCATTTTTGGAAAATTCACATAATCTGCCACTAAATGCATACGCACAAAATTTCAGCACTCTAGCTAAAAAATTTTCTCAATACCTCAATTTGACCCATATGGGCGGGTCCACGCCCACTTGATATATCGAAAATTCAAGTACCGTATTTTCAGCACCCCCTACACATGTACATTCTGTGAAAATTTCAAGATGATCGGTCAAGCCGTTTAGACGTCTATACGGAACAAACACACAAACCCACAAACAAACCCACAAACAGACACTCTCTTTTATATATACAGAAGATAGAAGATAGACTAGCTGAGCCAGGTGCGCTTCGCTGCCCATGTCAAAATTAACGCTGTAGAAACTGTATTTTATATCCGACTAGCTGAACCCGGTCCACTTCGTTGCCCCAGACTTCAGATTTCGATCCCGTTAAATTTTGGACTAATTACGTAGACTGACACCAAATATGCACATAATTACATTGATCTCTCTAACAAATTGCTCAAGATATATCAAACACAAAATTTAGTTGGCTTATTTTTTTAATATAATATATGTTATAAGTTATGTCAATTTCAAAATTGGGTTTGTATTGGCGGGGCCACGCCGATTGGTCCAATCCTGCCCATTTTTGCACCAATCAAGTAGACTACCACCTAATACATATGCAAAAATTACAGCACTCTCGCTAACAAATTGTGCAAGATATGTTAATTTAAAATCTTTGTTTATATGGGCGGGGCCACGCCCATTCGTCCAATCCCGCCTATATTTGGACAAATCACGAAGACTACCACCGGATACATGGCACAAAATTACAGCACTCTCGCTAAAAAATTGTGTAAGATATCTCAATTTCAAAATTTGGCTTATATGGGCGGGCCACGCCCATTGGCCGATCCCCACCATTTTTGGACCAATTAAGTAGACTACCACCTAATACATATGCACAACATTACAGCACTCTCGCTAACAAATTGTGCGATATATATTACAATTTAAAAATTTGGTTTGTAAGGGCGGGGACACGACCATTGGCCCAATCCCGCCCATTTTTGGACCAACAACGAAGACTGCCACCAGATACATATGCACAAAATTACAGCTCTCTCGCTAACAAATTGTGCAAGATATCTCGATTTCAAAATTTGGCTTAAAGGGGCGGGGCAACGCCCATGTGTCCGACATCGCCTATTTTTGGACGAATCACGTAGCTCGCCAACAGATATATATAAACAAAATTACAGTTATATGGGCGGGGCCACGTTCATTGGTCCGATCCCGCCCATTTTTGGACCAATTAAGTAGACTACCACCTAATAAATATACACAACATTAAAGCACCCTCGCTAACAAATTGTGCAATATATGTCAATTTAAAAATTTGGTTTATAAGGGCGGGGCCACGCCCATTGGTCCAATCCCGCACATGTTTGGACAAAGCGCGAAGACTACCACCAGATACATACGTACAACATTACAGCACTCTGGCTAACAAATTGTGCAAGATATATCAATTTCAAAATTTGGCTTATATGGGCGGGGCCACGCCCATTCGTCTGATTCCGCCCATTTTTTGACCAATCACGTAGGTCGCCAACATATATGTTTACCCAAAATTACAGCTCTCTCGCTAACAAATTGTGCAACATATCTCAAATTCAAACTTGGCTTATATGGGCGGGGCCACGCCCATTGGTCCGATACCGCCCATTTTTGAACCAATCACGTAGACTGCCACCAGATACATATGCAGAAAATTACAGCTCTCTCGCTAACAAATTGTGCAAGATATCTCGATTTCAAAATTTGGCTTAAAGGGGGGGGGGGCACGCCCATCAGTCCGACCCCGTCCATTTTTGGACCAATCACGTAGACTGCCTCCAGATATATATATACAAAATTCCAGTTCTCTCGCTAACAAATTGTGCAAGATATCTCGAGTAGGTACGAACTGTTCGTTTCAGATAGTGACACCTGTCAACACCTTGACAGCATGTCACCGCAGGTGTGATTTATTGATCATTAATGTCAAGAGGTGTGAATAAATGGTATATCTGAGATTTTATAGCCATCAGGTGTATATATAGATCGCACCCCCCCCCATCCTAATGTGTATTGAGATCCCACCCCATCCTAAGGGATCGCATATTGGTTGCCGTGTGTTTGTGTCAAATGAGATTTTTATAGCCACCAGGAATGTATTGAGATCCCACCCCATCCTAAGGGATCGCATATTGGTTGCCGTGTGTTTGTGTCAAATGAGATTTTTATAGCCACCAGGAATGTATTGAGATCCCACCCCATCCTAAGGGATCGCATATTGGTTGTCGTGGGTTTTGTGTATGTTGCCTTTTTTGTCTAAATCTGTTTGAATATGAATGAACAATTTAGGTTCGGCAGGCAGTCTTTTTTTTCTGTTTGCTTTTTATGTTTGAGATGGAGTTAGTCCTGCATCTAACTCGTGTTTACTGGTTCTTTCCTGCGTTGTGGGAGGGCGGTTTGCTACTTATTGATTTATGAGTTTACTTATGTGTGTGAAGTGGATGTTTTCGAAGACGATAATTTTGGGATCGTGTGTAATTTTGTTTGGTTAAATAAGTCTTTCACATCCAAAATGTGTAATTGGTTACTTCGTTACTGTTTATGGGTGATTTTGGTATATATTGATTTATGGGTTTCCTTATGTGTGCGGAGGGATGTTCAAAGAGAAACTTATACTAATGATCTCTCAAACAATTTGAATAAATAGCGTAAAATTTCATGTCGATGACACACTTTGAAAAGTAATTTGAACATCATGACATCTAACACGGAGATTATAGAAACCTTCAACAAATTGAATTTTAAAAAAATTTTAAGTGTGAAGGATATGCTCCTTAATACAGAATATCCCATCAAGGCAGCATATAAGTCTTAAATTCCATATGGTGACAAAATTGTGCTACAATTGGATGAATGCATTTTATATTTGCCATCAAGATTCCTATCTCTTACGGATGCAGTTATAAAACGATTGGGTGATGGAGTATTTGCTGTGGTTAAATCACAATTACGTGAAGGATCGGAACTTTCTAAATTAGAATTAAGACAAATGTTACCTACAGATATATTTTTTACACCATTTTATAAATAAATAAAAATAGTATGAAATGAAATATTTTATGTTCTTTTCATTTGGTTTAAGGGGGAGAGGTTTAGAGTAATTTTCTTAATAAAAGAATAACGCTGCTTTTCCTTGAAGCAGTCGCATTTAGAAAATCTAAAAAGAAACATGATTTTTTTGGAAATAGAGAATTTTAAACCTCGATATGTTATGAACGATCGATTTCATCGAGAAGAACAACGCTTGCGAACTTTCGACTTATGGCCATTAGATTTTATAAATTACAAAGAATTGGCTATGCTGGGCATGTTTTACACTGGTGAAATGGACAAAGTTAAATGTTATTTCTGTGAAGTAGAAATATGGGCGTGGGAATATACCGATACACCACTTGCTGAACATTTGCGATGGTCGAAGAATTGTTCATTATTAAAACGAATGACCACCAATAATGTTGCTCTGAATTCAGCAGAATTACATCGTATCCTTCCAGAAATAAGTTTTGATGTATGTGGTGTTAACGATTATATATTTCATTCGAATTAAGACAAATGTTATCTAAAGATATATTTTATGTTTCATTCTATAAATAAAACAAATCCTAAATATTTTATTGAAATTAAACGAAATTGTTTTTGTTATTTGTTTTATTAATAATTTATTGTGTCAATAATAATATCATGAATTTGATAATAATTTTTCTCCATAAATACAAACAGCCTTAGACAAATAAAGCAACAGATGTATGTGGTGTTAACGATTATATATTTCATTCGAATTAAGACAAATGTTATCTAAAGATATATTTTATGTTTCATTCTATAAATAAAACCAGTAAGGAAAGGCTAAAGTCGGGCGGGGCCGACTATATAATACCCTACACCACTCTCGTAATATTGAATAACTCTGAAATATAAATTTTGTAGTTCATGTATAAATTTATTTATTTATTCTAAATTTCAAAACGATTGGATGTAAAATACAGCTTCTATAGAACTAAAGGGCCAAATCGGACGAAACATATATATGGGAGCTATAGCTAAATCTTAACCGATTTTCTTCAAATTCGGCAATGTTGGTTCATGGATCAAGAAACTCTACCATTCCAAATTTCAAAACGATTGGATGTAAAATACAGCTTTTATTGGACTAAAGGGCCAAATCGGACGAAACATATATATGGGAGCTATAGCTAAATCTTAACCGATTTTCTTCAAATTCGGCAATGTTGGTTCATGGATCAAGAAACTCTACCATTCTAAATTTCAAAAAGATTGGATGTAAAATACTGCATTTATAGGACTAAAGGTCCAAATCGGACGAAACATATATATGGGAGCTATAGCTAAATCTTAACCGATTTTCTTCAAATTCGGTAGTGTTGGTTCATGGATCAAGAAACTCTACCATTCTAAATTTCAAAATGATTGGATGTAAAATACAGCTTCTATAGGACTAAAGGGCCTAATCGGACGAAAGATATATATGGGAGCTATATCTAAATCTGAACCGATTTCAACCAAATTCAATAGCGATCTTAACAGCTGCGAAATACTCTAAACTGCAAAATTTCAGAACGATCGGAGTGAAATTGCGACCTGTAGTCGACGAACAACTTTACATCCACAGACGGACGGACGGACGGACGGACGGACGGACGGACGGACATGATTAAATCGACTCAGCTAGTGATTCTGAGTCGATCGGTATACTTTAAGGTGGGTCTAGCTGTGTTATTTTTAGGTGTTACAAACATCTGCCGTGAAACAAACTTATAATACCCTGTACCACAGAGTGGTGTAGGGTATAACAAATCCTAAATATTTTATTGAAATTAAACGAAATTATTTTTATACCCTACACCACTCTGTGGTACAGGGTATTATAAGTTTGTTTCACGGCAGATGTTTGTAACACCTAAAAATAACACAGCTAGACCCACCTTAAAGTATACCGATCGACTCAGAATCACTAGCTGAGTCGATTTAAGCATGTCCGTCCGTCCGTCCGTCCGTCCGTCCGTCCGTCTGTGGATGTAAAGTTGTTCGTCGACTACAGGTCGCAATTTCACTCCGATCGTTCTGAAATTTTGCAGTTTAGAGTATTTCGCAGCTGTTAAGATCGCTATTGAATTTGGATGAAATCGGTTCAGATTTAGATATAGCTCCCATATATATCTTTCGTCCGATTTGGCCCTTTAGCCCTATAGAAGCTGTATTTTACATCCAATCATTTTGAAATTTAGAATGGTAGAGTTTCTTGATCCATGAACCAACACTACCGAATTTGAAGAAAATCGGTTAAGATTTAGCTATAGCTCCCATATATATGTTTCGTCCGATTTGGACCTTTAGTCCTATAAATGCTGTATTTTACATCCAATCTTTTTGAAAATTAGAATGGTAGAGTTTCTTGATCCATGAACCAACATTGCCGAATTTGAAGAAAATCGGTTAAGATTTAGCTATAGCTCCCAGATATATGTTTCGTCCGATTTGGCCCTTTAGTTCTATAGAAGCTGTATTTTACATCCAATCGTTTTGAAATTTAGAATAAATAAATAAATTTATACATGAACTAAAAAATTTATATTTCAGAGTTATTCAATATTACGAGAGCGGTGTAGGGTATTATATAGTCGGCCCCGCCCGACTTTAGCCTTTCCTTACTGGTTGTTATTTGTTTTATTAATAATTTATTGTGTCAATAATAATATCATGAATTTGATAATAATTTTTCTCCATAAATACAAATAGCTTAAATAAATTATTTAGTGCACACTTAAATTTTGTGTTTGAGTGAATAGGACAATATGTAAAATATTTTTTTAAATTTTTATACCCTACACCACACTGTGGTACAGGGTATTATAAGTTTGTTTCACGGCAGATGTTTGTAACACCTTAAAATAACACAGCTAGACCCACCTTAAAGTATACCGATCGACTCAGAATCACTAGCTGAGTCGATTTAACGATGTCCGTCCGTCCGTCCGTCCATGTAAAGTTGTTCGTCGACTACAGGTCGCAATTTCACTCCGATCGTTCTTTTGCAGTTTGGAGTATTTCGCGGCTGTTAAGATCGCTATTGAATTTGGTTGAAATCGGTTCAGATTTAGATATAGCTCCCATATATATCTTTCGTCCGATTTGGCCCTTTAGTCCTATAGAAGCTGTATTTTACATCCAATCGTTTTGAAATTTAGAATGGTATAGTTTCTTGATCCATGAACCAACATTGCCGAATTTGAAGAAAATCGGTTAAGATTTAGCTATAGCTCCCATATATATGTTTCGTCCGATTTGGCCCTTTAGTCCTATAGAAGCTGTATTTTACATCCGATCGTTTTGAAATTTAGAATGGTAGAGTTTCTTGATCCATGAACCAACATTGCTGAATTTGAAGAAAATCGGTTAAGATTTAGCTATAGCTCCCATATATATATTTCGTCCGATTTTGCTCTTTAGTCCTGTAGAAGCTGTATTTTACATCCAATCATTTTGAAATTTAGAATGATAGAGTTTCTTGATCCATGAACCAACACTACCGAATTTGAAGAAAATCGGTTAAGATTTAGCTATAGCTCCCATATATATGTTTCGTCCGATTTGGCCATTTAGTCCTATAAAAGCTGTATTTTACATCCAATCGTTTTGAAATTTAGAATGGTAGAGTTTCTTGATCCATGAACCAACATTGCCGAATTTGAAGAAAATCGGTTAAGATTTAGCTATAGCTCCCATATATATGTTTCGTCCGATTTTGCTCTTTACTCCTGAAGAAGGTGTATTTTACATCCAATCATTTTGAAATATAGAATGGTAGAGTTTCTTGATCCATGAACCAACACTACCAAATTTGAATAAAATCGGTTAAGATTTAGCTATAGCTCCCAGATATATGTTTCGTCCGATTTGGCCCTTTAGTTCTATAGAAGCTGTATTTTACATCCAATCGTTTTGAAATTTAGAATGGTAGAGTTTCTTGATTCATGAACCAACATTGCCGAATTTGAAGAAAATCGGTAAAGATTTAGCTATAGCTCCCATATATATGTTTCATCCGATTTGGCTCTTTAGATCCAATCGTTTTTATACCCTACACCACACTGTGGTACAGGGTATTATTTAAGTATAAAATGTCCCAAAAGTAAATTTATGTAAACAATTTATACATGAATTACAAAATTTATATATCAGAGTTATTCAATATTACGAGAGTGGTGTAGGGTATTATATAGTCGGCCCCGCCCGACTTTAGCATTTCCTTACTGGTTTAGATTAATTTTGTTCTCTGAATTAATAACAGTGGTTTTTACATATTTTGTTAAGAAATCTTTTTTTGTCTGCCCAACAACAAAAACGTACTTAAAATTATTTAGTGGTGATAGAATATCCCCCATACTGCTGTAGTCAATGGAACCCATCGACCATTCTAATCCATTTACATATTTTTTGCAAAAGTCATTTTTTCTCCGTCCCTCTCTGTTTAGTTCTCGGATGTCAAACGGTTGTTTGAAAACAAAGTAATTCGGCGCAACAGAGGAGCCACTCATATATGCCATCTCTTTCATGTTTATAACGTTATCATTGCCATGACAATATTGAAAATCGAGTAGGGCTATCTCAGATCTTTTAAAGGACATCATTTTAATTTGAGTATTCGTATTAAACTAAAATATGATTCAAAAATTCATTGATTTATATAGCAGATTCTTAGACTCATTAGTAGTAAGCCACATGATCAGGGGGATGGAGTACTCAATACAAGAGAAGAACAAATTTAAAAATCATGATGTCGTATACGAATTTGAATATTTTATTAATTTAAATTTAAAACTGATATGTGGATTTTCAACAACGTGGAGATTTGAACCTATGATATGGTTCCAAAATAAATCTAAGAACTTCATTGGACTTACTCGCGATATCTGGCTGCACATCATGCACTTTAAGAATTATATTCAAGTGCGACTTGATCAACATGAATTTTTAGATTCATTAAATTTATTGAATGATCCTCCAAAAGAAGCTATTTATTTTGAATTCAAGCAAAAATATGGCAGAAATTTTCTTGTAATGAAACAAAACAAAAACAAAATCAAAATAGATGGTGAAACATGGCGTACCATAACTCGTATCGAAATATTTCTCACGACATTTGTACGCTGGAATAATATACTTCAAAAACAAATTTCACTTTTCTACTATAATTTTTATATACCTACTTGTGTGAATATGAAGAAAACTTATATTCAAGTATCTGATATAAAGGACTTCTATGATAGAGATGTCGAAATTGACTTAACTCGCCTATGCTTTGAGTTTTATAAAAAAATGGAAAATGTTATTAAACAAGAATTATAAATTATATTCTAAAAATAAGTTTATAAAAATAAATTGATTTAAACAAAATAAATTGCATTTTCTTTTTTTAATTCATTTATTTATTATTTAAATGTAATAAGAATCTTAAACATAAATGGCCGCAATTTACAGTATCAAATTGTTGTCTTCTCTTGTAGTTGTAGTTTATGTTCGCCCCCAAATAATTTATTAATTCCAAAGGCGGTTGAAGATTTCCAAAACTGTCAAAATACTCATTTTGCTGTTTATTTTTATAGTATGCTACCCAATGAGTGCCTCTACCCTTATATGAATCAAGATTAACCACCCCAGACTCTATTGTGCGTGGTTTTCTGGGGAGTTTATCGCGCATGAATACACCTCTAAAATGAGGAATATACATTTCTCCAAATTCCTTTAAATCGATATCAGTTAGAGGTCTCTTAGGTAGCTGTTTTAGTAGTTTTTTGAAAACGATTTTTTTCCACTGTATGCAATCCCCATTCCTTTTCTATATGGCTTTAGAAAAAGTCCTTTTCCAATAGAAATACTCTCCATAGCCTTATTATGTCGTCTGTCTTCTTCGAGCTGCTGTCTAGCGGTTTTTACAGAGTTGGCAGCCTTTACAATGGATGCACTTCCAGAAGCCAAAGCACCCAATGCTCCAAGTCCAGTTAAAATGGGTATAAGAGGAAGGAACCCACCTGTTTTGGGTACGTTGATTACTCTTGGAATAACAATTTTAGCTTTTTTCCCTCGGAACGATTTTTGAATTACTTTCTTAGCGATTTTTAGGGCGCTATAAATATTTTCAGGTTTTTCCTTTTTTAAAAGCATTGTGGCTTTCTTAATGGCAGCAATGAAAATATTTCTGCCACAAAATTTTTGAGTTTTCTTCTTTACTTGCCTCTTTATACCCATCCCAAACTTAGTTTTAGCTTTCATAGCGTTAGTGACAAAGTATGCGCTGATTTGCTCTCCAATTCTACTATCTGTGGCTTTTACTCTTTCCCACGCTCTCTCTGTTAACACTTTATCAGCTTGATGACGCAAAGCAATATCATTGCTTTGTAAATATGCAATGTCGTGTACTCGACAGGCAGCGTCCAATGGATTTATACCCTTGTCACCTCTTTCCAATCGTTTTCTCAACTTTGTACCAGGACCACAAAATTGGTATCCGGGGATATGTAGCTCAACTGGCAACGAATTTATTAAGTTATTAACCAATCCTCTTCCTTCAAAGGTTCTTTTGGGTTTAAATGCATTTTTCTGATACACAATCATTTTATATATTTTTTTTTCTTGCTAAAATTAAAATTTAATATAAGAGATGTGCACTTCTTTAAAACTTTTTAGTAATCAAGATGCGATTAGTAAAGCAACAATCAAATATTTTTGTGCGAAATTTGGATTTCGTGCAAAATAATAGTAATAGACATAGCTCCCTGTTACCTAATTATATTCGAGCTTTGATAGTGGGTCCGTCAAATTGCGGAAAGACAAATGTCATGCTCAGTCTTATCGAGAGCCCCAATGGTTTGAAATTTGAGAACATATACATTTATTCAAAGTCGCTTTATCAACCAAAATATGAATATCTAAAGAAGCTTGTTGAATCGGTAAAGGGTATGGGTTTCTTCACCTTCTCTGAAAATGCTGATGTGATTCAACCTGAAAATATAAACCCGAATTCAATTATAATTTTTGACGATGTTGCATGCGACAAACAAAATAATATTCGAACGTATTTTTGTATGGGTAGACATAAAAATGTCGACTCATTCTACCTGTGTCAAACATACACCCGCATACCAAAACACTTGATTCGCGATAATGCTAATATGATTATCATGTTTAAGCAAGATGAATTGAATTTGAAGCATATTTATAATGATCATGTTGGAGGAGATATGAGTCTCGAGAATTTCCGAAACATATGTCGAGAATGTTGGAAGGATAAGTATGGATTCCTAGTTATTAGTAAAGACGATGAACTTTGTGGCGGTCGTTATAGAAAAGGCTTTGACATTTTTATACACGTTTAGTCGTATTTAGACGTTTACATATAAAGGTTATAATGAATGAGCAAATATTAAAGCAACTAGTAAAATCCCGAAATATTTCAAAGATTATATGGAGTTATATCTACAGACTGACGTACTGTTAGATATAGCCCCCATATATATGTTAGCCCCGATTTGACATGTAAGCGCTGTAAAAACTTTATTTTATATCCGATCAGTATGAAATTCGGCAGAAAGAGGTTTCTTATTACATGAAGGAATACTGCTAAATTCGGAGAAAATCGGTTCAGATTTAGATATAGCCCCCATATATATGTAACCCCCGATTTGACATGTAAGCGCTGTAGAAACTGTATTTATACTAGAGTGATCAAAACCGGTTTAAAAAAAACCGGCCCACCGGCTTTTTGCTTCCACCGTCCCCGATTTTCTCAAAATCATGAATTTCGAACAACCGGTGCAACCGGTTTTTTTCGTTTGTTTCCACCGGTTTTCCGGTTTTTTTATTATCACTAAAATATTAAAAATTATTTACAAATTTATATACAAAATATCACAAATTAAGATAATAATATGGAAATATTTCAATTTTAAAATTTGGCTTATATGGGCGGGGCCACGCCCATTGGTCCGATTCCGCCCATTTTTTTAAAATTCACATAATCAGCACTCTAGCTAAAAATGTTTCTCATTACCAAAATTTGACCCATATGGACGGGTCCACGCCCACTTGATATATCGAAAATTCAAGTACCCTATTTTCAGCACCCCCTACACATGTACATTCTGTGAAAATTTCAAGATGATCGGTCAAGCCGTTTAGACGTCTATACGGAACAAACAAACCCACAAACAGACACTCTCTTTATACCCTACACTACACTGTGGTACAGGGTATTATAACTTTGTGCATTTGTTTGTAACACCCAAAAGGAGAAGAAATAGACCCATCGTTTATTATACCGATCGACTTAGAATCACTTTCTGAGTTGATTTAGCTATGTCCGTCTGTCCGTCCGTCTGTCCGTCTGTGCATGTATTCTTGTAATCAAAGTACAGGTCGCAATTATGGTCTGATCGCGACGAAACTTTACACATATCATTTGTTTGGCCCACGGACGATCCCTATTGAATTTGGTTAAAATCGGTTCAGATTTAGATATAGCCCCCATATATATGTTACCCCCGATTTGATATGTAAGCGCTGTAAAAACTTTATTTTATATCCGATCAGTATGAAATTCGGCAGAAACAGGTTTCTTATTACATGAGGGAATACTGCTAAATTCGGAGATAATCGGTTCAGATTTAGATATAGCCCCCATATATATGTAACCCCCGATTTGAAATGTAAGCTCTGTAGAAACTGTATTTATACCCTACACCACACTGTGGTACAGGGTATTATAACTTTGTGCATTTGTTTGTAACATCCAAAAAGAGAAGAAATAGACCCGTTTATTATACCGATCGACTTAGAATCACTTTCTGAGTTGATTTAGCTATGTCCGTCTGTCCGTCTGTGCATGTATTCTTGTAATCAAAGTACAGGTCGCAATTATGGTCCGATCTCGACGAAACTTTACACATATCTTTTTTTTGGCCCAAGGACGATCCCTATTGAATTTGGTTAAAATCGGTTCAGATTTAGATATAGCACCCATATATATGTTAGCCCCGATTTGACATGTAAGCGCTGTAAAAACTTCATTTTATATCCGATCAGTATGAAGTTCGGCAGAAAGAGGTTTCTTATTATATGGATGAACACTGTTAAATTTGGAAGAAATCGGTTCAGATTTAGATATGGCCCCATATTGAGTTGATTTAGCTATGTCCGTCTGTCCGTCTGTCTGTCCGTCCGTCTGTCCGTCTGTGCATGTATTCTTGTAATCAAAGTACAGGTCGCAATTATGGTCTGATCGCGACGAACCTTTACACATATCATTTGTTTGGCCCAAGGACGATCCCTATTGAATTTGGTTAAAATCGGTTCAGATTTAGATATAGCCCCCATATATATGTTACCCCCGATTTGATATGTAAGCGCTGTAAAAAATTTATTTTATATCCGATCAGTATGAAATTCGGCAGAAACAGGTTTCTTATTACATGAGGGAATACTGCTAAATTCGGAGATAATCGGTTCAGATTTAGATATAGCCCCCATATATATGTAACCCCCGATTTGAAATGTAAGCTCTGTAGAAACTGTATTTATACCCTACACCACACTGTGGTACAGGGTATTATAACTTTGTGCATTTGTTTGTAACATCCAAAAAGAGAAGAAATAGACCCATCGTTTATTATACCGATCGACTTAGAATCACTTTCTGCATGTATTCTTGTAATCAAAGTACAGGTCGCAATTATGGTCCGATCTCGACGAAACTCTACACATATCTTTTTTTGGCCCAAGGACGATCCCTATTGAATTTGGTTAAAATCGGTTCAGATTTAGATATAGCACCCATATATATGTTAGCCCCGATTTGACATGTATACTTACATGAATAAGTATTCGGCAGAAAGAGGTTTCTTATTATATGGATGAACACTGTTAAATTTGGAAGAAATCGGTTCAGATTTAGATATGGCCCCCATATATATGTTACCCCCGATTTGACATGTAAGCGCTGTAAAAATGTTATTTTATATCCGATCAGTGCGAAATTCGGCAGAGAGAGGTTTCTTATTACATGAAGGAATACTGCCAAATTCGGAGAAAATCGGTTCGGATTTAGATACAGCCCCCATATATATGTTAACCCCGATTTCACATGTAAGCGCTGTAAAAACTGTATTTTATATCCGATCAGTATGAAATTCGTCAGAAAGAGGTTTCCTATTATATGAATGAACACATTTAAATTTGGAAGAAATCGGTTCAGATTTAGATATAGCCCCCATATATACGTTACCCCCGATTTGGCATGTGAGCGCTATAAAAATGTTATTTTATATCCTATCAGTGCGAAAGTCGGCAAAAAGAGGTTTCTTTCTGCATGAAGGAATACTGCCAAATTCGGAGAAACTCGGTTTAGATTTAGATATAACACCCATATATATGTTACCCCCGATTTGACATGTAAGCGCTGTAGAGACTGTATTTTATATCCGATCAGTACGAAATTCGACAGAAGGAGGTCCTTTTACATGAATAAGTATTCAGGGAAGATGGGTTCAGATTTATATTAAAGCTCCATATATATGTTCCTCCTGATTTGGTATCAAACCGCTATAGAAGTTGTATTTTACTTCCGATCATTAAAATTTTCCAGAAAGATGTTTCTCACTTTAGGAACGAATATTGCCTAATTTAGCGATTATCGTTTCAGAATTAGATAATATGTTTCTGCCATTTACCAATTATTCCAAATTATTATGGCAATGACCCTTATAGCATTGTTAGGGAGTTGTAGGGTATTATATAGTCGGCCCCGCCCGACTTTCTGCCTTTCCTTACTGGTTTATATCCGATCAGTGCGAAATTCGGCAGAAAGAGGTCTCTTGTTACATGAAAGAATACTTCAAATTCGGAGAAAATCAGTTCAGATTTAGATATAGCCCCCATATATATGTTAGCCCCGATTTGACATGTAAGCGCTGTAAAAACTTTATTTTATATCCGATCAGTATGAAATTCGGCAGAAAGAGGTTTCTTATTACATGAAGGAATACTGCTAAATTCGGAGAAAATCGGTTCAGATTTAGATATAGCCCCCATATATATGTAACCCCCGATTTGACATGTAAGCGCTGTAGAAACTGTATTTATACCCTACACCACACTGTGGTACAGGGTATTATGACTTTGTGCATTTGTTTGTAGCACCCAAAAGGAGAAGAGATAGACCCATTGTTTATTATACCGATCGACTTGTAATCACTTTCTGAGTCGATTTAGCTATGTCCGTCTGTCTGTCCGTCTGTCTGTCTGTCCGTCTGTCTGTCTGTCTGTCTGTCCGTCAGTAGACGTAACGAAACTTTGCACATATCTTTTTTTAGGCCCAAGGACGATCCCTATTGAATTTGGTTGAAATCGGTTCAGATTTACATATAGGTCCCATATATATGTACCTCCGATTTGGCATATATGCACTGTATAAGCAACATTTTGTAACCGATTTGTACAAAAATTGACAGAGAGTAGTCTCGTGATACACTTAGATACAATACAAAATTTGGGGGAAATCGGTTCAGATTTATATATAGCCCCCATATATATGTTGCACCCGATTTGACATGTAAGCGCTGTAGAAACTGTATTTTATATCCAATCAGTACGAAATTTGGCAGAAAGAGGTTTCTTATTACATGAAATAATACTGCCAAATGCGGAGAAAATCGGTTGAGATTTAGATATAGATTCGTTGCTGATCATTCGCAGTGAACGGACGTGTTTATCACATAGCGGATAGTTACCAGTACCTATTACGCAATAGCAAAAATCTGTACAAAGTCTGTAAGGCCTACATCGTAGTACCTATTACGGTCTAATACAGACAAAATAAAAATAAATTCTCTTGACGGGGATGCCTTCGTGTTCCGATGGAGCGCGGTTCCCCAATCGTCCGACTGTCCGTCCGTTGGTCTTGGCCAAAGCCGACCACACCAAAAATGGCGAAAATCTCCCCCAAGTACTCACAACAGGTGGTGCGGTGAGGGGGAAACGTCATGTCCGACCAACGGAAGCACAATGAGCATCGTGTAGCGCTCAGAGTTTTGACGAAGTTGGAGGCTGTCGAGGTTTCGGCTCTTACCGAAAAACAAAAAGAGTCACTTACCTGGGCTAAAGGCGTCATAGATGCTTCTAAGGCCAATGAGTCGGCTGAAAGAGCCACAAATTCAGCTGTGTTAACGGCTAATAAAGTAAAACGAATCAGATCACCTGATGAACCCCTGCCTTCGAAAAAGGCAAGAGGCCCTAATGTCACCATCAACAGGACACTCACCAAGCCCTTCAATGAAGTGGCGAAGGAGAGTCTAGTGATGGCTGTTATAGACAGAAGTAGTGAGGATGGATCCATCCTCAAGGACAAATGGAGTCATGTACAATCAGCCATTATGGCTCATTACCTCGATGTCCGTAGAGAAATGCCGGGCAAACCACCAATCTGCAACGATGCAGGATGGCATCAGGGGAGAGTAAAGCTCTTATATTTCTGTGATGCCAGATCAGTAGACCTGTATAAGGCTGCTCTGAGTCGAGCGGGTGAGGTGTGGCCGGGTGCCCAGTTGGATGTTGTCGAAAAAAAACAACATCCCTAGTCACCCTAGAGCCATCACCTGGGTTACAGAAGAGCCCTCCAACCCGGCTGACATCTTAGAAATAATAAAAGATTCCAATCCTGGTCTGCCGGCCCATAATTGGAGAATCAGCAAGGTGGGTGAGGCGGATGGTATAAAGCGGCAGGTCAATCTTATCCTAAACGCTGAATCCACCTCCCATATACAAAGTGCGAGTGCAATCCTACAATATGGCTTCGAGACTATAGTCTTGAAGATATACAAGCGGGATATAGCTCCCACTGCAGAAGGTGAGTCGTCCACCGTGGCACTTTCTGGAAGTGCGGAGGTACCCACGCCTATTATTTCTGGTGACTCCAACTCTAACAGAAGATCTGTAACGTCCTTCTCTGAGGACAAAAGCTCTACTTCGGCCACAGAGAGGCTGAGGGGAGTCTCCGGACTCTTTGACGCATCTGGCGGGGACATGCTTCTCGACGATACGGACGAAGAGTTCGATAACACCCTTGTCGGGGTGGATGTTAATCTGTTAATTACCAATGATGGTAAGAATTCTACAGATTAACCTCCATCACGCTAAAGCAGCCTCAGCGGCTCTATTGCTGCGCCTGTCCACAGGCGCAGTAGACATCGTCCTGATACAGGAGCCCTACGTAGTGGGAGGAAGGGTGTGCGGTATTAGGACACACAACTTTAAACTGCTTGTGGCCAACTGTGAAGGCACTCCAAGAACCTGCATTTTGGCCAGGAAAGATCTAAGTATATTTCTCCTGACTAATTTAAGTGGTAAAGACCTAACAGCTGCTAGCCTGGAGATCGGTAATCGCATATATTGGGTGGTCTCCAGCTACTTGCCTTATGAATCTGTAGTACGGACTGCTCTATTCAGGGAAGTAGTAGAAGCAGCAACGTCTTACGAGCTCGAGCTCATTATTGGCGCAGACACGAACGCTCATCATACTATCTGGGGTAGTACGGATATAAACAATAGGGGTGATTCGCTTCTTGACTTTATTCTAACTACCAACATAGGTAACATAGGTAATAAACCGACCTTCACAATTAAAGACAGACAAGAAGTACTCGACGTAACGTTTGCTACTGACCGGCTGTCAGACAAAATTATTGGGTGGAATGTACTGGACGACCACTCATTCTCAGATCACCATTATATTGAGTTCAAACTCGCGGAAAAAGCGCCTAAACCCGCCGTCCACAGAAATGTAAGGAAGACAAAGTGGCATCTGTATGAGAAGAATTTCAAGAAAGTCCTCAACTCTAAACTTCTGTACGAACCGAATGACAAAGCCGGTCTGGATAATCTGGTCGATCATATCACCATATCATTCAATAGATCCCTTGAAGAAGCCTGTCCAAAAACAAGGTACAAGGGTAAAACTAAACCCCAATGGTGGACTTCTGAGCTAACGGCTATGAAAAAGACCTGCAACAAGCTATTCAATAAGGCTAAATCTACTGGGGTCGCTAATGATTGGGATGCCTATAAAGAGCAACTCAAGATCTATAAGAAGGAGCTTAGAAAGGCGCAAAGGCGCTCTTGGTATACCTTCTGTGGTGAAGTGGAAAAGGTCTCCGACGCCGCTAGGCTGAGGAAGATATTATCTGCTTCACCATGTACAGTGGGATATTTAAAGGATGAGGCAAATAACTGGACCAAAAACAGCGAGCAGTCGCTCAATGTACTGCTCGACACACATTTCCCGGGGAACTCTGTAACAGAACTCGAGGATCAGCAGGACCAACAAGAGTGCGAGTGGACTGCGAGCGTCGCTAGCTTCTTGACTGAGAGATCCAGAATAAGCTGGGCTATTAACAGCTTTGAGCCCTTCAAGTCACCTGGACCAGATGGCATCACTCCAGCAGAAATGCAGAAAATGTTAAAGTACATTATCCCCTGGCTGGAGAAAATTTATGTAGGCTGTATCAGGCTTTCATAAAAAGTGGTATTCATACCTAAAGCGGGAAAGATATCACACACTAGGCCAAAAGACTTCAGACCAATTAGCCTATACTCCTTCCTATTGAAAGGTCTGGAGATCATTTCATTAGGAAAAACCTGAATATGAAACTCCTGTCAGGGAACCAACATGCTTACAATAAGGGCAAGTCTACAGAATCAGCCCTGCACGAACTTGTGAGCACTATCGAATCGTCCCTGCATTTCAAGGAATTCACCATGGTGGCATTTCTTGACATAGAAGGGGCTTTTAACAACATTCACTCAGATGCGGTAATTGCGGCACTCTCACATCTAAAAGTTAACACTAGTTTGATTAGACTAATTCAAAGTCTGCTCACCAGAAGACGCATAACAGCATGTCTAGGGTCCACAACTCTAACAAGGTATGTAAGCAGAGGGACCCCGCAATTGTCTCCACTAATTTGGAACCTAGCGGTGAATGAAATCCTGCTAGATCTAGAACGTTGTGGCTGCAAGGTCGTGGCATATGCGGACGACGTGGCAATCGCAGTGAGTGGCAAATTCGTAAACGTCCTCAGAGACATCCTACAGGTGGCTCTGAACAAGTTGGCTAGATGGGCCAGAAGCAGCGGTTTGGGCGTTAACCCCAACAAGACAGAATTGGTTCTCTTTACTAGGATGAATAATGTCCCACATGTGGACCCTCCACCTCGGATAAATGCAACAGATCTAGTCTTTTCTGAAAGTGCAAAATTTTTAGGTATAATTCTAGATAGGAAAATGTTATTTAGACTTAACGTATTTGAACGTGTAAGGAAGGCCAACGTCGCCTTATATTCCTGCAAAAAGGCTGTAGGGTCGCGGTGGGGACTCTCTCCTAAAATCGTCCACTGGATATATATAGCAGTAGTTCGTCCAATACTGTTATACGGTATTGTGGTATGGTGGACGGCAACTGACAAACTAAAAATTACCAACCTACTAACAAAGGTTCAGAGAACAGCCTGCCTGAGCATAAGCGGAGCCTTAAGGACTACAACGACCGAGTATCTACAAGCCCTACTCCATATACTGCCGATTAATATTGTGGCGAGAGAAGTTGCAACCAAAGCGGCAATAAGATTAAACTGCCTATCAATGTGGAGGTACAAAAACTATGGTCACATGAGGATATCAAAGTGTAGTGCTATGGTAACCGACCGAGTGGACTATATACCAACTGTGTACACCTTCGAGAGAAATTACATCACTATGATTCCCGCCAGAGATGAATGGGTCGGCAGAATACCAGGTAATATAAACCATCTGCACTTTTACACGGATGGTTCGAAGCTTGATGAAAAGGTTGGCTTCGGAGTACACTGTGAAGAACTTAGTCTGGATATAGCTCACAGACTACCAGATACCTGCAGTGTATATCAAGCCGAAATAATGGCAATATGGGAAGTCGCCAAGTGGCTGAGTCGCAACATAGTAACCAACACTGGCGTTGTAATTTACTCGGACAGCCAGGCTGCCATCAATTCTCTGGAGGCAACATCCCTAAATTCACAAACAGCCCTCGACTGCCGCAGATCTCTTAACGAGATGGCTGAGCAGTTTAATATACACCTCATATGGGTGCCTGGGCATAGGGATATCCCGGGGAACTGCAAAGCCGATGAACTTGCTAGGAAAGGGACGACATTACAAATTCTCGAAGAATTTGCATATATTGGTGCGCCACTATCCACGTGCAAGCTTTGGCTTAGGCAAGAGGCAATCAGGCAGTCCAGGTAGAGAGGAAGCGATTGTCTACGTTAGTACAGGTTCTGACGGGACACTGCTTGATCGGCGACAACGCCAAAAGATTGGGTATTGACTCCAATGACTTCTGCCGAAGCTGTGGAGATGAGGAAGAAGTGGAGAGCATTGAGCACTTGCTTTGCGACTGTCCCGCTTTGAGCAAACGACGACTGGGGTCGGCCTTTTTAGGCAGCCTAACAGATCTTTCCAGTACTGATATTCGTACTATCGATAAATTTATATATCAAACAGGTTGGTTTCGATGAGGGGCATTTCAGCCCGTGGTAACACTAGGGACCTAAACTGGTCTATGTGAGCTTGTAAAAAAAATACGGCTGCCACCCTAACCTAAACCTAAACCTAGATATAGCCCCCATATATATGTTACCCCCGATTTGAAATTCAATAGCTGTAGAAACTGTATTTTATATCCGATTACAGCGAAATTCGGCAGAAAGAGGTTTCTTATTACACGAAGGAATACTGCCAAATTTGGAGAAAATCGGTTCAGATTTAGATATAGCCCCCATATATATGTTAGTACCGATTTGACATTCAAGCGCTGTAGAGACTGTATTTTATATCCGATCAGTACGAAATTCGACAGAAAGAGGTTTCTATTTTACATGAATGAGTATTCAGGGAAAATCGATTCAGATTTATATATAAGCTCCATATATATGTTCCTCCTGATTTGGTTACAAAGCGCTATAGAAGTTGTACTTTACTTCCGATCATTACAAAATTCTCCAGAAAGATGTTTCTCAATTTAGGAACGAATATTGCTTAATTCAGCGATTATCGGTTCAGAATTAGATATATCAGCATATATATGTTCTTACCCATTTACCAATTATTCCAAATTATTATCGCAATAACCCTTATCGCATTGTTAGGGAGGTGTAGGGTATTATATAGTCGGCCCCGCCCGACTTTCTGCCTTTCCTTACTGGTTTTGTAATAATTATTATTTATTTGTTCTTTATTGAAGTGCTCTTTGGTATACTACATTTTCTGTTTTACCATTTGGTGCGAATACATAAATATCGGATGGTTTACCCATATATATGTACCTCCGATTTGGCATATATGCACCATAAGCAACATTTTTGAACCGATTTGTACAAAAATTGACAGAGAGTAGTCTCGTGATACACTTAGAGACAATACAAAATTTGGCGAAAAACGGTTCAGATTTAGATATAGCCCCCATATATATGTTACCCCCGGTTTGATATGTAAGCGCTGTAGAAACTGTATTTTATATCCGATCAGCAAGAAATTCGGCATAAAGAGGTTTCTTATTACATGAAGGAATACCGCAAAATTCGGAGAAAAGCGGCTCAGATTTATATATAGCCCCCATATATATGTTACCCCAATTTGACATGAAGGCGCTGTAGAGACTGTGTTTTATATCCGATCAGTACGAAATTCGACAGAAACAGGTTTCTATTTTACATGAATGAGTATTCAAGGAAAATCGATTCAGATTTATATATAACCTCCATATATATGTTCCTCCAGATTTGGTTACAAAGCGCTATAGAAGTTGTACTTCACTTCCGATCATTACAAAGTTCTCCAGAAAAATGTTTCTCAATTTAGGAACGAATATTGCTTAATTTAGCGATTATCGGTTCAAAATAAGATATACATACACACACACACCACATTTACCAATTATTCCAAATTATTATCGCAATGACCCTTATCGCATTGTTAGGGAGGTGTAGGGTATTATATAGTCGGCCCCGCCCGACTTTCTGCCTTTCCTTACTGGAATTAGCAATAAATTCACTGAATGAAAAAATACCGAATTCAGTGGAAAGTCCAGAAAATAGAAATGTATACTTATAAAATTTCCAAATTCTTGTTTCATTGGTCATGCATCACATTATCATATTGCGATTGTATTGGAGTGAGCCGCTGTAATTATCGCATACCGAGCATTTTTGTTCATGTATTTCCTATATAATCCTTGCAAGATATATCTGTGCCACGCCCACTGGCCCATTTGTAAGCCAATCGCGTAGACTGCTACCAGATACATGTACGCAAAATTTCAACACTCTCGCTAACAAAATGAGCAATATAATTCAACTTCAAAATTTGGCTTATATGGGCGGTGGCGCGCCCATTGGTCAGATCCGGCCAATTTTTGGACCAAACACGTGGACTGTCACCAGATACATATGTACAACATTACAGCACTCTAGGTAAAAAACTGTGCAAGATATATGAATTTCGAAATTTGGCTTATAAGGGCGGGGCCACGCCCATTGGTCCGATCCCGCCCATTTTCTGACCAATTACGTAGAATGCCACCAGATACATATACACAACATTGCAGCACTCCCGATAGCAAATTGTGCAAGATATCAAAATTTCAAAATTTGGTCTATGTAGGCGGGGCCACGCCCATTGGACCGATCCTGCCCATTTTTGGACCAATCACGCACACTGCCACCATATACATATACACAAAATTGCAGCACTCTCGCTAACATATTGTGCAAGTTATATCAATTTCAAAATTTGGCTTATATGGGCGGGGCCAAGCCCATTGGTCCCATCCCTCCCATTTTTTGACCAATTACGTAGAATGCCACCAGATACATATACGCAACATTGCAGCACTCCCGCTAGCAAATTGTGCAAGATATCAAAATTTCAAAATTTGGTCAATGTGGGCGGGGCCACGCCCGTTGGTCCGATCCCGCCCATTTTTGGAGCCATCACGTAGACTGCCACCATATACATATACATAACATTCCAGCACGCTCGCTAACAAATTGTGCAAAATATCTCAATTTCAAAATTTGGCTTATATGGGCGGGGTCACGCCCAATGGTCCGATTCCGCCCATTTTTGGAAAATTCACATAATCTGACACTAAATGCATACACACGAAATTTCAGCACTCTAGCTAAAAATGTTTCTCAATACCAAAATTTGACCCATATGGGCGGGTCCACGCCCACTTAATATATCGAAAATTCAAGTACCCTATTTTCAGCACCCCCTACACATGTACTTTCTGTGAAAATTTCAAGATGATCGATCAAGCCGTTTAGACGTCTATACGGAACAAACAAACAAACAAACAAACCCACAAACAAACCCACAAACAGACACTCATGTAGGCTATCATCAGATACATATGCACAAAATTACAGAACTGTCGCTAAAAAAATGTGTCAGACATCTCAATTTTAAAATTTAGTTTATATGGGCGGGCACCGGCCCTTTTTGGAGCAATAACGTAGACTACCACCAGACATCACTTTCGCTAAAAATTGTGCAAGATATGTGTCTCAATTTCAAAATTTTGGCTTCTATAGGCGGGGCCACGTCCATTGGTCTGATCCCGCCCATTTTTGGGCGAATGTGCCCACAACTGCAGCACTCTCGATAATAAAATGTGCAAGATATTTATTTTTTTTAAATGTGGCTTATATAGACGTGACCACGCCCATTGGTTCGATGCCGCTAATTTTTTGACCAATTACGTTTGACCAAATACGTACCAGATACATATACACAACATTGCTAGCAAATTGTGCAACATATCGAAATTTCAAAATTTGGTCTATGTGGGCGGGACCACGCCCACTCTCGCTAACAAATTGTGCAAAATATCTCAATTTCAAAATTTGGCTTATATGGGCGGGGCCACGCCTATTGGTCCGAACCCGCCCATTTTTGGACCAATCATGTAGGTCGCCAACGGATATATATATACAAAATTCCAGGTCTCTCGGTAACAAATTGTGCAAGATATCACATTTTTAATATTTGGCTTATATGGGCGGTGCCACGCCCATTGGTCCGATCCCGCCCATTTTTGGAAAAATCACGTGGACTGCTACCAGATACATATACACAATATTGCAGCACTCTCGCTAGCAAATTGTGCAAGATATCGAAATTTCAAAATTTGGTCTATGTGGGCGGGGCCACGCCCATTGAGCCGATCCCGCCCATTTTTTGGACAAATCACGTAGACTGTCACCAGATACATATACACAAACTTGCAGAAATCTCACTAATGAAATGTGGAAATATTTCAATTTCAAAGTTTGGCTTATATGGGCGGGGCCACGCCCATTGGTCCGATTCCGCCCATTTTTTATACCCTACACCACACTGTGGTACAGGGTATTATAACTTTGTGCATTTGTTTGTAACACCCAAAAGGAGAAGAAATAGACCCATCGTTTATTATACCGATCGACTTAGAATTACTTTCTGAGTTGATTTAGCTATGTCCGTCTGTCTGTGCATGTATTCTTGTAATCAAAGTACAGGTCGCAATTATGGTCCGATCTCGACGAAACTTTACACATATGTTTTATTCAGCCCAAGGACGATCCCTATTGAATTTGGTTAAAATCGGTTCAGATTTAGATATAGCCCCCATATATATGTTACCCCAGATTTGACATGTAACCGCTGTAAAAACTTTATTATACCCTACACCACACTGTGGTACAGGGTATTATAACATTGTGCATTTGTTTGTAACACCCAACAGGAGAAGAAATAGACCCATCGTTTATTATACCGATCGACTTAGAATCACTTTCTGAGTTGATTTAGCTATGTCCGTCTGTCCGTCTGTCTGTCTGTCTGTCTGTCCGTCTGTCTGTCTGTCCGTCTGTCTGTGCATTTATTCTTGTAATCAAAGTACAGGTCGCAATTATGGTCCGATCTCGACGAAACTTTTCACACATCTTTTTTTTGGCCCAAGGACGATCCCTATTGAATTTGGTTAAAATCGGTTCAGATTTAGATATAGCCCCCATATATATGTTAGCCCCGATTTGACATGTAAGCGCTGTAAAAACTTTATTTTATATCCGATCAGTATGAAATTCGGCAGAAAGAGGTTTCTTATTATATGGATGAACACTATTAAATTTGGAAGAAATCGGTTCAGATTTAGATATATCCCCCATATATACGTTACCCCCGATTTGACATGTAAGCGCTGTAAAAACTTTATTTTATATCCGATCAGTATGAAATTCTGCAGAAAGAGGTTTCTTATTATATGGATGAACACTATTAAATTTGGAAAAAATCGGTTCAGATTTGGATATAGCCCCCATATATATGTTACACCCGATTTAACCTGTAAGCGCTGTAAAAACTGTATTTTATATCCGATCAGTGCGAAATTCGGTAGAAAGAGGTTTCTTATTACATGAAGGAATACTGCCAAATTTGGAGAAAATCGGTTCAGATTTAGATATAGCTCCCATATATATGTTACCCCCGATTTGACATGTAAGAGCTGTAGAGACTGTATTTTATATCCGATCAGTACGAAATTCGACACAAGGAGGTCTTTTTACATGAATAAGTATTCAGGGAAGATTGGTTCAGATTTACATTAAAGCTCCATATATATGTTCCTCCTGATTTGGTATCAAACCGCTATAGAAGTTGTATTTTACTTCCGATCATTAAAATTTTCCAGAAAGATGTTTCTCACTTTAGGAACGAATATTGCTTAATTTAGCGATTATCGTTTCAGAATTAGAATACGTTTCTACCCATTTACCAATTATTCCAAATTATTATGGCAATGACCCTTATCGCATTGTTAGGGAGGTGTAGGGTATTATATGGTCGGCCCCGCCCGACTTTCTGCCTTTCCTTACTGGTTTTATATCCGATCAGTCTGAAAATCGGCAGAAAGAGGTTTCTTATCATATGAATGAACACTGTTAAATTTGGAATAAATCGGTTCAGATTTAGATATAGCCCCCATATATACGTTACCCCCGATTTGAAGTGTAAGCACTGTAAAAATTTTATTTTATATCCGATCAGTATGAAATTCTGCAGAAAGAGGTTTCTTATTATATGAATGAACACTGCTAAATTTGGAAGAAATCGGTTCAGATTTAGATATAGCCCCCATATATACGTTACCCCCGATTTGAAGTGTAAGCGCTGTAAAAATGTTATTTTATATCCGATCAGTATGAAATTCGGCAGAATGAGGTTGCTTATAATATGAATGAGCACAGTTAAATTTGGAAGAAATCGGTTCAAATTTAGATATAGCCCCCATATATACTTTACCCCCCATTTTAAGAGTAAGCGCTGTAAAAATGTCATTTTATATCCGATCAGTATGAAATTCGGCAGAAAGAGGTTTCCTATTATTTGAATGAACACTGTTAAATTTGAAAGAAATCGGTTCAGATTTAGATATAGCCCCCATATAAACGTGACCCCCAATTTCACATGTAAGCGCTGTAAAAATGTTGTTTTATATCCGATCAGTGCGAACTTCGGCAAAAAGAGGTTTCTTTCTACATGAAGAAATATTGCCAAATTCGGAGAAAATCGGTTCAGATTTAGATATAGCCCCATATATATGTTACCCCCGATTCGACATGTAAGCGCTGTAGAGATTGTATTTTATATCCAATCGGTACGAAATTCGATAGAAAGATGTCTTTTTACATGAATGAGTATTCAGGGAAAATCGGTTCAGATTTACATATAACATCCGTATATATGTTCCTCCTGATTTGGTATCAAAGCGCTATAGAGGTTGTACTTTACTTCCGATCAGTAAAATTTTCCAGAAATATGTTTCTCAATTTAGGAACGAATATTGCTTAATTTAGCGATTATCGGTTAAGAATTAGATAATATGTTCCTACCCATTTACCAATTATTCCAAATTATTATCGCAATGACCCTTATCGCATTATTAGGGAGGTGTAGGGTATTATATAGTCGGTCCCGCCCGACTTTCTGCCTTTCCTTACTGGTTATACCATACACCACACTGTGGTACAGGGTATTATAACTTTGTGCATTTGTTTGTAACACCCAAAAGGAGAAGAAATAGACCCATCGTTTATTATACCGATCGACTTAGAATCACTTTCTGAGTTGATTTAGCTATGTCCGTCTGTCCGTCTGTCTGTCTGTCTGTCTGTCTGTCCGTCTGTCTGTCTGTCCGTCTGTGCATGTATTCTTGTAATCAAAGTACAGGTCGCAATTATGGTCCGATCTCGACGAAACTTTACACACATATTTTTTTTGGCCCAAGGACGATCCCTATTGAATTTGGTTAAAATCGGTTCAGATTTAGATATAGCCCCCATATATATGTTAGCCCCGATTTGACATGTAAGCGCTGTAAAAACTTTATTTTATATCCGATCAGTATGAAATTCGGCAGAAAGAGGTTTCTTATTATATGGATGAACACTATTAAATTTGGAAGAAATCGGTTCAGATTTAGATATAGCTCCCATATATATGTTACCCCCGATTTGACATGTAAGCGCTGTAGAGACTGTATTTTATATCCGATCAGTACGAAATTCGACAGAAGGAGGTCTTTTCTCACTTTAGGAACGAATATTGCTTAATTTAGCGATTATCGTTTCAGAATTAGAATACGTTTCTACCCATTTACCAATTATTTCAAATTATTATGGCAATGACCCTTATCGCATTGTTAGGGAGGTGTAGGGTATTATATAGTCGGCCCCGCCCGACTTTCTGCCTTTCCTTACTGGTTTAAAATTCACATAATCAGCACTCTAGCTAAAAATTTTTCTCAATACCAAAATTTGACCCATATGGACGGGTCCACGCCCACTTGATATATCGAAAATTCAAGTACCCTATTTTCAGCACCCCCTACACATGTACATTCTGTGAAAATTTCAAGATGATCGGTCAAGCCGTTTAGACATCTATACGGAACAAACAAACCCACAAACAGACACTCTCTTTATACCCTACACTACACTGTGGTACAGGGTATTATAACTTTGTGCATTTGTTTGTAACACCCAAAAGGAGAAGAAATAGACCCATCGTTTATTATACCGATCGACTTAGAATCACTTTCTGAGTTGATTTAGCTATGTCCGTCTGTCCGTCTGTCTGTCTGTCCGTCTGTGCATGTATTCTTCTAATCAAAGTACAGGTCGCAATTATGGTCCGATCTCGACGAAACTTTACACATATCTTTTTTTTGGCCCAAGGACGATCCCTATTGAATTTGGTTAAAATCGGTTCAGATTTAGATATAGCACCCATATATATGTTAGCCCCGATTTGACATGTAAGCGCTGTAAAAACTTCATTTTATATCCGATCAGTATGAAATTCGGCAGAAAAAGGTTTCTTACTATATAGATGAACACTGTTAAATTTGGAAGAAATCGGTTCAGATTTAGATATGGCCCCCATATATATGTTACCCCCGATTTGACATGTAAGCGCTGAGAGAGGTTTTTTATTGCAAAGAGAGGTTTCTTATTACATAAAGGAATACTGCTAAATTCGGAGAAAATCGGTTCAGATTTAGATATAGCCCCCATATATATGTTACCCCCGATTTGACATGTAAGCGCTGTAAAAACTGTATTTATATCCGATCAGTGCGAAATTCGGCAGAAAGAAGTTTCTTATTACATGAAGGAATACAGCCAAATTCGGAGAAAATCGGTTCGGATTTAGATATAGCCCCCTTATATATGTTACCCCCGATTTCACATGTAAGCGCTGTAAAAACTGTATTTTATATCCGATCAGTATGAAATTCGTCAGAAAGAGGTTTCCTATTATATGAATGAACACATTTAAATTTGGAAGAAATCGGTTCAGATTTAGATATAGCCCCCATATAAACGTTACCCCCGATTTAACATGTGAGCGCTATAAAAATGTTATTTTATATCCTATCAGTGCGAAAGTCGGCAAAAAGAGGTTTCTTTCTGCATGAAGGAATACTGCCAAATTCGGAGAAACTCGGTTTAGATTTAGATATAACACCCATATATATGTTACCCCCGATTTGACATGTAAGCGCTGTAGAGACTGTATTTTATATCCGATCAGTACGAAATTCGACAGAAGGAGGTCCTTTTACATGAATAAGTATTCAGGGAAGATGGGTTCAGATTTATATTAAAGCTCCATATATATGTTCCTCCTGATTTGGTATCAAACCGCTATAGAAGTTGTATTTTACTTCCGATCATTAAAATTTTCCAGAAAGATGTTTCTCACTTTAGGAACGAATATTGCCTAATTTAGCGATTATCGTTTCAGAATTAGATAATATGTTTCTACCCATTTACCAATTATTCCAAATTATTATGGCAATGACCCTTATAGCATTGTTAGGGAGTTGTAGGGTATTATATATATAGATATAGCCCCCATATATACATTACCCCCGATTTGACATATAAGCGCTGTAAAAATGTTATTTTATATCCGATCAGTGCGAAATTCGGCAAAGAGAGGTTTCTTATTACATGAAGGAATACTGCTTAATTCGGAGAAAATCGGTTCAGATTCAGATATAGCCCCCATATATATGTTACCCCCGATTTGACATGTAAGCGCTGTAAAAACTGTATTTTATATCCGATCAGTGCAAAATTTGGCAGAAAGAGGTTTCTTATTACATGAAGGTATACTGCTAAATTCGGAGAAAATCGGTTCAGATTTAGATATAGCCCCCATATATACGTTACCCCCGATTTGACTTGTAAGCGCTGTAAAAATGTTATTTTATATCCGATCAGTATGAAGTTCGGCAGAAAGAGGTTTCTTATTATATGAATGAACACTGTTAAATTTGGAAGAAATCGGTTCAGATTTAGATATAGCCCCCATATATACGTTACCCCCGATTTGACATGTAGGCGCTGTAGAGACTGTATTTTATATGCGATCGGTACGAAATTCGACAGAAGGAGGTCTTTTTACATGAATGAATATTCAGGGAAGATAGTTTCAGATTTATATTGATTGTTCCTCCTGATTTCGTATCAAACCGCTATAGAAGTTGTATTTTACTTCCGATCATTAAAATTTTCCAGAAAGATGTTTCTCAATTTAGGAACGAATATTGCTTAATTTAGCGATTATCGTTTTAGAATTAGATAATATGTTTCTACCCATTTACCAATTATTTCAAATTATTGTGGCAATGACCCTTATCGCATTGTTAGGGAGGTGTAGGGTATTATATAGTCGGCCCCGCCCGACTTTCTGCCTTTCCTTACTGGTTTTTGTATAATTCTTGTTTTGATACTCATAACAAGAGCAAACTTATGGAGACAGAAAAAAAGTCAAATTTAAATTTGTTATACGCTCCACCATAGGATGGGGGTATACCAACCTTTCTAATACCTCTAAATATTGATCTGAGATACTGATACTGAGATACGCAGAACAATATTTTAAGGTGATGCAAACGGAATGACAAAGTTAGTACAGCCCCATCCTATGGCGGAGGGTACAAATATAATTACGTTTGAAAAAATTATAGAGTAATTTAAAGAAAAAAGTTAAATATCCGCTAGAGGACACCCCGATTAACAATACTGAGATAAAGAGAGCTTCCAAAGCAGTGAATAAGATCCAATTTTGCACAACTTTGCTAAAAAGTACTCATACGCTAAAGTGGTTCTATATATCTCAGGACAGTGGTAATTCGATTTGGTTTGTGGCTGTGCGCGCTAAGGTGTGATGTTATGCTGATGCGGCGCTAGAGGAGCCAAGTTCAAATCACGGCAAGACCAAACAAATTGCAACTATAAAAAGTATTTGTACCAAATCTGATCAACCTAGCTCTATTATTGCGGACTGTAGCGTGATTACCATAGACGGACGGACGGAAATCGTCTTAGAATTTTACGACGATTAAGAATATACATATATACTTTATGGGGTCTCAGATCAATATTTAGAGGTGTTACAAATGGAGTGACAAAATGAATATACCCCCCATCCTGTGGTGGAGGGTATAAAAACAAGTAAAAGCGTCAAGTTCGGCGGTGCTGAATCTTATATACACTCCACCATGGATTACATGCAATTCTATTACTGGAAAAATCTTTGGATATGGAGCAAATCATGGAACGATCCATTTCGATTAAGCAAATAACTAAAAAACGAAAGTTACAGTTTTTTTGCGAAATTTTAGGACTTAAATTCTTTAGCCAAACTTGCTTTAAAAATATGGTATCTATGGCTCAAAAACCATATTTTGGAGCGACCTCTATTGGGGAACTTAGCCTGAGATAAACCTGAGTTAATCCGTTATTCCTTTCGAAAGTTATCGTGCACACAAGCCGGACAGACAGACCGACGAACATTGCTCAAATGTTCTTCAACTAAAAAAAGTCCTAAAACTGATTTCTGCTTCTGTCACTCCTACGATGTGTTACACTTTCGCAAATGATATATACCCTCCTCCTCTAATGTGAAGAAATAAAGATTACTTTTTTGGTGATTAGAACGATTACTGTAAAATGGAACGTAACTTTTTATTTGTCTCTGCAAGTTTTCTTTATTACCAGGGCGGTGAATGGTATATAGTGGGATATAATGGGACCCTTAGCCGTTCCTTACTTATTGTAAATATAAAGATAGTGATAATTGAAATTATTAAAAAAAATTAATTCAGTCACGTTTATACCACGTGAGGTCATCTACATCTATGCTGTCTGAGCATAGGGACTCGTACTTAACATGCCGTTTTTTGCATTGAGACCCCGCGGGTCCCGGTTTATAGCTGGGAATATTTTTAATATTTGTGGAGGAGTAGTTACAAGTGAATATCACCATGCGCTTAACAGGAGAACCGCGAAGTACAAGATTTAAAAACGCGCAACCAACATGAGTTTGACGATCAGAGACCAGCAGAGTGAAATGTCCAGTTTGCGGTCTGAATTGATATAAATATAGTTATGTCGTTTTTTAATCGTAAACAGAACATATTATCTTACACGGTTTTGTGATATGATTCCAGAACTGAATGATCGGCATCGAATTGTTCCTCGTACCACAGAAATATCGCCTCATCTATAAAGTCTTTTACAGTAATATTTAGCTTTCGAGTTGTAGCAGTATAAATATTCTGTCCAGCCATTGGAAATTTCTTAGTACTTCGGCACTGATCATGGGCAAATACGCAGCTTCTCACGTTATATTCCGCGGTTTCAGCTAAGCCATCGTCCCACAACTTAGGAAAATATATAAGTTTTCGTATAATTATTTAGTTTTACCACTTACCAAACCAGGCATGCGAACAGCAGGATAAAAACATTTTACCTTCCCGGAGGCAACTCTGTTCCTGTAATAGTTGTGCTCATCCAGTATCATTGCCTTAAACGGTTTCATATCTTCCAGCTTCGACTCACCTTCGCACTTTTCACTAAACTTCTGCAATTTCATTGAAACTCAAAATTGAACTATCATACAGGGTTTAGTAATTATACATATGTATACCTACCTTCTTGTTGCCACAGGCTACATGTTTTCCTTGATAGGGACACATTTTTACATCACAATAATCTATATTCACACCAGAGATTAAACTTTGAAGTTGTAGAAAAAGTATCGTTAAAAGAAAGAAATGTTGGAAGTGACACATTGTAATTGAAAAGAGAAAATGCCTGCGGTTGATTTTAAAGCACATTTAAATGTTATTCGGTACACTATTCATTAATTTAAAAATAGCGAACTCACGATTTCGTGTATTGTCTCAGATGTATAGGGAATCGTGAAGACCATTAAAACGCTAAATATATTTTTAAGTCACATAAAAATATCGATGTGTATATAATTCTCTTACAACATTTTTCAAAATGAGGTATTAACCATTAAGGAAAGGCACAAAGTCGGGCGGGTCGCATAATTATCGCTTAATTAAGCAATATTCGTTCCTAAATTGAGAAAAATCTTTCTGCAAAATTTAGTATGTAGTAAGTACAAGGTACAATTTCTATAGCGCTTTGTTACCAAATCAGGAGGAACATATACATGAATGTATATGAAGGTTATATCTAAATCTAAACCGATTTTCCCTGAATGGTCATTCGTGTAATAAGAAACCTCTTTTTTCGAATTTCGTGCTGGTCGGATATATAATACAGTCTCTACGGCGCTTACATGTCAAATTGGAGGAACATCAATAAGTATCTATATCTATCTATCTATCTATTCTATCTATTCTATCTATTCTATCTATTCTATCTATTCTATCTATTCTATCTATTCTATCTATTCTATCTATTCTATCTATTCTATCTATTCTATCTATTCTATCTATTCTATCTATTCTATCTATTCTATCTATTCTATCTATTCTATCTATTCTATCTATTCTATCTATTCTATCTATTCTATCTATTCTATCTATTCTATCTATTCTATCTATTCTATCTATTCTATCTATTCTATCTATTCTATCTATTCTATCTATTCTATCTATTCTATCTATTCTATCTATTCTATCTATTCTATCTATTCTATCTATTCTATCTATTCTATCTATTCTATCTATTCTATCTATTCTATTCTATATATATAAACCAGTAAGGAAAGGCAGAAAGTCGGGCGGGGCCGACTATATAATACCCTACACCTCCCTAACAATGCGATAAGGGTTATTGCGATAATAATTTGAAATAATTTGTAAATGGGTAAGAACATATATATGCGGATATATCTAATTCTGAACCGATAATCGCTAAATTAAGCAATATTCGTTCCTAAATTGAGAAACATCTTTCTGGAGAATTTTGTAATGATCGGAAGTAAAGTACAACTTCTATAGCGCTTTGTAACCAAATCAGGAGGAACATATATATGGAGCTTATATATAAATCTGAACCGATTTTCCCTGAACACTCATTCATGTAAAATAGAAACCTCTTTCTGTCGAATTTCGTACTGATCGGATATAAAATACAGTCTCTACAGCGCTTGAATGTCAAATCGGTGCTAACATATATATGGGGGCTATATCTAAATCTGAACCGATTTTCTCCAAATTTGGCAGTATTCCTTCGTGTAATAAGAAACCTCTTTCTGCCGAATTTCGCTGTGATCGGATATAAAATACAGTTTCTACAGCTATTGAATTTCAAATCGGGGGTAACATATATATGGGGGCTATATCTAAATCTGAACCGATTTTCTCCGAATTTGGCAGTATTCCTTCATGTAATAAGAAACCTCTTTCTGCCGAATTTCGTACTGATTGGATATAAAATACAGTTTCTACAGCGCTTACATGTCAAATCGGGTGCAACATATATATGGGGGCTATATATAAATCTGAACCGATTTCCCCCAAATTTTGTATTGTATCTAAGTGTATCACGAGACTACTCTCTGTCAATTTTTGTACAAATCGGCTACAAAATGTTGCTTATACAGTGCATATATGTAGGGATCGTCCTTGGGCCTAAAAAAAGATATGTGCAAAGTTTCGTTGAGATCGGACCATAATTGCGACCTGTACTTTGATTACAAGAATACGTCTACAGACGGACAGACAGACAGACAGACGGACAGACAGACGGACATAGCTAAATCGACTCAGAAAGTGATTACAAGTCGATCGGTATAATAGACAATGGGTCTATCTCATAATACCCTGTACCACAGTGTGGTGTAGGGTATAAAGAGAGTGTCTGTTTGTGGGTTTGTTTGTGGGTTTGTGTGTTTGTTTGTTTGTTCCGTATAGACGTCTAAACGGCTTGACCGATCATCTTGAAATTTTCACAGAATGTACATGTGTAGGGGGTGCTGAAAATAGGGTACTTGAATTTTCGATATATCAAGTGGGAGTGGACCCGCCCATATGGGTCCAAATTTGATATTGAGAAAAATTTTTACCTAGAGCGCTGAAATTTTGTGTGTATGAATTTAGTGGCAGATTATGTGAATTTTCCAAAAATGGGCGGAATCGGACCAATGGGCGTGGCCCCGCCCATATAAGCCAAATTTTGAAATTGATATATCTTGCACAATTTGTTAGCTAGAGTGCTGTAATGTTGTACATATGTATCTGGTGACAGTACACGATATTGGTCCAAAAATTAGGGGAATCGGACCATATAAACCAAATTTTAAAAATGTGGTATCCTGCACAATTTATTAGCTAGAGTGCTGTTATGTTGTACATATGTATCTGGTGACAGTACACGTGATTGGTCCAAAAATTGGCGGGAGCGGACCAATGGGCGTGGCACCGCCCATATAAGCCAAATTTTAAAAATGTGATATCTTGCACAATTTGTTAGCGAGAGACCTGGAATTTTCTGTATATATATATATCCGTTGGCGATCTAGATGATTGGTCCAAAAATGGGCGGGTTCGGACCAATAGGCGTGGCCCCGCACATATAAGCCAAATTTTGAAATTGATATATTTTGCACAATGTTGGCAGTCTACGTGATTGGTCCAAAAATGGGCGGCATCGGAACAATGGGCGTGGCCACATCTATATAAGCCAAATTTTTAAATATAAATATCTTGCACAATTTGATAGCGAGAGTGCTGGAATTTTGTGTATATGTATATGGTGGCAGTCTACGTGATTGGTCCAAAAATGGGCGGCATCGGTGCAATGGGCGTGGCCCCACCCATATAAGCCAACTTTTGAAATTGAGATATATTGAACAATTTGTTACCGAGAGTGCTGTAATTTCGTGTTGTATATATATCTGGTCGTAGTCTACGTGATTGGTCCAAAAATGAGCGGCATCGAACCAATGGGCGTGGCCACGCCTATATAAGCCAAATTTTGAAATATAAATATCTTGCACAATTTATTATCGAGAATGCTGCAGTTTTGGGCAGATGTATCTGATGACAGTCTACGCGATTCGCCCAAAAATGGGCGGGATCAGACCAATGGACGTGGCCCCGCCTATATAAACCAAATGATGAAATTGAGACACATATCTTGCACAATTTTTAGCGGAAGTGATGTCTGGTGGTAGTACACGTTATTGGTCCAAAAAGGGTCGGGATCGGATCAATGGGCGGGGCCCCGCCCTTATAAACTAAATTTTAAAATTGAGATGTCTTACACATTTTTTTAGCGACAGTTCTGTAATTTTGGGCATATGTATCTGATGATAGCCTACATGAATGGTCTAAAAAGTGGCGGGATCGGATCAATGGGCGTGCCCCCGCCCATATAAACCAAATTTTGAAATTGAGATATCATGCACCATTTGTTAGCGATTTGATGTATGCATTTGATGGCAGTCTACGTAATTGGTTCAAAAATGGACGGAATCGGAAATCTGAAGTCTGGGGCAACGAAGTGGACCGGGTCCAGCTAGTCTATACATATAAAAGAGAGTGTCTGTTTGTGGGTTAGTTTGTGTGTTTGTTCCGTAGAGACGTCTAAACGGCTAGACCGATCATCTTGAAATTTTCACAGAATGTACATGTATTGGGGGTGCTGAAAATAGGGTACTTGAATTTTCGATAAATCAAGTGGGCGTAAACCCGCCCATATGATTCCAATTTTGATATTGAGAACATTTTTTAACTAGAGTGCTGAAATATTTTGTGTATGCATTTAGTGGCAGATTATGTGAAATTTCCAAACATGGGCGGAGTCGGACCAATGGGCGTGGCCCCGCCCATATAAGCCAAATTTTGAAATATAAATATCTTGCACAATTTGATAGCGAGAGTGCTGGAATTTTGTGTATATGTATATGGTGGCATTCTGTGTGATTGGTCCAAACATGGGCGGGATCGGCCCAATGGCCGTGGCCCCGCCCACATAGACCAAATTTTTATATCTTGCACAATTTGCTAGCGGTATTGCTGCATATGTATATGGTGGCAGTCTGCGTAATTGGTCCAAAAATGGGCGGGATCGGTCCAATGGGCGTGGCCCCGCCAATATAATCCAAATTTTGAAATTTATATATCATGCACAATATGTTAGCGAGAGTGCTGGAATTTGGTGTATATGTATATGGTGGCAGTCTGCGTGATTGGTCCAAACATGGGCGGGATCGGCCCAATGGGCGTGGCCCCGCCCACATATACCAAATTTTTATATCTTGCACAATTTGCTAGCGGGAGTGCTGCAATGTTGTGTATATGTATCTGGTGGCATTCTACGTAATTGGTCAGAAAATGGGCGGGATCGGACCAATGGGCGTGGCCCCGCCCCTATATGCCAAATTTTAGAATTGTGATATCTTGAACAATTTGTTAGCGTGAGTGCTGCAATTTAATACATGTGTATCCGGTGACAGTCTACGTTATTGGTCAAAAAATGGGCGGGATCGGACCTCTGGGCGTGGCCCCGCCCATATAAGCCTAATTTTGAAATTGAGATATCTTGCACAATTTGTTAGCGAGAGTGCTATAATTTTGTGTTCATGTATCTGATAGCAGTCTACGTGTTTGGTCCAAAAATGGGCGGGATCGGACCAAAGGGCGTGGCCCCGGCCCTGTATGCCAAATTTTAGAATTGTGATATCTTGAACAATTTGTTAGCGTGAGCGCTGCAATTTAGTGCATATTTATCCGGTGACAGTCTACGTTATTGGTAAAAATGGGCGGGATCGGACCTATGGGCGTGGCCCCGCCCATATAAGCCAAATTTTGAAATTGAGATATCTTAGATAATTTATTATCGAGAGTGCTGAAATTTAGGTCATATGTATGTATCCGGTGGCAGTCTACGTTATTGGTCCAAAAATGGGCGGGACCAGACCAACGGGCGTGACCCAGCCCATATAAGCCAAATTTTGATATTCAGATATATTACACGATTTGTTAGCGAGAGTGGTGAAATTTTGCGTATATGTATCCGGTGGCAGTCTACGTGATTGACCCGAAAATGGGCGGGATATGGTCACTGGGCGTGGCCCCGGCCATATCTAAACTAATATTATATTTTGAAGTGCCTTTTTTATGTTCGGAACAATCTTGAGAAAGGCCCGGCTGATTTTCATGAAATTTTTATACCCTACACCACACTGTGGTACAGGGTATTATAAGTTTGTTTCACGGCAGATGTTTGTAACACCTTAAAATAACACAGCTAGACCCACCTTAAAGTATACCGATCGACTCAGAATCACTAGCTGAGTCGATTTAACGTCGATTGTCCGTCCGTCTGTCCATGTAAAGTTGTTCGTCGACTACAGGTCGCAATTTCACTCCGATCGTTCTGAAATTTTGCAGTTTAGAGTATTTCGCGGCTGTTAAGATCGCTATTGAATTTGGTTGAAATCGGTTCAGATTTAGATATAGCTCCCATATATATCTTTCGTCCGATTTGGCCCTTTAGTCCTATAGAAGCTGTATTTTACATCCAATCGTTTTGAAATTTAGAATGGTAGAGTTTCTTGATCCATGAACCAACATTGCCGAATTTGAAGAAAATCGGTTATGATTTAGCTATAGCTCCCATATATATGTTTCGTCCGATTTGGCCCTTTAGTCCTATAGAAGCTGTATTTTATATCAGATCGTTTTGAAATTTAGAATGGTAGAGTTTCTTGATCCATGAACCAACATTGCCGAATTTGAAGAAAATCGGTTAAGATTTAGCTATAGCTCCCATATATATGTTTCGTCCGATTTTGCTCTTTAGTCCTGTAGAAGCTGTATTTACATTTTAAGATTTAGCTATAGCTCCCATATATATGTTTCGTCCGATTTGGCCCTTTAGTTCTATAGAAGCTGTATTTTACATCCGATCGTTTTGAAATTTAGAATGGTAGAGTTTCTTGATCCATGAACCAACATTGCCGAATTTGAAGAAAATCGGTTAAGATTTAGCTATAGCTCCCATATATATGTTTCGTCCGATTTTGCTCTTTAGTCCTGTAGAAGCTGTATTTTACATCCAATCATTTTGAAATTTAGAATGGTAGAGTTTCTTGATCCATGAACCAACACTACCGAATTTGAAGAAAATCGGTTAAGATTTAGCTATAGCTCCCATATATATGTTTCGTCCGATTTGGCCATTTAGTCCTATAAAAGCTGTATTTTACACCCAATCGTTTTGAAATTTAGAACGGTAGAGTTTCTTGATCCATGAACCAACATTGCCGAATTTGAAGAAAATCGGTTAAGATTTAGCTATAGCTCCCATATATATGTTTCGTCCGATTTTGCTCTTTAGCCTTGAAGAAGCTGTATTTTACATCCAATCATTTTGAAATATAGAATGGTAGAGTTTCTTGATCCATGAACCAACACTACCGAATTTGAAGAAAATCGGTTAAGATTTGGCTATAGCTCCCATATATATGTTTCGTCCGATTTGGCCCTTTAGTTCTGTAGAAGCTCCCATATATATGTTTCGTCCGATTTGGCCCTTTAGTTCTATAGAAGCTGTATTTTACATCCAATCGTTTTGAAATTTAGAATGGTAGAGTTTCTTGATCAATGAACCAACACTGCCGAAGTTGAAGAAAATCGGTTAAGATTTAGCTATAGCTCCCATATATATGTTTCGTCCGATTTGGCCCTTTAGTTCTATAGAAGCTCCCATATATATGTTTCGTCCGATTTTGCCCTTTAGTCCTATAAAAGCTGTATATTACATCCAATCGTTTTGAAATTTAGAATGGTAGAGTTTCTTGATTCATGAACCAACATTGCCGAATTTGAAGAAAATCGGTAAAGATTTAGCTATAGCTCCCATATATATGTTTCATCCGATTTGGCTCTTTAGATCCAATCGTTTTTATACCCTACACCACACTGTGGTTTTTAGGGTATAAAAAAAAGTTTTTACAGCGCTTACATGTCAAATCGGGGGTAACATATATATGAGGGCTATATCTAAATCTGAACCGATTTTCTCCGAATTTAGCAGTATTCCTTCATGTAATAAGAAACCTCTCTTTGCCGAATTTCGCACTGATCGGATATAAAATAACATTTTTACAGCGCTTACATGTCAAATCGGGGGTAACATATATATATTTGGGGCCATATCTAAATGTGAACCGATTTCTTCCAAATTTAACAGTGTTCATCCATATAATAAGAAACCTCTTTCTGCCGAATTTCATACTGATCGGATATAAAATGAAGTTTTTACAGCGCTTACATGTCAAATCGGGGCTAACATATATATGGGTGCTATATCTAAATCTGAACCAATTTTAACCAAATTCAATAGGGATCGTCCTTGGGCCAAAAAAAAAGATATCTGTAAAGTTTCGTCGAGATCGGACCATAATTGCGACCTGTACTTTGATTACAAGAATACATGCACAGACGGACAGACGGACATAGCTAAATCAACTCAGAAAGTGATTCTAAGTCGATCGGTATAATAAACGATGGGTCTATTTCTTCTCTGTTTGGATGTTACAAACAAATGCACAAAGTTATAATACCCTGTACCACAGTGTGGTGTAGGGTATAAACCAGTAAGGAAAGGCAGAAAGTCGGGCGGGGCCGACTATATAATACCCTACACCTCCCTAACAATGCGATAAGGGTCATTGCCATAATAATTTGTAATAATTGGTAAATGGGTAGAAACATATTATCTAATTCTGAAACGATAATCGCTAAATTAAGCATTATTCGTTCCTAAATTGAGAAACATCTTTCTGGAAAATTTTAATGATCGGAAGTAAAATACAACTTCTATAGCGGTTTGATACCAAATCAGGAGGAACATATATATGGAGCTTTAACATAAATCTGAACCGATCTTCCCTGAATACTCATTCATGTAAAAATACCTCCTTCTGTCGAATTTCGTACTGATTGGATATAAAATACCGTCTCTACAGCGCTTACATGTCAAATCGGGGGTAATATATATATGGGAGCTATATCTAAATCTGAACCGATTTTCTCCGAATTTGGCAGTATTCCTTCAAGTAATAAGAAACCTCTTTCTGCCGAATTTTGCACTGATCGGATATAAAATACAGTTTTTACAGCGCTTACAGGTCAAATCGGAGGTAACATATATATGGGTGTTATATCTATATCTAAACCGAGTTTCTCCGAATTTGGCAGTATTCCTTCATGTAGAAAGAAACCTCTTTTTGTCGACTTTCGCACTGATCGGATATAAAATAACATTTTTACAGCGCTCGCATGTCAAATCGGGGTAAGTATATATGGGGGCTATATCTAAATCTGAACCGATTTCTTCCAAATTTAAAAGTGTTCATTCATATAATAGGAAACCTCTTTCTGACGAATTTCATACTGATCGGATATAAAATACAGATTTTACATCGCTTACATGTGAAATCGGGGGTAACATATATATGGGGGCTATATCTAAATCCGAACCAATTTTCTCCGAATTTGGCAGTATTCCTTCATGTAATAAGAAACCTCTCTTTGCCGAATTTCGCACTGATCGGATATAAAATAACATTTTTACAGCGCTTACATGTCAAATCGGGGGTAACGTATATATGGGGGCTATATCTAAATCTGAACCGATTTCTTCCAAATTTAACAGTGTTCATTCATATAATAAGAGACGTCTTTCTGCTGAATTTCATACTGATCGGATATAAAATACAGATTTTACAGCGCTTACATGTCAAATCGGGGGTAACGTATATATGGGAGCTATATCTAAATCTGAACCGATTTCTTCCAAATTTAACAGTGTTCATTCACATAAGAAGAAACCTCTTACTGCCGAATTTCAGACAGATCGGATATAAAATAAGGTTTTTACAGCGCTTACATGTCAAATCTGGGGTAACATATATATGGGGGCTATATCTAAATCTGAACCGATTTTAACCAAATTCAATAGGGATCGTCCTTGGGCCAAATAAAATATATGTGTAAAGTCTCGTCGAGATCGGACCATAATTGCGACCTGTACTTTGATTACAAGAATACATGCACAGACGGACATAGCTAAATCGACTCAGAAAGTGATTACAAGTCGATCGGTATAATAGACAATGGGTCTATCTCATAATACCCTGTACCACAGTGTGGTGTAGGGTATAAAGAGAGTGTCTGTTTGTGGGTTTGTTTGTGGGTTTGTGTGTTTGTTTGTTTGTTCCGTATAGACGTCTAAACGGCTTGACCGATCATCTTGAAATTTTCACAGAATGTACATGTGTAGGGGGTGCTGAAAATAGGGTACTTGAATTTTCGATATATCAAGTGGGAGTGGACCCGCCCATATGGGTCCAAATTTGATATTGAGAAAAATTTTTACCTAGAGCGCTGAAATTTTGTGTGTATGAATTTAGTGGCAGATTATGTGAATTTTCCAAAAATGGGCGGAATCGGACCAATGGGCGTGGCCCCGCCCATATAAGCCAAATTTTGAAATTGATATATCTTGCACAATTTGTTAGCTAGAGTGCTGTAATGTTGTACATATGTATCTGGTGACAGTACACGATATTGGTCCAAAAATTAGGGGAATCGGACCATATAAACCAAATTTTAAAAATGTGGTATCCTGCACAATTTATTAGCTAGAGTGCTGTTATGTTGTACATATGTATCTGGTGACAGTACACGTGATTGGTCCAAAAATTGGCGGGAGCGGACCAATGGGCGTGGCACCGCCCATATAAGCCAAATTTTAAAAATGTGATATCTTGCACAATTTGTTAGCGAGAGACCTGGAATTTTCTGTATATATATATATCCGTTGGCGATCTAGATGATTGGTCCAAAAATGGGCGGGTTCGGACCAATAGGCGTGGCCCCGCACATATAAGCCAAATATTGAAATTGATATATTTTGCACAATGTTGGCAGTCTACGTGATTGGTCCAAAAATGAGCGGCATCGGAACAATGGGCGTGGCCACATCTATATAAGCCAAATTTTTAAATATAAATATCTTGCACAATTTGATAGCGAGAGTGCTGGAATTTTGTGTATATGTATATGGTGGCAGTCTACGTGATTGGTCCAAAAATGGGCGGCATCGGTGCAATGGGCGTGGCCCCACCCATATAAGCCAACTTTTGAAATTGAGATATATTGAACAATTTGTTACCGAGAGTGCTGTAATTTCGTGTTGTATATATATCTGGTCGTAGTCTACGTGATTGGTCCAAAAATGAGCGGCATCGAACCAATGGGCGTGGCCACGCCTATATAAGCCAAATTTTGAAATATAAATATCTTGCACAATTTATTATCGAGAATGCTGCAGTTTTGGGCAGATGTATCTGATGACAGTCTACGCGAGTGCTGAAATATTTTGTGTATGCATTTAGTGGCAGATTATGTGAAATTTCCAAAAATGGGCGGAGTCGGACCAATGGGCGTGGCCCCGCCCATATAAGCCAAATTTTGAAATATAAATATCTTGCACAATTTGATAGCGAGAGTGCTGGAATTTTGTGTATATGTATATGGTGGCATTCTGTGTGATTGGTCCAAACATGGGCGGGATCGGCCCAATGGCCGTGGCCTTGCCCACATAGACCAAATTTTTATATCTTGCACAATTTGCTAGCGGGATTGCTGCATATGTATATGGTGGCAGTCTGCGTAATTGGTCCAAAAATGGGCGGGATCGGTCCAATGGGCGTGGCCCCGCCAATATAATCCAAATTTTGAAATTTATATATCATGCACAATATGTTAGTATATGTTAGTTAGTGCTGGAATTTGGTGTATATGTATATGGTGGCAGTCTGCGTGATTGGTCCAAACATGGGCGGGATCGGCCCAATGGGCGTGGCCCCGCCCACATATACCAAATTTTTATATCTTGCACAATTTGCTAGCGGGAGTGCTGCAATGTTGTGTATATGTATCTGGTGGCATTCTACGTAATTGGTCAGAAAATGGGCGGGATCGGACCAATGGGCGTGGCCCCGCCCCTATATGCCAAATTTTAGAATTGTGATATCTTGAACAATTTGTTAGCGTGAGTGCTGCAATTTAATACATGTGTATCCGGTGACAGTCTACGTTATTGGTCAAAAAATGGGCGGGATCGGACCTCTGGGCGTGGCCCCGCCCATATAAGCCTAATTTTGAAATTGAGATATCTTGCACAATTTGTTAGCGAGAGTGCTATAATTTTGTGTTCATGTATCTGATAGCAGTCTACGTGTTTGGTCCAAAAATGGGCGGGATCGGACCAAAGGGCGTGGCCCCGGCCCTGTATGCCAAATTTTAGAATTGTGATATCTTGAACAATTTGTTAGCGTGAGCGCTGCAATTTAGTGCATATTTATCCGGTGACAGTCTACGTTATTGGTAAAAATGGGCGGGATCGGACCTATGGGCGTGGCCCCGCCCATATAAGCCAAATTTTGAAATTGAGATATCTTAGACAATTTATTATCGAGAGTGCTGAAATTTAGGTCATATGTATGTATCCGGTGGCAGTCTACGTTATTGGTCCAAAAATGGGCGGGACCAGACCAACGGGCGTGACCCAGCCCATATAAGCCAAATTTTGATATTCAGATATATTACACGATTTGTTAGCGAGAGTGGTGAAATTTTGCGTATATGTATCCGGTGGCAGTCTACGTGATTGACCCGAAAATGGGCGGGATATGGTCACTGGGCGTGGCCCCGGCCATATCTAAACTAATATTATATTTTGAAGTGCCTTTTTTATGTTCGGAACAATCTTGAGAAAGGCCCGGCTGATTTTCATGAAATTTTTATACCCTACACCACACTGTGGTACAGGGTATTATAAGTTTGTTTCACGGCAGATGTTTGTAACACCTTAAAATAACACAGCTAGACCCACCTTAAAGTATACCGATCGACTCAGAATCACTAGCTGAGTCGATTTAACGTCGATTGTCCGTCCGTCTGTCCATGTAAAGTTGTTCGTCGACTACAGGTCGCAATTTCACTCCGATCGTTCTGAAATTTTGCAGTTTAGAGTATTTCGCGGCTGTTAAGATCGCTATTGAATTTGGTTGAAATCGGTTTTCCGATTTGGCCCTTTAGTTCTGTAGAAGCTCCCATATATATGTTTCGTCCGATTTGGCCCTTTAGTTCTATAGAAGCTGTATTTTACATCCAATCGTTTTGAAATTTAGAATGGTAGAGTTTCTTGATCAATGAACCAACACTGCCGAAGTTGAAGAAAATCGGTTAAGATTTAGCTATAGCTCCCATATATATGTTTCGTCCGATTTGGCCCTTTAGTTCTATAGAAGCTCCCATATATATGTTTCGTCCGATTTTGCCCTTTAGTCCTATAAAAGCTGTATATTACATCCAATCGTTTTGAAATTTAGAATGGTGGAGTTTCTTGATTCATGAACCAACATTGCCGAATTTGAAGAAAATCGGTAAAGATTTAGCTATAGCTCCCATATATATGTTTCATCCGATTTGGCTCTTTAGATCCAATCGTTTTTATACCCTACACCACACTGTGGTACAGGGTATTATTTAAGTATAAAATGTCCCAAAAGTAAATTTATGTAAACAATTTATACATGAATTACAAAATTTTTATATTAGAGTTATTCAATATTACGAGAATGGTGTAGGGTATTATATAGTCGGCCCCGCCCGACTTTAGCCTTTCCTTACTGGTTTATAATAAAAAGCTCTCGACCTGGTGAAGGTTTTAGGCCAAAAAAATTATTAAAAAGTTTATTAGAAAAGGAGATTCATGACTTTCAAAATCCTAAGTAAAATTCACCTGCAAGCACAACGGACATGAACGACTCATAGCGTATAAAAATTGTAGTTGTGGTAGTGAAAAATAAAGCAGTGTGCGGCACATCGACACGATGCGATTGTTCCAATATTTTACTCTCCCATCCTACAGTGAGTATTGCTTTGCTGAGAATACCAATGTGATTTGTTTTTGTTTTGCCTACATATGGCCGAGCGTGTGTGTGCTATGGATATATCCGCTATATGCGTGGTGCGTGGTGCTACGCTATGCGTGGTGACGTGAAAAAAGACAGAGGCAAGCAAAAACAAATATAGCCAAACATTACCATGCTGCAGTGATGTTATGTTTGGTTTGAGTTTATTTTATTTTTGCCTTTGTTTTACTATTTTCTTGCAATGCGTTTACATTTATTTGCCGTTATTTTTCAGAGCAGAATATCAAAATTTTTTCAATTAAGCTCATTTTATGTGTATGTAATAAAAAGTAAGTTCTTTTTGTGCCCGCGAACGGAATCGCTATCTAAATTCTAAATATCTAAAAAGTGCATTATGCCTAAAGTGCGAACAAAGCTTTCTAGGAAAACTCCTGACGCGACTAGAATGAGTCGATTGAGACAGACTGTAGTGCATTTACCGCGTACTTTTACTTCAAGATGTGCCTTTTTTTACCAAAGTAATATTGAATATTTAAGCTTTACTGATATTCAAATTGGTAATATGGACAAAATATGTCCAAAGTGTAATGCAAAAAAAATGGAAAAGTGAAGCTCCTGGACTTTGTTATGATGTTGGAAAAGTAATGTTGCCAAGACTACAAGAACCAACAGATTCTTTAAAATCCTTGATTCTTGGATCTCATCCTTTGTCAAAACATTTTCTGGACAACGTTCGAAAATACAATACCGTATTTCAAATGACCTCCTTTGGAGCAAATGAAGTAATTGAGGGAAATTTCATGCCAACATTTAAAATACAAGGACAGGTATATCATCGCATTGGGTCATTACTTTCTACTGAAGGCAATAGCCCCAAATTTTTACAGATTTACTAGCTGCCCGTATGCGACGTTGTTCGCATTTTCTATTAAAATAAGCATTTTGAAAGAAAACCATAGAATGAATTTTTTTAAATTTATTTTAAACTAGGAATATATAAATTTCATCAGCGCAAACAATAACAAACTACCTACAATAAATTTAAAATAAATTTAAACCAGTAAGGAAAGGCAGAAAGTCGGGCGGGGCCGACTATATAATACCCTACACCTCCCTAACAATGCGATAAGGGTTATTGCGATAATAATTTGGAATAATTGGTAAATGGGTAGAAACATATTATCTAATTCTGAAACGATAATCGCTAAATTAGGCAATATTCGTTCCTAATATTCTTTCTGGAAAATTTTAATGATCGGAAGTAAAATACATCTTCTATAGCGGGTTGATACCAAATCAGGAGGAACATATATATGGAGCTTTAATATAAATCTGAACCCATCTTCCCTGAATACTTATTCATGTAAAAAGACCTCCTTCTGTCGAATTTCGTACTGATCGGATATAAAATACAGTCTCTACAGCGCTTACATGTCAAATCGGGGGTAACATATATATGGGTGTTATATTTAAATCTAAACCGAGTTTCTCCGAATTTGGCAGTATTCCTTCATGCAGAAAGAAACCTCTTTTTGCCGACTTTCGCACTGATAGGATATAAAATAACATTTTTATAGCGCTCACATGTCAAATCGGGGGTAACGTATATATGGGGGCTATATCTAAATCTGAACCGATTTCTTCCAAATGTAAATGTGTTCATTCATATAATAGGAAACCTCTTTCTGACGAATTTCATACTGATCGGATATAAAATACAGTTTTTACAGCGTTTACATGTGAAATCGTGGGTAACATATATATGGGGGCTATATCTAAATCCGAATCGATTTTCTCCGAATTTGGCAGTATTCCTTTATGTAATAAGAAACTTCTTTCTGCCGAATTTCGCACTGATCGGATATAAAATACAGTTTTTACAGCGCTTACATGTCAAATCGGGGGTAACATATATATGAGGGCTATATCTAAATCTGAACCGATTTTCTCCGAATTTAGCAGTATTCCTTCATGTAATAAGAAACCTCTCTTTGCCGAATTTCGCACTGAACGGATATAAAATAACATTTTTACAGCGCTTACATGTCAAATCGGGGGTAACATATATATATTTGGGGCCATATCTAAATGTGAACCGATTTCTTCCAAATTTAACAGTGTTCATCCATATAATAAGAAACCTCTTTCTGCCGAATTTCATACTGATCGGATATAAAATGAAGTTTTTACAGCGCTTACATGTCAAATCGGGGCTAACATATATATGGGTGCTATATCTAAATCTGAACCAATTTTAACCAAATTCAATAGGGATCGTCCTTGGGCCAAAAAAAAAGATATCTGTAAAGTTTCGTCGAGATCGGACCATAATTGCGACCTGTACTTTGATTACAAGAATACATGCACAGACGGACAGACGGACATAGCTAAATCAACTCAGAAAGTGATTCTAAGTCGATCGGTATAATAAACGATGGGTCTATTTCTTCTCTGTTTGGATGTTACAAACAAATGCACAAAGTTATAATACCCTGTACCACAGTGTGGTGTAGGGTATAAACCAGTAAGGAAAGGCAGAAAGTCGGGCGGGGCCGACTATATAATACCCTACACCTCCCTAACAATGCGATAAGGGTCATTGCCATAATAATTTGTAATAATTGGTAAATGGGTAGAAACATATTATCTAATTCTGAAACGATAATCGCTAAATTAAGCATTATTCGTTCCTAAATTGAGAAACATCTTTCTGGAAAATTTTAATGATCGGAAGTAAAATACAACTTCTATAGCGGTTTGATACCAAATCAGGAGGAACATATATATGGAGCTTTAACATAAATCTGAACCGATCTTCCCTGAATACTCATTCATATAAAAATACCTCCTTCTGTCGAATTTCGTACTGATTGGATATAAAATACCGTCTCTACAGCGCTTACATGTCAAATCGGGGGTAATATATATATGGGAGCTATATCTAAATCTGAACCGATTTTCTCCGAATTTGGCAGTATTCCTTCAAGTAATAAGAAACCTCTTTCTGCCGAATTTTGCACTGATCGGATATAAAATACAGTTTTTACAGCGCTTACAGGTCAAATCGGAGGTAACATATATATGGGTGTTATATCTATATCTAAACCGAGTTTCTCCGAATTTGGCAGTATTCCTTCATGTAGAAAGAAACCTCTTTTTGTCGACTTTCGCACTGATCGGATATAAAATAACATTTTTACAGCGCTCGCATGTCAAATCGGGGTAAGTATATATGGGGGCTATATCTAAATCTGAACCGATTTCTTCCAAATTTAAAAGTGTTCATTCATATAATAGGAAACCTCTTTCTGACGAATTTCATACTGATCGGATATAAAATACAGATTTTACATCGCTTACATGTGAAATCGGGGGTAACATATATATGGGGGCTATATCTAAATCCGAAGCAATTTTCTCCGAATTTGGCAGTATTCCTTCATGTAATAAGAAACCTCTCTTTGCCGAATTTCGCACTGATCGGATATAAAATAACATTTTTACAGCGCTTACATGTCAAATCGGGGGTAACGTATATATGGGGGCTATATCTAAATCTGAACCGATTTCTTCCAAATTTAACAGTGTTCATTCATATAATAAGAGACGTCTTTCTGCTGAATTTCATACTGATCGGATATAAAATACAGATTTTACAGCGCTTACATGTCAAATCGGGGGTAACGTATATATGGGAGCTATATCTAAATCTGAACCGATTTCTTCCAAATTTAACAGTGTTCATTCACATAAGAAGAAACCTCTTACTGCCGAATTTCAGACAGATCGGATATAAAATAAGGTTTTTACAGCGCTTACATGTCAAATCTGGGGTAACATATATATGGGGGCTATATCTAAATCTGAACCGATTTTAACCAAATTCAATAGGGATCGTCCTTGGGCCAAATAAAATATATGTGTAAAGTCTCGTCGAGATCGGACCATAATTGCGACCTGTACTTTGATTACAAGAATACATGCACAGACAGACGGACAGACAGACAGACGGACATAGCTAAATCAACTCAGAAAGTGATTCTAAGTCGATCGGTGTAATAAACAATGGGTCTAGTTCTTCTCCTTTTGGGTGTTACAAACAAATGCACAAAGTTATAATACCCTGTACCACAGTGTGGTGTAGGGTATAAAAATGGGTAATAACAAACTACCTATAATAAATTTAAAATAAATTTAGAACCAGTAAGGAAAGGCAGAAAGTCGGGCGGGGCCGACTATATAATACCCTACACCTCCCTAACAATGCGATAAGGGTCATTGCGATAATAATTTGGAATAATTGGTAAATAGGTAGGAACATATTATCTAAGTCTAAACCGATAATCGCTAAATTTAGCAATACTCGTTCCTAAATTGGGAAACATCTTTCTTGAAAATTTAAATGATCGGAAGTAAAGTACAACTTATATAGCGCTTTGACACCAAATCAGGAGGAACATATATATGGAGGTTATATTTAAATCTGAACCGATTTCCCTGAAGACTCATTCATGTAAACAGACCTCTTTCTGTCGAATTTCGTTCTGATCAGATATAAAATACAGACACTGATCGGATATAAAATAACATTTTTACAGGGCTTACATGTCAAATCGGGGTAACTTATATATGGGGGCTATATCTAAATCTGAACCGATTTCTTCCAAATTTAAAAGTGTTCATTCATAGAATATGAAACCTTTTTCTGCCGAATTTCATACTGATCGGATATAAAATGCAGTTTTTACAGCGCTTACATACCAAATCGGGGGTGACATATATATGGGGGCTATATCTAAATCTGAACTGATTTTCTCCAAATTTGGCAGTATTCCTTCACGTAATAAGAGACCACTTTCTGCCGAATTTCGCACTGATCGGATATAAAATACAGTGTCTACAGCGCTTACATTTCAAATCGGGGGTTACATATATATGGGGGCTATATCTAAATCTGAACCGATTTTCTCCGAATTTAGCAGTATTCCTTCATGTAATAAGAAACCTCTTTCTGCCGAATTTCATACTAATCGGATATAAAATAAAGTTTTTACAGCGCTTACATTTCAAATCGGGGCTAACATATATATGGGGGCTATAACTAAATCTGAACTGATTTTCTCCGAATTTGGCAGTATTCCTTCATGTAATAAGAGACCTCTTTCAGCCGAATTTCGCACTGATCGGATATAAAATACAGTTTCTACAGAGCATACATGTCAAATCGGGGGTTACATATATATGGGGGCTATATCTAAATCTGAACCGATTTCTTCCAAATTTAACAGTGTTCATCCATATAAAAAGAAACCTCTTTCTGCCGAATTTCATACTGATCGGACATAAAATGAAGTTTTTACAGCGCTTACATGTCAAATCGGGGCTAACATATATATGGGGGCTATATCTAAATCTGAACCGATTTTAACCAAATTCAATAGGGATTGTCCTTGGGCCAAAAAAAAGATATGTGTAAAGTTTCGTCGAGATCGGACCATAGTTGCGACCTGTACTTTGAGTACAAGAATACATGCACAGACGGACAGACGGACGGACAGACGGACAGACAGACAGACGGACAGACGGACATAGCTAAATCAACTCAGAAAGTGATTCTAAGTCGATCGGTATAATAAACGATGGGTATATTTCTTCTCCTTTTGGGTGTTACAAACAAATGCACAAAGTTATAATACCCTGTACCACAGTGTGGTGTAGGGTATAATAAATTTAAACCAGTAAGGAAAGGCTAAAGTCGGGCGGGGCCGACTATATAATACCCTACACCACTCTCGTAATATTGAATAACTCTGATATATAAATTTTGTAATCTTATATATATAAAAATGGTGTGAAAAATGTATAGTAATTCATCAATTGAGAACGGCTCGACCGATTTGGCTCAATTTTTTTTTCAGTTCTTCGTATTTGCCTGGAGAAGGTTGTTACGAAATGGGAAAACCCTCCGGAAAAGTCGGAAAATTGGGAAAATCGAAAATTGCTATTTCTTGCGAGATTCCTACTGTTCCTATCTACTGCTCTCTTTTTGAGTCCAATTTTTTATACCCTCACTTTAGTGTGACGAGGGTATATATCATTTGCTACGGAAAAAAGTGTAACACGTCGAAGGAGTGACCTAAGACCCCAAGTATGTTCGGAGGAAATCCGTTTTGGGTCATTTTAAGTCGAATGAGCAATGTCCGTCCGTCTGTCTGCCTGTCTGTCTGTCTGTCTGTCTGTCTGTCTGTCTGCTGGCTGGTGCGCACGATAACTCTCGAAAGGAGTAACCGATTGACCTCAAATTTGGTATGTGGTAATATTTTTTTCTATCTCCGGCTAAGTTCGAAGATGGGCCATATTGGTCCACTCCTTCTAGTACCTCCCCCACAAAGGGCTAAAATGTTGTGAAATATTGATTCTTTAATAACTGCTATACTACTTATTCGAATCTTTTGAAGTTCCACACATAGTATTAGCTTATTAGTCGCTATCAACTCGAGAAAAATGGGCGAAGTCGCCACGTCCCTTTTGGTACCTCCCACACAAATGCACCATTTTGCACCAAAAGTTAACAGCTTATAATATTAATAACAGTGTATAAAAATACTTGAAATTTTGTACAGTATTATGCTTTTATATTGCCTACAGTCCAGGGAAAAATGGGTGTTGTTGCCACGCCCCTTTTGGTACCTCCCACACAAAGGTACCTTTTTGCACCAAAAGTTAACAGCTTATAACATTAAAACCAGTGTATAAAAATACTTGAAATTTTGTACAGTGTAATGTTTTTATAGTGTCTATAGCCCTGTGAAAAATGGGCGTTATTGCCACGCCCCTCTTTGTACCTCCCACACAAAATGCCCAAATCATACCACAATTTAATGTCTCATAACGTTTATTCCAGTGCACATAAATGCTTATAAGTCGGCACAGTGCAATGAATTTAAAGTATCTAATGTTCAGCAAAAAAAAGGTGTATTTGATAAACCCCTTCTGGTACCTCCCACACAAATTGACAGAATAATTGGAGTAATATTCAATATTACATTACTCACAAAGTGAGGGTATACCTTAGTCGGTTTACCCGACTGAAACTTTCTTACTTGTTTTCCCAATTATTCTATCATGAGTGGCAGTTACAGAAGTTTACGCGAGTTGTTTTTATACCCTACACCACACTGTGGTACAGGGTATTATGACTTTGTGCATTTGTTTGTAACACCCAAAAGGAGAAGAGATAGACCCATTGTTTATTATACCGATCGACTTGTAATCACTTTCTGAGTCGATTTAGCTATGTCCGTCTGTATGTCCGTCTGTCTGTCCGTCTGTCTGTGTGTCTGTCCGTCTGTCTGTAGACGTATTCTTGTAATCAAAGTACAGGTCGCAATTATGGTCCGATCTCAACGAAACTTTGCACATATCTTTTTTTAGGCCCAAGGACGATCCCTATTGAATTTGGTCAAAATCGGTTCAGATTTACATATAGCTCCCATATATATGTACCTCCGATTTGGCATATAAGCGCTGTATAAGCAACATTTTGTAACCGATTTGTACAAAAATTGACAGAGAGTAGTCTCGTGATACACTTAGATACAATACAAAATTTGGGGGAAATCGGTTCAGATTTATATATAGCCCCCATATATATGTTGCACCCGATTTGACATGTAAGCGCTGTAGAAACTGTATTTTATATCCAATCAGTACGAAATTCGGCAGAAAGAGGTTTCTTATTACATGAAGGAATACTGCCAAATTCGGAGAAAATCGGTTCAGATTTAGATATAGCCCCCATATATATGTTACCCCCGATCTGAAATTCAGTAGCTGTAGAAACTGTATTTTATATCCGATCACAGCGAAATTCGACAGAAAGAGGTTTCTTATTACACGAAGGAATACTGCCAAATTTGGAGAAAATCGGTTCAGATTTAGATATAGCCCTCATATATATGTTAGCACCGATTTGACATTCAAGCGCTGTAGAGACTGTATTTTATATCCGATCAGTACGAAATTCGACAGAAAGAGGTTTCTATTTTACATGAATGAGTATTCAGGGAAAATCGATTCAGATTTATATATAAGCTCCATATATATGTTCCTCCTGATTTGGTTACAAAGCGCTATAGAAGTTGTACTTTACTTCCGATCATTACAAAATTCTCCAGAAAGATGTTTCTCAATTTAGGAACGAATATTGCTTAATTTATCGATTATCGGTTCAGAATTAGATATATCCGCATATATATGTTCTTACCCATTTACCAATTATTCTAAATTATTATGGCAATGACCCTTATCGCATTGTTAGAGAGGTGTAGGGTATTATATAGTCGGCCCCGCCCGACTTTCTGCCTTTCCTTACTGGTTTTCTTCTCCTTTTGGGTGTTACAAACAAATGCACAAAGTTATATATATTTTTTTGATGTTTTTTTTTTCGTCCCAGGAAATTTTTTTTTTTGAAAAAAATCTACTTTTTCCAATTTGTTTAATGATTGTTACTAAACAACTGTTTCTAAGTGAAAGAGACATTTCCAACATTGGTAGCCCACATTAATAGCTTCAATTTAACGTATAAGCCGACCTGATCGGGCATATACTCCACAAAAAATTATAGTGCAAATACTGAGGGTACCTTCGACGATAAAGGAGAAGAAATAGACCCATCGTTTATTATACTTAGAATCACTTTCTGAGTTGATTTAGCTATGTCCGTCTGTCCGTCTGTCCGTCTGTCTGTCTGTCTGTGCATGTATTCTGTATTCGATCTCGACGAAACGTTACACATATATTTTTTTTGGCCCAAGGACGATCCCTATTGAATTTGGTTAAAATCGGTTCAAATTTAGATATAGCCCCCATATATACGTTACCCCCGATTTGAAGTGTAAGCACTGTAAAAATGTTATTTTATATCCGATCAGTATGAAATTCGGCAGAAAGAGGTTTCTTATTACATGAAGGAATACTGCCAAATTTGGAGAAAATCGGTTCAGATTTAGATATAGCTCCCATATATATGTTACCCCCGATTTGACATGTAACGCTGTAGAGACTGTATTTTATATCCGACCAGTACGAAATTCGACAGAAAGATGTCTTTTTACATGTACGAGTATTCAGAGAAAATCGGTTCAGATTTATATATAACATCCGTATATATGTTCCTCCTGATTTGGTACCAAAGCGCTATAGAAGTTGTACTTTACTTCCGATCATTAAACTTTTCCAGAAATATGTTTCTCAATGTATGAACGAATATTGCTTAATTTAGCGATTATCGGTTCAGAATTAGATAATATGTTCCTACCCATTTACCAATTATTCCAAATTATTATCGCAATGACCCTTATCGCATTGTTAGGGAGGTGTAGGGTATTATATAGTCGGCCCCGCCCGACTTTCTGCCTTTCCTTACTGGTTTAATTTGAGATATCTTGCCCAATTTGTTAGCGAGAGAGATGGAATTTTGTGTATATGTATCTGGTGGCAGTCTACGTGATTGGTCCAAAAATTTACGGAATCGGGCCAATGGGCGTGGCCTTGCCCTTTAAGGCAAATTTTAAAATCGAGATATCTTGCACAATTTGTTATCGGAAGAGCTGTCATTTTGTGTATATATATCTGTTGGCGATCTACGTGATTGGTCCAAAAATGGGCGGGATCGGACAAATGGGCGTGGCTCGCCCATATAAGCCAAATTTTGTAAGTGGAGAGCTGGAATTTAGTGTATATGTATCTGGTGGCATTCTACGTGATTGGCCCAAAAATTATCCAGATTGGACCAGTGGGCGTGGCCATGCCTATATAAGCCACATTTTTAAACTGAGATACCTTTCACAATTTGTTAGCGAGAGAGGTGTAATTTTGTTTACGAGTATATATATCTGGTGGAATAGGTGTGGTGCCGCCCATATAAGCCAAATTTTGAAAATAACATATCTTGAACAATTTGTTAGCGAGAGTGTTGTAATTTTGTGTATATGTAGTTGATGGCAGTCTACGTGATTGCTCAAAAATGGACGGGATCGGAAATCTGTAATCTGGGGCAACGAAGTGGACCGGGTCCCGCTAGTCTATATATATAAACCAGTAAGGAAAGGCAGAAAGTCGAGCGTGGCCGACTATATAATACCCTACACCTGCCTAACAATGCGATAAGGGTAGAAACATATTATCTAATTCTGATAAGACATAAAATAAAATTGTTACAGCGTTTACATGTCAAATCGGGGATAACGTATATATGGGGGATATATCTAAATCTTGACTGATTTCTTCCAAATTTAAAAGTGTTCATTCATATAATAGGAAACCTCTTTCTGCCGAATTTCATACTGATCGGATATAAAATACAGTTTTTACAGCGCTTACATGTCAAATCGGGGGTAACATATATATGGGGGCTATATCGAAATCTGAACCGATTTTCTCCGAATTTGGCAGTATTCCTTCATGTAATAAGAAACCTCTTACTGCCGAATTTCGCACTGATCGGATATAACATAACATTTTTACAGAGCTTACATGTCAAATCGGGGGTAACGTATATATGGGGGATATATCTAAATCTGAACCGAATTTGGCAGTATTCCTTCATGTAATAAGAAACCTCTTTCTGCCGAATTTCATACTGATCGGTTATAAAATAAAGTTTTTACAGAACTTACATGTCAAATGGGGCTAACATATGTATGGGGGCTATATCTAAATCTGAACCGATTCTAACCAAATTCAATAGGGATCGTCCTTGGGCCAAACAAAAGATATGTGTAAAGTTTCGTCGAGATCGGACCATAATTGCGACCTGTACTTTGATTACAAGAATACACGGACAGACGGACAGACAGACAGACGGACATGGATAAATCGTCTCAAAAACTGATTCTATGACGATCGGTATAATAAACTGTGGTTCTATTTCTTCTCTTTTTGGGCGTTACAAACAAATGCACAAAGTCATAATACCCTGTACCACAGTGTGGTGTAGGGTATAAAGAGAATGTGTGTTTGTTGGTTTGTTTGTTTGTACCGTATAGATGTCTAAACGACTGCACCGATCTTCTTGAAATTTTCACAGAATGTACATGTGTAGGGGGTGGTGAAAATAGGGTACTTGAATTTTCGATATATCAAGTTGGCGTGGCCACGCCCATACAAGGCAAATGTTGAAATTCAGATATCTTGCACAATTTTTTGCGAGCGTGGTGTAATTATACCCTACACCACACTGTGGTACAGGGTATTATAAGTTTGTTTCACGGCAGATGTTTGTAACACCTGAAAATAACACAGCTAGACCCACCTTAAAGTATACCGATCGACTCAGAATCACTAGCTGAGTCGATTTAACGGTCCGTCCGCCCGTCTGTCCATGTAAAGTTGTTCGTCGACTACAGGTCGCAATTTCACTCCGACCGTTCTGAAATTTTGCAGTTTAGAGTATTTCGCGGCTGTTAAGATCGCTATTGAATTTGTTTGAAATCGGTTCAGATTTAGATATAGCTCCCATATATATCTTTCGTCCGATTTGGCCCTTTAGACCTATAGAAGCTGTATTTTACATCCGATCGTTTTGAAATTTAGAATGGTAGAGTTTCTTGATCCATGAACCAACATTGCCGAATTTGAAGAAAATCGGTTAAGATTTAGCTATAGCTCCCATATATATGTTTCGTCCGATTTTGCTCTTTAGTCCTGTAGAAGCTGTATTTTACATCCAATCATTTTGAAATTTAGAATGATAGAGTTTCTTGATCCATGAACCAACACTACCGAATTTGAAGAAAATCGGTTAAGATTTAGCTATAGATCCCATATATATGTTTCGTCCGATTTGGCCATTTAGTCCTATAAAAGCTGTATTTTACATCCAATCGTTTTGAAATTTAGAATGGTAGAGTTTATTGATCCATGAACTAACACTACCGAATTTGAAGAAAATCGGTTAAGATTTAGCTATAGCTCCCATATACATGTTTCGTATGATTTGGCCCTTTAGTCCTGTAGAAGCTGTATTTTACATCCAATCATTTTGAAAATTAGAATGGTAGAGTTTCTTGATCCATGAACCAACACTGCCGAATTTGAAGAAAATCGGTTAAGATTTAGCTATAGCTCCCATATATATGTTTCGTCCGATTTGGCCCTTTAGTCCTATAAAAGCTGTATTTTACATCCAATCGTTTTGAAATTTAGAATGGTAGAGTTTCTTGATCCATGAACCAACACTACCGAATTTGAAGAAAATCGGTTAAGATTTAGCTATAGCTCCCATATATATGTTTCGTCTGATTTGGCCCTTTAGTTCTATAGAAGCTATATTTTACATCCAATCGTTTTGAAATTTAGAATGGTAGAGTTTCTTGATTCATGAACCAACATTGCCGAATTTGAAGAAAATCGGTAAAGATTTAGCTACAGCTCCCATATATATGTTTCATCCGATTTGGCTCTTTAGATCCAATCGTTTTTATACCCTACTGTGGTACAGAGTATTATTTAAGTATAAAATGTCCCAAAAGTAGGGTATTATATAGTCGGCACCGCCCAACTTTAGCCTTTCCTTACTGGTTGTAAATAATTTTTCTGTAGTGTTTATGGAAATTACAAACCCAAGTACCCGTTGATAACTCACAAATATATTGAAGGAAGGCCTGTAGTATTTTTTCGCGAGGAATATGAGAAAAATAACTCTCCAAGGGTTCCCTTTATTTCGTTCTTTAGACTGAAGCCTGTATTCCGAAGTCTTCCACTTCAAACTCACCTCCGAGAAAACTAACCTCTCTGATTTATCGCGAAAACAAGATCTAACCTAGAAAAACGGCTTTCCCCACTGGATTCAGCAAGGTCGAAATAGGTATATCCATAGGGTCTGCTTTCTGTTACATTTTTTGACTAGCTGAGTCGATTTAACGGTCCGTCCGCCCGTCTGTCCATGTAAAGTTGTTCGTCGACTACAGGTCGCAATTTCACTCCGACCGTTCTGAAATTTTGCAGTTTAGAGTATTTCGCGGCTGTTAAGATCGCTATTGAATTTGTTTGAAATCGGTTCAGATTTAGATATAGCTCCCATATATATCTTTCGTCCGATTTGGCCCTTTAGACCTATAGAAGCTGTATTTTACATCCGATCGTTTTGAAATTTAGAATGGTAGAGTTTCTTGATCCATGAACCAACATTGCCGAATTTGAAGAAAATCGGTTAAGATTTAGCTATAGCTCCCATATATATGTTTCGTCCGATTTTGCTCTTTAGTCCTGTAGAAGCTGTATTTTACATCCAATCATTTTGAAATTTAGAATGATAGAGTTTCTTGATCCATGAACCAACACTACCGAATTTGAAGAAAATCGGTTAAGATTTAGCTATAGATCCCATATATATGTTTCGTCCGATTTGGCCATTTAGTCCTATAAAAGCTGTATTTTACATCCAATCGTTTTGAAATTTAGAATGGTAGAGTTTATTGATCCATGAACTAACACTACCGAATTTGAAGAAAATCGGTTAAGATTTAGCTATAGCTCCCATATACATGTTTCGTATGATTTGGCCCTTTAGTCCTGTAGAAGCTGTATTTTACATCCAATCATTTTGAAAATTAGAATGGTAGAGTTTCTTGATCCATGAACCAACACTGCCGAATTTGAAGAAAATCGGTTAAGATTTAGCTATAGCTCCCATATATATGTTTCGTCCGATTTGGCCCTTTAGTCCTATAAAAGCTGTATTTTACATCCAATCGTTTTGAAATTTAGAATGGTAGAGTTTCTTGATCCATGAACCAACACTACCGAATTTGAAGAAAATCGGTTAAGATTTAGCTATAGCTCCCATATATATGTTTCGTCTGATTTGGCCCTTTAGTTCTATAGAAGCTATATTTTACATCCAATCGTTTTGAAATTTAGAATGGTAGAGTTTCTTGATTCATGAACCAACATTGCCGAATTTGAAGAAAATCGGTAAAGATTTAGCTACAGCTCCCATATATATGTTTCATCCGATTTGGCTCTTTAGATCCAATCGTTTTTATACCCTACTGTGGTACAGAGTATTATTTAAGTATAAAATGTCCCAAAAGTAGGGTATTATATAGTCGGCACCGCCCAACTTTAGCCTTTCCTTACTGGTTGTAAATAATTTTTCTGTAGTGTTTATGGAAATTACAAACCCAAGTACCCGTTGATAACTCACAAATATATTGAAGGAAGGCCTGTAGTATTTTTTCGCGAGGAATATGAGAAAAATAACTCTCCAAGGGTTCCCTTTATTTCGTTCTTTAGACTGAAGCCTGTATTCCGAAGTCTTCCACTTCAAACTCACCTCCGAGAAAACTAACCTCTCTGATTTATCGCGAAAACAAGATCTAACCTAGAAAAACGGCTTTCCCCACTGGATTCAGCAAGGTCGAAATAGGTATATCCATAGGGTCTGCTTTCTGTTACATTTTTTGACTAGCACAGTGTATTTAATTTCAATATTTTATCATTTCATCATAATTAAATGATTCAGTACAAAATCCGCTGTCGGAATCTGTTGTAAGTTGGAATACTACCCATTTGATTTCAGCAAAAATTTTTAAACAGTCGACTCCAAAACTCCGATTAAGTTGAAAATTAATCTTGGTAGAAGTTTTGGACGATAGGTTAGGTTTAGGTTAGGGTGGCAGCCGTATTTTTTTATACAAGCTCACATAGACCACTTTAGGTCCCTAGTGTTACCACGGGATACTACCCATTTGATTTCAGCAAAAAATTTTAAATAGTCGACTCCAAAACTCCGATTAAGTTGAAAATTAATCTTGGTAGAAGTTTTGGACGATAGGTTAGGTTAGGGTGGCAGCCGTATTTTTTATACAAGCTCACATAGACCACTTTAGGTCCCTAGTGTTACTACGGGCTGAAATTCCCCTCATCGAAACCAACCTGTTTGATTTATCTATAGTACGAATATCTCTAGGTACTATAGATATAATTTATCTATAGTACCTAGAGAGGCCGACCCCAGTATGTCCAGTCGTCGTTTACTCAAAGCGGGGCAGTCGCATAGCAAGCCTCAATGCTCTCCACTTCTTTCTCATCTCCACAGCTTCTGCAGAAGTCATTGGAGTCAATACCCAATCTTTTGGCGTGTTCGCCGATCAAGCAGTGTCCCGTCCGAACTGATACTAACGTAGACAATCTTTGCCTCTCTAGCGCGAGGAGATATTTTGATCTTCTCAGGTCATACCATGGCCAGATTGGTCAAGCTGCCCTGCAAGTGCCGATTTCTGTCCATCTTTCGTTGGACTGCCTGATTGCCTAAGCCAAAGCTTGCACGTGGATAGTGGCGCACCTATACATGCAAATTCTTCGAGAATTTGTAATGTCGTCCCTTTCCTAGCAAGTTCATCGGCTTTGCAGTTCCCCGGGATATCCCTATGAGGTGTATATTAACCTGCTCAGCCATCTCGTTAAGAGATCTGCGGCAGTCGAGGTCTCTTTGTGAATTTAGAGATGTTGCCTCCAGAGAATTTATGGCACCCTGGCTGCCCGTGTAAATGACAACGCCAGTGTTGGTTACTATGTTGCGACTCAGCCGCTTGGCGACTTCCCATATTGCCATTATTTCGAACTACTACTATATATATCCAGTGGACGATTTTAGGAGAGAGGCCCCACCGCGACCCACAACCTTTTTGCAGGAATATAAGGCGACGTTGGCCTACCTTACACGTTCAAATACGTTAAGTCTAAATAACAGTTTTCTATCTAAAATTATTCCTAAAAATTTTGCACTTTCAGAAAAGACTAGATCTGTTCCATTTATCCGAGGTAGAGGGTCCAGTAAAGAGAACCAATTCTTTCTTGTTTGGGTTTACGCCCAAACCGCTGCTTCTGGCCAATTTGTTCAGAGCCACCTGTAGAATGTCTCGGAGGCCGTTTTCGAATTTGCCACTCACTGCGATTGCCACGTCGTCCGCATATGCACGACCTTGCAGCCACAACGTTCTAGATCTAGCAGGATTTCATTCACCGCTAGGTTCCAAATTAGTGGAGACAGTACTCCTCCTTGTGGGGTCCCTCTGTTTACAAACCTTGTTAGAGTTGTGGACCCAAGACATGCTGTTATGCGTTTTCTGTTGAGCAGACTTTGAATTAGTCTAATCAAACTAGAGTTAACTTTTAGATGTGACAGTGCCGCAATTACTGCATCTGAGTGAAAGTTGTTAAAAGCCCCTTCCATGTCAAGAAATTCCACCATGGTGAATTATTTGTAATGCTGGGACGATTCGATAGTACTCACAAGTTCGTGCAGGGCTGATTCTGTAGACTTCCCCTTATTGTAAGCATGTTGGTTCACCGACAGGAGTTTTGTATCCAGGTTTTCCCTAATGAAATAATCAAAAAGTCTTTCCAGACCTTTCAATAGGAAGGAAATACACACTTTTGGCCTAGTGTTTAAAATCTTCCCCGCTTTAGGTATGAATACCACTTTGGTATCCCTCCATCGATTCGGGATGTATGAAAGCCTGATACAGCCTACATAAATTTTCTCCAGCCAGGGGAAAATGTACAGGGTTTTCCAACAAGAGGTGTTATTTTGAATCACCCGGTATTTCGGTAGCTGTCACTTTTGAAGCTTTTATTCTTTGACATTTGACAAGTAGAAACTACGCCATTACTAACCAGTAAGGAATTCATGTATAAATTGTTTACATAAATTTACTTTTGGGACATTTTATACTTTATCTATATATATAAAAATGGTGTGAAAAATGTATAGTAATTCATCAATTGAGAACGGCTGGACCGATTTGGCTCAATTTTTTTTTCAGATGTTCGTATTTGCCTGGAGAAGGTTGTTACGAAAGAAAAGTTTGGGAAAACCCCCCGGAAAAGTCGGAAAATTGGGAAAATCGAAAATTGCTATTTCTTGCGAGATTCCTACTGTTCCTATCTACTGCTCTCTTTTTCAATCCAAATTTTTTATTAATTTTCTATTAAACAAAAAAGTTTTCTATTAAACATATGTACGAGTATGTGCTATTTTTCTTGCTGCAATTCATTCGAGTTATGCGTATTGTTACACTGATTTCGCGTATCACATCGGCAAACGGTACAAGCATTACGATCAATTAAAATTCAACGCGATATTTATCAATTCGAACATTTTTTCAGATAATAAGTTTGAGTATAAGAGGTAAGGTTATCTTATTGGATTGCGGGCATTGCAAAATCATAATTTCGGATGAATGCACGATGGCGCATAAACGAGCTCTGGAGGCAGTTGACCGAACGATGAAGGATTTACGACGTGATTTGAGACAATTTGGTGAGTCTATGATATTGCTCTCCAGAGATTTTCGTCAAACGCTTCCCGTCATCCCGAAATCTACTGCCGATGAAATTAATGCATGCCTGAAATCGTGGTCTTTGTGGCGGAATGTCAAGAAGTTGAAATTGACCACGAACATGAGAGTCGCGCTGCAGAACGACTCATCGGCTCTTGAATTCTCGAAACAACTGTTGGCGCTTGGCAATGGCCAAATTACTGTTGATGTTTCCACTGCATTGATATTGTTCCCGGCAAATTTTTGCGAGTTCACATCGTTGAACGAGGAACTCATCACCAAAGTGTTTCCAAATCTCGATTAGATTAGTGAACGGGCAATATTAGCAGCGAAGAATAAGGACGTCAATAGCATGAAATTTATTATTCAAAGTAAAATCGAACTCGCTTGATGTGCCAGGAGCTCCGCCGCATAATTTACAGCTGAAGGTGGAATCGATCATAATCATGTTGCGGAATCTGAATCATCCGAAATTGTGCATAGTTCGCGGTTGTCCATTATGAAACTGATGGACAATGTGATTCAGGCGACGATCATCAAGGGAAAATTCAAAGGAGAGGAAGTCCTTATCCCACGAATTCCGATTATTCCAACTGATCTTTCATTCCAATTCAAGCGGATTCAGTTCCCTGTACGATTGGCTTTTACGATGACAATCAATAAATCTCAAGACAAATCGTAGGAAGTCTGTGGAATTAATCTCGAATTTCCCTGTTTTTCGCACGGTCATCTGTACGTTGCCTGTCTTCTGTCTTCGTTGTTTGTTGTTTATCACATCGCTCTCTACTGATTTCGATTCCTTTTAAACAAATCGCATTAAAATTTTAACTATCTGTGTTTTATTATCACTCTGGAGTTTATCTGAAGGCGTTAAATTGGGGCGAGGCGAAGTTCGCCGGGTCCGCTAGTTCATGTATAAATTGTTTACATAAATTTACTTTTGGGACATTTTATACTTAAATAATACCCTGTACCACAGTGTGGTGTAGGGTATAAAAACGATTGGATCTAAAGAGCCAAGTCGGATGAAACATATATATGGGAGCTATAGCTAAATCTTAACCGATTTTCTTCAAATTTGGAAATGTTGTTTCATGGATCAAGAAACTTTACCATTCCAAATTTCAAAACGATTGGATGTAAAATATAGCTTCTAAAGAACTAAAGGGCCAAATCGGACGAAACATATATATGGGAGCTATCGCTAAATCTTAACCGATTTTCTTCAAATTCGGTAGTTTTGGTTCATGGATCAAGAAACTGTACCATTCTAAATTTCAAAATGATTGTATGTAATATACAGCTTCTACAGGACTAAATAGCAAAATCGGACGAAACATATATATGGGAGCTATAGCTAAATCTTAACCGATTTTCTCCTAATTCGGTAGTGTTGGTTCATGGATCCAGAAACACTACCATTCTAAATTTCAAAACAATCGGATGTAAAATACAGCTTCAATAGGACTAAAGGGCCAAATCGGACGAAACATATATATGGGAGCTATAGCTAAATCTTAACCAATTTTCTTCAAATTCGGCAATGTTGGTTCATGGATCAAGAAACACTACCATTCTAAATTTCAAAACAATCGGATGTAAAATACAGCTTCTATAGGACTAAAGGGCCAAATCGGACGAAACATATATATGGGAGCTATAGCTAAATCTTAACCGATTTTCTTCAAATTCGGCAATGTTGGTTTATGGATCAAGAAACTCTACCATTCTAAATTTCAAAACGATTGGATGTAAAACAGCTTCTATAGGACTAAAGGGCCAAATCGGACGAAAGATATATATGGGAGCTATATCTAAATCTGAACCGATTTCAATTAAATTCAATAGCGATCTTAACAGCCGCGAAATACTCTCAACTGCAAAATTTCAGAACGATCGGAGTGAAATTGCGACCTGTAGTCGACGAACAACTTTACATGGACGGACGGACGGACGGACGGACATCGTTATATCGACTCAGCTAGTGATTCTGAGTCGATCGGTATACTTTAAGGTGGGTCTAGCTGTGTTATTTTCAGGTGTTACAAACATCTGCCGTGAAACAAACTTATAATACCCTGTACCACAGTGTGGTGTAGGGTATAACGTTTGGATGTAAAATACAGCTTCTATAGGACTAAAGGGCCAAATCGGACGAAATATATATATGGGAGCTATATATAAATCTGAACCGATTTCAACCAAATTCAATAGCGATCTTAACAGCTGCGAAATACTCTAAACTGCAACATTTTAGAACGATCGGAGTGAAATTGCGACCTGTAGTCAACGAACAACTTTACATGGACAGACGGACGGACGGACGGACAGACATGGTTAAAGCGACTCAGCTAGTGATCTAGTGGGTCTAGCTGTGTTATTTTCAGGTGTTACAAACATCTGCCGTGAAACAAACTTATAATACCCTGTACCACAGTGTGGGGTAGGGTATAAAAATGCTCGGTATGCGATATTTACAGCTGCTCACTCCAATACAATCGCAATATGATAATGTGATGCATGACCAATGAAACAAGAATTTGGAAATTTTATAAGTATACATTTCTATTTTCTGGACTTTCCACTGAATTCGGTATTTTTTCATTCAGTGAATTTATTACTAACACCAGTAAGGAAAGGCAGAAAGTCGGGCGGGGCCGACTATATAATACCCTACACCTCCCTAACAATGCGGTAAGGGTCATTGCGATAATAATTTGGAATAATTAGTAAATGTGGTGTGTGTGTATGTATATCTTATTTTGAACCGATAATCGCTAAATTAAGCAATATTCGTTCCTAAATTGAGATACGTTTTTCTGGAGAACTTTGTAATGATCGGAAGTAAAGTACAACTTCTATAGCGCTTTGTAACCAAATCTGGAGGAACATATATATGGAGGTTATATATTAATCTGAATTGATTTTCCTTGAATACTCACTCATGTAAATTAGAAACCTGTTTCTGTCGAATTTCGTACTGATCGGATATAAAACACAGTCTCTACAGCGCTTACATGTTAAAATGGGGGGTAACATATATATAGGGGCTATATCTAAATCTGAACCGATTTTCTCCGCATTTTCCAGGTATTCCTTCATGTAATAAGAAACCTCTTTCTGGCGAATTTCGTACTGATCGGATATAAAATACAGTTTCTACAGCGCTTACATGTCAAATCGGGGGTAACATATATATGGAGGCTATATCTAAATCTGAACCGATTTCCGCCAAATTTTGTACTGTCTCTAAGTGTATCACTACTCTACAAATCGGTTGCTTTTACAGTGCATATATGCCAAATCGGAGGTACATATATATGGGAGCTATATGTAAATCTGAATCGATTTTAACCAAATTCAATAGGGATCGTCCTTGTGCCTAAAGAAAGATATGACGGACAGACATAGCTAAATCGACTCAGAAAGTGATTGCAAGTCGATCGGTATAATAAACAATGGGTCTATCTCTTCTCCTTTTAGGTGTTACAAACAAATGCACAAAGTCATAATACCCTTTACCACAGTGTGGTGAAGGGTATAATTATAACGAATATTGTTTGCCTATCATAAAAAACTATGCTCATAATATGCACGTGCATATTTCATCACTTATATGACATCGGCTTTCCCTTAGGTACGGATTTATTACCTGTTTTCGAAATGTTTACAGGAAATGCAACTGAATGAAAATAAACCAGTAAGGAAAGGCAGAAAGTCGGGCGGGGGCCGACTATATAATACCCTACACCTCCCTAACAATGTGATAAGCGTTATTGCGATAATAATTTGGAATAATTGGTAAATGGGTAAGAACATTTATATGCGGATATATCTAATTCTGAAACGATAATCGCTAAATTAAGCAATATTCGTTCCTAAATTGAGAAACATCTTTCTGGAGAATTTTGTAATGATCGGAAGTAAAGTACAACTTCTATAGCGCTTTGTAACCAAATCAGGAGGAACATATATATGGAGCTTATATATAAATCTGAATCGATTTTCGCCGAATACTCATTCATGTAAAATAGAAACCTCTTTCTGTCGAATTTCGTACTGATCGGATATAAAATACAGTCTCTACAGCGCTTGAATGTCAAATCGGTGCTAACATATATATGGGGGCTATATCTAAATCTGAACCGATTTTCTCCAAATTTGGCAGTATTCCTTTGTGTAATAAGAAACCTCTTTCTGCCGAATTTTGCTGTGATCGGATATAAAATACAGTTTCTACAGCTATTGAATTTCAAATCGGGGGTAACATATATATGGGGGCTATATCTAAATCTAAACCGATTTTCTCCGAATTTGGCAGTATTCCTTCATGTAATAAGAAACCTCTTTCTGCCGAATTTCGTACTGATTGGATATAAAATACAGTTTCTACAGCGCTTACATGTCAAATCGGGCGCAACATATATATGGGGGCTATATATAAATCTGAACCGATTTCCCCCAAATTTTGTATTGTATCTAAGTGTATCGCGAGACTACTCTCTGTCAATTTTTGTACAAATCGGTTACAAAATGTTGCTTATACAGTGCCTATATGCCAAATCGGAGGTACATATATATGGGAGCTATATGTAAATCTGAACCGATTTTAACCAAATTCAATAGGGATCGTCCTTGGGCCTAAAAAAAGATATGTGCTAAATCGACACATAAAGTGATTACAAGTCGATCGGTATAATAAACAATGGGTCTATCTCTTCTCCTTTTGGGTGTTACAAACAAATGCACAAAGTCATAATACCCTGTACCACAGTGTGGTGTAGGGTATAAAAATTACCTGTTATAAAGGGTTCATTCCTTTACTATTTTTTACAAAAAATCGTATAAAGTAAAAAAATATCAATAAATTTGTTCAGTTGTATCCTTCATTTCGAAACAGATACATATAATCATAATATTCTAAACTAGCTGAGCCCGGTGCGCTTCGCTGCCCATGTCAAAATTCGCGCTGTAGAAACTGTATTTTATATCCGATCAGTACGAAATTCGGCAGAAAGAGGTTTGTTATTACATGAAGGAATACTGCCAAATTCGGAGAAAATCGGTTCAGATTTAGATATAGTCCCCATATATATGTTACCCCCGATTTGAAATTCAAGCGCTGAAGAAACTGTATTTTATATCCGATCAGTAAGAAATTCGGCAGAAAGAGGTTTCTTATTACATGAAGGAATGCCGCAAAATTCGGAGAAAATCAGTTCAGATTTAGATATAGCCCCCATATATATATGTTACCCCCAATTTGACATGTAAGCGCAGTAGAGACTGTGTTTTATATCCGATCAGTACGAAATTCGACAGAAACAGGTTTCTATTTTACATGAATGAGTATTCTAGGAAAATCGATTCAGATTTATATATAACCTCCATATATATGTTCCTCCAGATTTGGTTACAAAGCGCTATAGAAGTTGTACTTTACTTCCGATCATTACAAAGTTCTCCAGAAAGATTTTTCTCAATTTAGGAACGAATATTGCTTAATTTTGCGATTATCGGTTCAAAATACATTTACCAATTATTCCAAATTATTATCGCAATGACCCTTATCGCATTGTTAGGGAGGTGTAGGGTATTATATAGTCGGCCCCGCCCGACTTTCTGCCTTTCCTTACTGGTATTAGTAATAAATTCACTGAATGAAAAATACCGAATTCAGTGGAAAGTCCAGAAAATAGAAATGTATACTTATAAAATTTCCAAATTCTTGTTTCATTGATATTGCATCACATTGCATCACATTATCATATTGCGATTGTATTGGAGTGAGCAGCTGTAATTATCGCATACCGAGCATTCTTGTTCATGTATTTCCTATATAATACTTGCAAGATATATCAAAATATGGGCTGGGCCACGCCCACTGGTGCTATTCCGCCCATTTGAAAGCCAATCACGTAGACTGCTACCAGATACATATACGCAAAATTTCAACACTCTCGCTAACAAAATGAGCAAGATAATTCAATTTCAAAATTTGGCTTATATGGGCGGTGGCCCGCCCATTGGTCAGATCCCGCCAATTTTTGGACCAATCACGTGGACTCTCACCAGATACATATCTACAACATGACACCACTCTAGATAAAAAATTGTGCAAGTTATATCAATTTCAAAATTTGGCTTATAAGGGCGGGGCCACGCCCATTGGTCCGATCCCGCCCATTTTCTGACCAATTACGTAGAATGCCACCAGATACATATACACAACATTGCAGCACTCCCGATAGCAAATTGTGCAAGATATAAAAATTTCAAAATTTGGTCATTGTGGGCGGGGCCACGCCTATTGGTGCGAACCCGCCCGTTTTTTGACCAATCACGTAGACTGCCACCGTTTACATATACACAAAATTCCAGCACTCTCGCTAACAAATTGTGCAAAATATCTCAATTTCAAAATTTGGCTTATATGGGCGGGGCCACGTCCATTGGTCCGGTCCCGCCCATTTTTTCACCAATTACGTAGAATGCCACCAGATACATATACGCAACATTGCAGCACTCCCGCTAGCAAATTGTGCAAGATATCAAAATTTTGTCTATGTGGGCGGGGCCACGCCCATTGGTCCGATCCCGCCCATTTTTGGACCAATCACGTAGACTGGCACCGTTTACATATACACAAAATTCCAGCACTCTCGCTAACAAATTGTGCAAAATATCTCAATTTCAAAATTTGGCTTATATGGGCGGGGCCACGCCCATTGGTCCGATTCCGCCCATTTTTGGAAAATTCACATAATCTGCCATTAAATGCATACAAACAAAATTTCAGCACTATACCTATAATAGGAGCAGAAATATCGGATTTTTACCTGCGATTTGTATGGGAGGTACCACGCCCCTTTGTCCAATTAATTTTTTTTTTCTATATAAACCATCTCGTGAAAATTTAGAATCGAATAAAAAAAAATCATCCAAATCGCTCCAGCCGTTCTGACGTGATGCCATTACACAGATGGACCGTTTCATTATACCCTACACCACACTGTGGTACAGGGTATTATAACTTTGTGCATTTGTTTGTAACACCCAAAAGGAGAAGAAATAGACCCATCGTTTATTATACCGATCGACTTAGAATCACTTTCTGAGTCGATTTAGCTATGTCCGTCTGTCCGTCTGTCTGTCTGTCTGTCTGTCTGTCTGTCTGTCTGTCCGTCTGTCTGTCTGTCCGTCTGTCTGTGCATGTATTCTTGTAATCAAAGTACAGGTCGCAATTATGGTCCGATCTCGACGAAACTTTACACATATCTTATTTTTGGCCCAAGGACGATCCCTATTGAATTTGGTTAAAATCGGTTCAGATTTAGATATAGCCCCCATATATATGTTAGCCCCGATTTGACATGTAAGCGCTGTAAAAACTTTATTTTATACCCGATCAGTATGAAATTCGGCAGGAAAAGGTTTCGTATTACATGAATGAACTCTGTTAAATTTGGAAGAAATCGGTTCAGATTTAGATATAGCCCCCATATATACATTACCCCCGATTTGACATATAAGCGCTGTAAAAATGTTATTTTATATCCGATCAGTGCGAAATTCGGCAAAGAGAGGTTTCTTATTACATGAAGGAATACTGCTAAATTCGGAGAAAATCGGTTCAGATTCAGATATAGCCCCCATATATATGTTACCCCCGATTTGACATGTAAGCGCTGTAAAAACTGTATTTTATATCCGATCAGTGCAAAATTTGGCAGAAAGAGGTTTCTTATTACATAAAGGAATACTGCTAAATTTGGAAAAAATCGGTTCAGATTTAGATATAGCCCCCATATATACGTTACCCCCGATTTGACTTGTAAGCGCTGTAAAAATTTTATTTTATATCCGATCAGTATGAAATTCTGCAGAAAGAGGTTTCTTATTATATGAATGAACACTGTTAAATTTGGAAGAAATCGGTTCAGATTTAGATATAGCCCCCATATATACGTTACCCCCGATTTGACATGTATGCGCTGTAAAAACTGTATTTTATATACGATCAGTATGAAATTCGGCAGGAAGAGGTTTCCTATTATTTGAATAAACACTGTTAAATTTGGAAGAAATCGGTTCAGATTTAGATATAGCCCCCATATATACGTTACTCCCGATATGACCAAATTATTATGGCAATGACCCTTATCGCATTGTTAGGGAGGTGTAGGGTATTATATAGTCGGCCCCGCCCGACTTTCTGCCTTTCCTTACTGGTTTTTATATATGGGGAAAAACACGTCAAAAGGCCCACTTTTTTCAATTTTATTCCGATCGCGTCAAAACTTGGTGGGGTTGCAGAAGTACTTTGGGTATGCTATGTGCTTAAAATACAGCTTCCTAGCGTGATACGTTATGAAGATACAGGGTGTCAAAGTTGGAAATTTTGACCATTGTATCTCCCGACTACGTGGGCCGATTTGAATCAACCGTGGCTTATATGGCAGATATTTAGAAACGCACAAAATGTGCATTGATAATTATTTGCAAATATTAAATTTTCATATTTTTTTCTCGCGACTTATGTTTTCCTCGCGATTTTAATTGTGTTCCGCGGATGGGATACTATATCTTTAAACTACAAAAATGAAGCGAATTCTGTTTACTTTATCAATACGAATTTTCGCAATGGGATGAAAACCACAACAAAAGCTATGGAGATTTTGAATGTCAAACCTACTATTTTTTCATTACATCTTTCGTATTATAAAGTGAGTTTATTCTAAGATGTGGACCGGAAACACGATTAATAAAATGTAATGGTGGCATTCTATAGCCAAATACGCCAGAACAACAAAAAAACATATTTCGCAAAAAGTCGACGTCGCATTTTTTACACTGGCCTACAATATTGCACTGGTCAAATCGAATCCTAGCGAGCAGATATCGGACACGATCTCGAAGTATTTTTAGGTTCTAAATCCGAATATAAAATCAAAAATGCAATATATTTTCGCGTTTTTGAGATATTGTATTAATTATGTGATAAAAATGCTGATTTTACGCTTTTATGAATACAGAATCGCGACAGACGCACTTTTACCAAAAAAAATTGCAGGTTTCTCAAAATAATCGCTTTCCTATTAAAACGAGTATCAAACGAATTAAAAGTAAATTTTATAAAGGGCCAAAATCTTACACCATCTCGTAGATATCATATTTTATTTTTTTTATTTTTCCAATTGTAGCTATATTAAAAATACGATTTCTCCGAATAGGTTTCCTGGGAGATATCTCGGAGATGACTAACGATTATTAAAGTTTTTGAATATTCGTATTAATTGGAAAGCGATTATTTTGCGAAACCTGATTTTTTTTTTTTTTGTAAAAGTGCGTCTTTCGCGATTCTGTATTCATAAAAGCGTAAAATCAGCATTTTTATCACATAATTAATACAATATCTCAAAAACGCGAATATATATTGCATTTTTGATGTTATATTCGGATTTAGAACCTAAAAATACTTCGAGATCGTGTCCGATATCTGCTCGCTAGGATTCAATTTGACCAGTGCAATATTGTAGGCCAGTGTAAAAAATGCGACGTCGACTTTTTGCGAAATATGTTTTTTTGTTGTTCTGGCGTATTTGGCTATAGAATGCCACCATTACATTTTATTAATCGTGTTTCCGGTCCACATCTTAGAATAAACTCACTTTATAATACGAAAGATGTAATGAAAAAATAGTAGGTTTGACATTCAAAATCTCCATAGCTTTTGTTGTGGTTTTCATCCCATTGCGAAAATTCGTATTGATAAAGTAAACAGAATTCGCTTCATTTTTGTAGTTTAAAGATATAGTATCCCATCCGCGGAACACAATTAAAATCGCGAGGAAAACATAAGTCGCGAGAAAAAAATATGAAAATTTAATATTTGCAAATAATTATCAATGCACATTTTGTGCGTTTCTAAATATCTGCCATATAAGCCACGGTTGATTCAAATCGGCCCACGTAGTCGGGAGATACAATGGTCAAAATTTCCAACTTTGACACCCTGTATCTTCATAACGTATCACGCTAGGAAGCTGTATTTTAAGCACATAGCATACCCAAAGTACTTCTGCAACCCCACCAAGTTTTGACGCGATCGGAATAAAATTGAAAAAAGTGGGCCTTTTGACGTGTTTTTCCCCATATATAGATTCGCCTTCAATCCATGTAATATTTCTTTACGAAAGTTGAATATAAAAATTTCAATGAAATTTTTGTTTTACTAAGTGAATAATTTTACTAAAATGCCTCCAAAAAAATCTAATATTTCAAAACGCACCATTAAATCGCTAAAAGTTAAATCCAAGAGAACAACTGAAACGACTCAGCAACGTGTATCACTTCTCCAAAGGGAACAGTTAAAAGCATCAACTTCGAGAATGGCAGAGAGTACTGAAGAGCATCACGACCGCCTGGAAGATCAACGTTTGCGAGCCTCAACTTCGAGAATGGCAGAGAGTACTGAACAACATCACGACCGCCTGGAAGAGAAACGTTTGCGAGCCTCAACTACGAGAATGGCAGAGAGTACCGAGGAACATCACGACCGCCTGGAACAGCAATGTTTGCGAGCCTCAAATTCTAGGGCGGCTGAGACATCTCAGCAAAGGGAAACAAGTCTCAGAAAAGAAAGAGCTCGGTCGTCCACCTCAAGAGCGTCAGAGACTTCACAGCAAAGAGAAGCGCGTCTCACAGGAAAACGAGTTCAATTCTCCATATCCAGAGAAGCTGAAACGTCGAAGGAACATGAACGTCGCACAGTGGCGCCCGTAGAGCAAACGAGGTTGCAAAAATCAAAATTTTCATGTGCGCCGACGAAGTTTTGAATAAACCCATGTTATAGGAAACTTTTCAACGATTTCAAATATGCTACTCTTAATAATAACACATTTTTAGTTTGGAAGATATAACCGTTCAAAGTTGACCGACTTTCGGTTTTTCAAAAAAACACACAATTTTTAGTCAATTTGTTGCGATTTCAGGTGTAATATCACGAAAAATAGGTAACGAATCGCCTTATTTTTATACCCTCACTTTAGTGTGACGAGGGTATATATCATTTGCTACGAAAAAAAGTGTAACACATCGAAGGAGTGATCTAAGACCCTAAGTATGTTCGGCTGATATTCGTTTTGGGTCATTTTAAGTCGAATGAGCAATGTCCGTCCGTCTGTCTGTCTGTCTGTCTGTCTGTGTGTCTGCTGGCTGGTGCGCACGATAACTCTCGAAAGGAGTAACCGATTGACTTCAAATTTGGTACGTGGTAATATTTTTTTCTATCTCCGGCTAAGTTCGAAGATGGGCCATATTGGTCCACTCCTTCTAGTACCTCCCCCACAAAGTGTTAAAATGTTGTGAAATATTGAATCTTTAATAACTGCTATACTACTTATTCGAATCTTCTGCAATTCCACACATAGCATTAGTTTATTAGTCGTTATCAACTCGAGAAAAATGGGCCATGTTGCTACGCCCCTTTTGGTACCTCCCACACAAATGCACCATTTTGCACCAAAAGTTAACAGCTTATAACATTAATACCAGTGCATAAAAATACTTGAAATTTTGTACAGTGTAATGCTTTCATAGTGCCTACAGTCCAGTGAAAAATGGGTGTCATATTCACGCCCCTTTTGGTACCTCTTACTCAAAGGTACCATTTTGCACCAAAAGATAACAGCTTATAACATTAATACCAGTGTATAAAAGCACTTGAAATTTTGTACAGTGTAATGCTTTTATAGTGTCTTTTGCACTGTGAAAAATGGGCGCTATTGCCCCGCCCCTTTTTGTACCTCCCACACAAAGGTACCATTTTGCACAAAAAGTTAAGAGCTCACAGCATGAGTACCAATGCACGAAAATGCAACAACATTTTGCACAGTGTAACGCTTTTGAAGTCCCTATAGCCCTGTAAAAAATGGCCGTTATCACCACGCCCCTTTTTGTACCTCCCACACAAAATGGCCAAATCATACCAAAATTTAATATCTCATAACGTTAATATACCAGTGCAAAAAACGGCGCAGTGCAATGTATTTAAAGAATCTACTATTCAGAGAAAAATAGGTGTATTTGTTAAAAACATTCTTGTACCTCCCATACAAATTGACAGAATAATTCGTTTAATATTCCATATTACATTACTCACAAAGTGAGGGTATACCTTAGTCGGTTTACCGACTGAAACTTTCTTACTTGTTTGTTTGTATTTATTGATGTATTTATTAAATGTATAATGATAAAAAAAATTAACTGTTTGCTTTGTGTTTCTCCTGGTAAAACACTATTTAAAAACTATCCGTTTTTTCACTATTTTTCAACTTTGACGGAAAATAAAAAAAATCTATCTATCTATATATATAATCTATAATCTATATATATAAAAGAGAGTGTCTGTTTGTGGGTTTGTTTGTGGGTTTGTATGTTTGTTCCGTATAGACGTCTAAACGGCTAGACCGATCATCTTGAAATTTTCACAGAATGTACATGTGTAGGGGGTGCTGAAAATAGGGTACTTGAATTTTCGATATATCAAGTGGGCATGGACCCGCCCATATGGGTCAAATTTTGGTATTGAGAAAAATTTTTAGCTAGAGTGCTGAAATTTCGTGTGTATGCATTTAGTGTCAGATTATGTGAATTTTCCAAAAATGGGCGGAATCGGACCAATGGGCGTGGCCCCGCCCATATAAGCCAAATTTTGAAATTGAGATATTTTGCACAATTTGTTAGCGAGAGTGCTGGAATGTTATGTATATGGTGGCAGTCTACGTGATGGCTCCAAAAATGGGCGGGATCGGACCAATGGGCGTGGCCCCGCCCACATAGACCAAATTTTGAAATTTTGATATCTTGCACAATTTGCTAGCGGGAGTGCTGCAATGTTGCGTATATGTATCTGGTGGCATACTACGTAATTGGTCAAAAAATGGGCGGGACCGGACCAATGGGCGTGGCCCCGCCCATATAAGCCAAATTTTGAAATTGATATATCTTGCACAATTTGTTAGTTAGAGTGTTGTAATGTTGTACATATGTATCTGATGGCAGTCCACGTGATGGATCCAAAATCGGGCGGGATCGAACCAATGGGCGTTGCACCGCCCATATAAGCCAAATTTTAAAAATGTGATATCTTGCACAATTTGTTAGAGAGAGACCTGGAATTGTGTGTATATATATCCGTTGGCGATCTACGTGATTGGTCCAAAAATGGGCGGGTTCGGACCAATAGGCGTGGCCCCGCCCACATTGACCAAATTTTGATATCTTGCACAATTTGCTAGCGGGAGTGCTGCAATGTTGCGTATATGTATCTGGTGGCATTCTACGTAATTGGTCAAAAAATGGGCGGGACCGGACCAATGGGCGTGGCCCCGCCCATATAAGCCAAATTTTGAAATTGATATATCTTGCACAATTTGTTAGTTAGAGTGTTGTAATGTTGTACATATGTATCTGATGGCAGTCCACGTGATTGATCCAAAAACGGGCGGGATCGAACCAATGGGCGTGGCACCGCCCATATAAGCCAAATTTTAAAAATGTGATATCTTGCACAATTTGTTAGCGAGAGACCTGGAATTTTGTGTATATATATCCGTTGGCGATCTACGTAATTGGTCCAAAAATGGGCGGGTTCGGACCAATAGGCGTGGCCCCGCCCACATTGACCAAATTTTGAAATTTTGATATCTTGCACAATTTGCTAGCGGGAGTGCTGCAATGTTGCGTATATGTATCTGGTGGCATTCTACGTAATTAGAAAAAAATGGGCGGGATCGGACCAATGGGCTTGGCCCCGCCCATATAAGCCAAATTTTGAAATTGATATAACTTGCACAATATGTTAGCGAGAGTGCTGGAATTTTGTGTATATGTATATGGTGGCAGTCTGCGTGGTTGGTCCAAAAATGGGCGGGATCGGCCCAATGGGCGTGGCCCCGCCCACATAGACCAAATTTTGATATCTTGCACAATTTGCTATCGGGAGTGCTGCAATGTTGTGTATACGTATCTGGTGGCATGCTACGTAATTGGTCAGAAAATGGGCGGGATCGGACCAATGGGCGTGGCCCTGCCCTTATAAGCCAAATTTCGAAATTGATATATCTTGCACAATTTTTTATCTAGAGTGCTGTAATGTTGTACATATGTATCTGGTGACAGTCCACGTGATTGGTCCAAAAATTGGCGGGATCTGACCAATGGGCGTGCCACCGCACATATAAGCCAAATTTTGAAATTGAATTATATTGCTCATTTTGTTAGCGAGAGTGTTGAAATTTTGCGTATATGTATCTGGTAGCAGTCTACGTGATTGGCTTACAAATGGGCGGAATAAGACCAGTGGGCGTGGCACAGCCCACATTTTGATATATCTTGCAAGTATTATATAGGAAATACATGAACAAAAATGCTCGGTATGCGATAATTACAGCTGCTCACTCCAATACAATCGCAATACGATAATGTGATGCATGACCAATGAAACAAGAATTTGGAAATTTTATAAGTATACATTTCTATTTTCTGGACTTTCCACTGAATTCGGTATTTTTTCATTCAGTGAATTTATCACTAATACCAGTAAGGAAAGGAAGAAAGTCGGGCGGGGCCGATTAGGGTCATTGCGATAATAATTTGGAATAACTGGTAAATGTGGTGTGTGTGTGTGTATGTATATCTTATTTTGAACCGATAATCGCTAAATTAAGCAATATTCGTTCCTAAATTGAGAAACATTTTTCTGGAGAACTTTGTAATGATCGGAAGTAAAGTACAACTTCTATAGCGCTTTGTAACCAAATCTGGAGGAACATATATATGGAGGTTATATATAAATCTGAATCGATTTTCCTTGAATACTCATTCATGTAAAATAGAAACCCGTTTCTGAACCGATTTTCTCCGAATTTGGCAGCGTTCATACTTGTAATAACAAACCTCTTTCTGCCGAATTTCGTACTGATCGGATATAAAATACAGTTTCTACAGCGCTAATGTTGACATGGGCAGCGAAGCGCACCGGGCTCAGCTAGTCTATATATATAAAAGAGAGTGTTTGTTTGTGGGTTTGTATGTTTGTTCCGTATAGACGTCTAAACGGCTAGACCGATCATCTTGAAATTTTCACAGAATGTACATGTGTAGGGGGTGCTGAAAATAGGGTACTTGAATTTTCGATATATCAAGCGGGCGTGGACCCGCCCATGTGGGTCAAATTTTGGTATTGAGAAAAATTTTTAGCTAGAGTGCTGAAATTTTGTGTGTATGCATTTAGTGTCAGATTATGTGAATTTTCAAAAAATGGGCGGAATCGGACCAATGGGCGTGGCCCCGCCCATATAAGGCAAATTTTGAAATTGAGATATTTTGCACAATTTGTTAGAGAGAGTTCTGTATTTGAGTGTATATGTATCTGGTGACAGTCTACGTGATTGGTCCAAAAATTGGCGGGATCGGCCCAATGGGCGTGGCCCCGCCCACATAGACCAAATTTTGAAATTTCGATATCTTGAACAATTTGCTAGCGAGAGTGCTGCAATGTTGTGTATATGTATCTGGTGACAGTCTACGTGATTAGTCCAAAAATGGGCGGGATCGGACCAATGGGCGTGGCCCCGCCCACATAGACCAAATTTAGAAATTTCGATATCTTGCACAATTTGCTATCGGGAGTGCTGCAATGTTGTACATATGTATCTGGTGACAGTCCACGTGATTGGTCCAAAAATATTATTATTGGTCCAATAATGGGCGGGATCGGACCAATGGGCGTGGCCCCGCCCACATAGACCCAATTTTGAAATTTCGATATCTTGCATAATTTGCTATCGGGAGTGCTGCAATGTTGTGCATATGTATCTGGTGGCATATTACGTAATTGGTAAAAAAAAATGGGCGGGATCGGACCAATGGGCGTGGCCCCGCCCATATAAGTCAAATTTTGAAATTGATATATCTTGCACAATTTGCTAGCTAGAGTGCTGTAATGTTGTACATATGTATCTGGTGACAGTCCACGTGATTGGTCCAAAAATTGACGGGATCGGCCCAATGGGCGTGGCCCCGCCCATATAATTCAAATTTTGATATCTTGCACAATATGTTAGCGAGAGTGCTGGAATTTTGTGTATATGTATATGGTGGCAGTCTACGTGATTGGTCCAAAAATGGGCGGGATCGACCCAATGGGCGTAGCCCCGCCCACATAGACCAAATTTTGAAATTTCGATATCTTGCACAATTTGCTAGCGAGAGTGCTGCAATGTTGTGTATATGTATCTGGTAGCAGTCCACGTGATTTTTCGAAAAATGGGCGGGTTCGGACCAATGGGCGTGGCACCGCCCATATAAGCCAAATTTTAAAAATTTAATATCTTGCACAATTTGTTACCGAGAGACCTGGAATTTTGTATATATATATATCCGTTGGCGACCTACATGATTGGTCCAAAAATGGGCGGGTTCGGACCAATAGGCGTGGCCCGCCCATATAAGCCGAATTTTGAAATTGAGATATTTTGCACATTTTGATAGCGAGAGTGCTGGCATTTTGTGTATATGTATATGGTGGCAGTCTACGTGATTGGTCCAAAAATGGGCGGGATCAGAACAATGGGCATTTAGTGGCAGATTATGTAAATTTTCCAAAAATGGGCGGAGTCGGACCAATGGGCGTGGCCCCGCCCATATAATCCAAATTTTGAAATTGAGATATTTTGCACAATTTATTAGCGAGAGTTCTGTAGTTTAGTGTATATGTATCTGGTGACAGCATACGTGATTGGTCAAAAAATGGGCGGGATCGGCCCAATGGGCGTGGCCCCGCCCATATAGGCCAAATTTTGAAATTTAGATATCTTGCACAATTTGCTAGCTAGAGTGCTGGAATTTTGTGTATATGTACATGGTGGCAGTCTGCGTGATTGGTCCAAAAATTGGCGGGATCGGACCAATGGGCGTGGCCCCGCCAATATAATCCTTGCACAATATTTTAGCGATAGTGCTGGAATTTTGTGTATATGTATGTGGTGGCAGTCTGCGTGATTGGTCCAAAAATGGGCGGGATCGGCCCAATGGGCGTGGCCCCGCCCACATAGACCAAATTTTGATATCTTGCACAATTTGCTAGCGGGAGTGCTGCAATGTTGCGAATATGTTTTTGGTGGCATTCTACGTAATTGGTCAAAAAATGGGCGGGATCGGACCAATGGGCGTGGCCCCGCCCACATTTTCCACATTTTTTTACCGAGAGACCTGGAATTTTGTGTATATGTATATGGTGGCAGTCTGCGTGATTGGTCTAAAAATGGGCGGGATCGGACCAATGGGCGTGGCCCCGCCCTTATAAGCCACATTTCGAAATTGATATATCTTGCACAATTTTTTATCTAGAGTGCTGTAATGTTGTACATATGTATCCGGTGACAGTCCACGTGATTGGTCCAAAAATTGGCGGGATCTGTACAATGGGCGTGCCACCGCCCATATAAGCCAAATTTTGAAATTGAATTATCTTGCTCATTTTGTTAGCGAGAGTGTAATACATGAACAAAACTGCTCGGTATGCGATAATTAGAGCATGACCAATGAAACAAGAATTTGGAAATTTTATAAGTATACATTTCTATTTTCTGGACTTTCCACTGAATTCGGTATTTTTTCATTCAGTGAATTTATTACTAATACCAGTAAGGAAAGGCAGAAAGTCGGGCGGGGCCACATTTACCAATAATTTGGAATAATTGGTAAATGTGGTGTGTGTGTGTATGTATATCATATTTTGAACCGATAATCGCTAAATTAAGCAATATTCGTTCCTAAATTGAGAAACATTTTTCTGGAGAACTTTGTAATGATCGGAAGTAAAGTACAACTTCTATAGCGCTTTGTAACCAAATCTGGAGGAACATATATATGGAGGTTATATATAAATCTGAATCGATTTTCCTTGAATACTCATTCATGTAAAATAGAAACCTGTTTCTGTCGCATTTCGTACTGATCGGATATAAAACACAGTCTCTACAGCGCTTACATGTCAAATTGGGGGTAACATATATATGGGGGCCATATCTAAATCTCTAGCGATTTTCTCAGAATTTTGCGGTATTTCTTCATGTAATAAGAAACCTCTTTCTGCCGAATTTCTTACTGATCTAATATAAAATACAGTTTCTACAGCGCTTACATGTCAAATCGGGGGTAACATATATATGGGGCTATATCTAAATCTGAACCGATTTTCTCCCAATTTGGCAGTATTCCTTCATGTAATAACAAACCTCTTTCTGCCGAATTTCGTACTGATCGGATATAAACTACAGTTTCTACAGCGCTAATTTTGACATGAGCAGCGAAGCGCACCGGGCTCAGCTAGTCTATCTATATATATAAAAGAGAGTGTCTGTTTGTGGGTTTGTTTGTGGGTTTGTTTGTTTGTATGTTTGTTCCGTATAGACGTCTAAACGGCTAGACCGATCATCTTCAAATTTTCACAGAATGTACATGTGTAGGGGGTGCTGAAAATAGGGTACTTGAATTTTCGATATATCAAGTGGGCGTGGACCCGCCCATATGGGTCAAATTGAGGTATTGAGAAAATTTTTTAGCTAGAGTGCTGAAATTTTGTGTGTATGCATTTAGTGGCAGATTATGTGAATTTTCAAAAAATGGGCGGAATCGGACCAATGGGCGTGGCCCCGCCCATATAAGCCAAATTTTGAAATTGAGATATTTTGCACAATTTGTTAGCGAGAGTGCTGGAATGTTATGTATACGTATATGGTGGCAGTCTACGTGATGGCTCCAAAATTGGGCGGGATCGGACCAATGGGCGTGGCCCCGCCCACATAGACCAAATTTTGAAATTTTGATATCTTGCACAATTTGCTAGCGGGAGTGCTGCAATGTTGTGTATGTGTATCTGGTGGCATTCTACGTGATTGGTCCAAAAATGGGTGGGATCGGACCAATGGGCGTGGCCCCGCCCACATAAGCCAAATTTTGAAATTGATATAACTTGCACAATATGTTAGCGAGAGTGCTGGAATTTTGTGTATATGTATATGGTGGCAGTCTGCGTGATTGGTCCAAAAATGGGCGGGATCGGCTCAATGGGCGTGGCCCCGCCCACATTGACCAAATGTTGATATCTTGCACAATGTGCTAGCGGGAGTGCCGCAATGTTGTACATATGTATCTGGTGACAGTCACGTGATTGGTCCAAAAATTGGCGGGATCTGACAAATGGCCGTGCCACCGCCCATATAAGCCAAATTTTTAAATTGAATTATCTTGCTCATTTTGTTATTAGGAGAGTGTTGAAATTTTGCGTATATGTATCTGGTAGCAGTCTACGTGATTGGCTTAAAAATGGGCGGAATACGACCAGTGGGCGTGGCCCAGCCCATATTTTGATATATCTTGCAAGTATTATATAGGAAATACATGCACAAAAATGCTCGGTATGCGATAATTACAGCTGCTCACTCCAATACAATCGCAATATGATAATGTGATGCATGGCCAATGAAACAAGAATTTGCAAATTTTATAAGTATACATTTCTATTTTCTGGACGGGGGGCCGACTATATAATACCCTTCACCTCCCTAACAATGCGATAAGGGTCATTGCGATAATAATTTGGAATAATTGGTAAATGTGGTGTGTGTGTGTATGTATATCTTATTTTGAACCGATAATCGCTAAATTAAGCAATATTCGTTCCTAAATTGAGAAACATTTTTCTGGAGAACTTTGTAATGATCGGAAGTAAAGTACAACTTCAATATCACTTTGTAACCAAATCTGGAGGAACATATATATGGAGGTTATATATAAATCTGAATCGATTTTCCTTGAATATTCATTCATGTAAATTGAAACCTGTTTCTGTCGAATTTCCTACTGATCGGATATAAAACACAGTCTCTACAGCGCTTACATGTCAAATTGGGGGTAACATATACATATATATGGGGGCTATATCTAAATCTGAACCGATTTTCTCCGAATTTTGCGGTATTCCTTCATGTAATTAGAAAACTCTTTCTGCCGAATTTCTTACTGATCGGATATAAAATACAGTTTCTACAGCGCTTGAATTTCAAATCGGGGGTAACATATATATGTGGACTATATCTAAATCTGAACCGATTTTCTCCGAATTTGGCAGTATTCCTTCATCTAATAACAAACCTCTTTCTGCCGAATTTCGTACTGATCGGATATATAATACAGTTTCTACAGCGCTAATTTTGACATGGGCAGCGAAGCGCACCGGGCTCAGCTAGTCTATATATATAAAAGAGAGTGTCTGTTTGTGGGTTTGTTTGTATGTTTGTATGTTTGTTCCGTATAGACGTCTAAACGGCTAGACCGATCATCTTGAAATTTTCACTGAATGTACATGTGTAGGGGGTGCTGAAAATAGGGTACTTGAATTTTCGATATATCAAGTGGGCGTGGACCCGCCCATGTGGGTCAAATTTTGGTATTGAGAAAAATTTTTAGCTAGAGTGCTGAAATTTTGTGTGTATGCATTTAGTGTCAGATTATGTGAATTTTCAAAAAATGGGCGGAATCGGACCAATGGGCGTGGCCCCGCCCATATAAGGCAAATTTTGAAATTGAGATATTTTGCACAATTTGTTAGAGAGAGTTCTGTATTTGAGTGTATATGTATCTGGTGACAGTCTACGTGATTGGTCCAAAAATTGGCGGGATCGGCCCAATGGGCGTGGCCCCGCCCACATAGACCAAATTTTGAAATTTCGATATCTTGAACAATTTGCTAGCGAGAGTGCTGCAATGTTGTGTATATGTATCTGGTGACAGTCTACGTGATTAGTCCAAAAATGGGCGGGATCGGACCAATGGGCGTGGCCCCGCCCACATAGACCAAATTTAGAAATTTCGATATCTTGCACAATTTGCTATCGGGAGTGCTGCAATGTTGTGTATATGTATCAGGTGACAGTCTACGTTATTGGTCCAATAATGGGCGGGATCGGACCAATGGGCGTGGCCCCGCCCACATAGACCCAATTTTGAAATTTCGATATCTTGCATAATTTGCTATCGGGAGTGCTGCAATGTTGTGCATATGTATCTGGTGGCATATTACGTAATTGGTAAAAAAAAAATGGGCGGGATCGGACCAATGGGCGTGGCCCCGCCCATATAAGTCAAATTTTGAAATTGATATATCTTGCACAATTTGCTAGCTAGAGTGCTGTAATGTTGTACATATGTATCTGGTGACAGTCCACGTGATTGGTCCAAAAATTGACGGGATCGGCCCAATGGGCGTGGCCCCGCCCATATAATTCAAATTTTGATATCTTGCACAATATGTTAGCGAGAGTGCTGGAATTTTGTGTATATGTATATGGTGGCAGTCTACGTGATTGGTCCAAAAATGGGCGGGATCGACCCAATGGGCGTAGCCCCGCCCACATAGACCAAATTTTGAAATTTCGATATCTTGCACAATTTGCTAGCGAGAGTGCTGCAATGTTGTGTATATGTATCTGGTAGCAGTCCACGTGATTTTTCGAAAAATGGGCGGGTTCGGACCAATGGGCGTGGCACCGCCCATATAAGCCAAATTTTAAAAATTTTATATCTTGCACAATTTGTTACCGAGAGACCTGGAATTTTGTATATATATATATCCGTTGGCGACCTACATGATTGGTCCAAAAATGGGCGGGTTCGGACCAATAGGCGTGGCCCGCCCATATAAGCCGAATTTTGAAATTGAGATATTTTGTGGCCCCGCCCACATTGACCAAATTTTGATATCTTGCACAATTTGCTAGCGGGAGTGCTGCAATGTTGTGTATATGTATCTGGTGGCATTATACGTAATTGGTCAAAAAATGGGTGGGATCGGACCAATGGGCGTGGCCCCGCCCACATAGACCAAATTTTGAAATTTCGATATCTTGCACAATTTGCTATCTGGAGTGCTGCAATGTTGTGTATATGTATCTGGTGGCATTCTACGTAATTGGTAAAAAAATGGGCGGGATCGGACTAATGGGCGTGGCCCCGCCCATATAAGCCAAATTTTGAAATTGATATATCTTGCACAATTTGCTAGCTAGAGTGCTGTAATGTTGTACACATGTATCTGGTGACAGTCCACGTGATTGGTCCAAAATTGACGGGATCGGAAAAATGGGCGTGGCACCGCCCATATAAGCCAAATTTTAAAAATGTGATATCTTGCACAATTTGTTAGCGAGCGTGCTGGAATTTTGTGTATATGTATATGGTGGCAGTCTGCGTGATTGGTCCAAAAATGGGCGGGATCGGACCAATGGGCGTGGCCCCGCCCACATAGACCAAATGTTGATATCTTGCACAATGTGCTAGCGGGAGTGCCGCAATGTTGTACATATGTATCTGGTGACAGTCACGTGATTGGTCCAAAAATTGGCGGGATCTGACAAATGGCCGTGCCACCGCCCATATAAGCCAAATTTTTAAATTGAATTATCTTGCTCATTTTGTTATTAGGAGAGTGTTGAAATTTTGCGTATATGTATCTGGTAGCAGTCTACGTGATTGGCTTAAAAATGGGCGGAATACGACCAGTGGGCGTGGCCCAGCCCATATTTTGATATATCTTGCAAGTATTATATAGGAAATACATGCACAAAAATGCTCGGTATGCGATAATTACAGCTGCTCACTCCAATACAATCGCAATATGATAATGTGATGCATGGCCAATGAAACAAGAATTTGCAAATTTTATAAGTATACATTTCTATTTTCTGGACGGGGGGCCGACTATATAATACCCTTCACCTCCCTAACAATGCGATAAGGGTCATTGCGATAATAATTTGGAATAATTGGTAAATGTGGTGTGTGTGTGTATGTATATCTTATTTTGAACCGATAATCGCTAAATTAAGCAATATTCGTTCCTAAATTGAGAAACATTTTTCTGGAGAACTTTGTAATGATCGGAAGTAAAGTACAACTTCAATATCACTTTGTAACCAAATCTGGAGGAACATATATATGGAGGTTATATATAAATCTGAATCGATTTTCCTTGAATATTCATTCATGTAAATTGAAACCTGTTTCTGTCGAATTTCCTACTGATCGGATATAAAACACAGTCTCTACAGCGCTTACATGTCAAATTGGGGGTAACATATACATATATATGGGGGCTATATCTAAATCTGAACCGATTTTCTCCGAATTTTGCGGTATTCCTTCATGTAATTAGAAAACTCTTTCTGCCGAATTTCTTACTGATCGGATATAAAATACAGTTTCTACAGCGCTTGAATTTCAAATCGGGGGTAACATATATATGGGGACTATATCTAAATCTGAACCGATTTTCTCCGAATTTGGCAGTATTCCTTCATCTAATAACAAACCTCTTTCTGCCGAATTTCATTTCATTTATTAATTTGTAATTTCAAAGCCCATTGGCCAATTTTAACAAAATTACATAATACAACAATTGAGTAAACTACAACATTAAAATATTCATGTGCTAAAACCTAGCTAAGATTAAATGCAAAAATTATTTGTTCCCTAGTTACTAAAATTTGTGTTAGCAGTTCCCAGCTAAATAAAAGTACTAATTATATATTTGGTCTGAGATTTAGGATTCAGATCCTAATAGGTTAGATTTAAGACAATGCTATAAAGCTTGCCACAAATTGTTATACACGCTCTTGGCGATTGGAGCCCCCAAAGTGCAGGATAAGATTATCACGAAATGTTGTATCGGACATATTGAATGTTCTTAACGTATTAGGAAGTCTGTTGAACGCACGAGAGACCCTAACCTGAAACGATCTTTCCGACAATCTATTTTCAACTCTCGGAATAAGCAATAAATTGCAACGAGTGGAATGAGTGAACGCAAATGATTGCACCAAAAATGATGGGCACTGGTTTTTCCACACCTTATAAAATAACAAGAGATTTCTGACGTCAACAAATTTCTGAAATGTGCATCCTAAGAAAGCTTCCACAAAAGGAGTTATATGCGAAAAATTATTCACTCCATATAGGTAACGCACAACATTATTGACAGCAATACGAATTTTCTCAATATGTTGCGATATAGTACCGGCATATATTTCGACACAATAGAGAATGATTGACATAATTAGAGCATGAACCAGTCTCTGCTTCACATGACAGGGCAACACTAGGTCACAAGAATAAAGCTGACGGAGCGTGAGATTAACACGAGAAACTACCCCATCGATATGATCAGCAAAGCATAGACGATCATCTACAACAACACCTAAGCACTTCATGGTGGTCACAAATTCTACAGGCACGCCATTGTACGTCAACCTCAAGCCCACAGATCTTGTAGAAAACAACATTGCTTTAGTCTTTGTCGGGTTAATGCATAGATTGCTAGACGTCATCCATCGGCTAAGAGCACTCAGAACATAGTCAACTTTAGACTGCATGACATCCACAAACCGGTATTCGCCCTTAAATAGAAGCTGTACATCGTCAGCAAAAGCGTAAGGGGTACACCATCCCCCCAAGGCTCCAAAACAATCATTTAGAAATAGCGTAAATAAAACCGGTCCCAGGACCGACCCCTGTGGCACCCCACTTCTTACAGGCAACACGAATGACGACATTCCACCAACAGAGACATACTGCTTACGATCAGTAAGGTACGAAACCATTAATCGACAAGCACCATCCTGGAAACTAAACAATGACCTCAGTTTTTCTATTAAAATCCCATAGTCCACTCGGTCAAAAGCCTTCTGCAAGTCAAGAGAAATCAAAACACAAAACTTTTGACTATTGAAACTATTCCTGATCTCATCAGTAAGGCCAGCCAGCAACATTGACGTACTACGATTGTTACGGAAACCACACTGACAATCAGCAAGCATGGGGTCCACATAAGGTAACAACTGCTGTTTCAGAACGTGCTCTACAACCTTAGACAAAACCGGCAACAGAGAAATGGGACGCAAATTATCTACAGAAAAGGAACCAGAACCTTTCTTTATGGGGGTTATCTTCGCCACCTTCCACCCAACCGGAAAAACAGACGTCGTAATGATGGTATTCACCAAATGAAGAAAATGCCAAGACATATATGGCAAAACCACCTTAAGAAACTTCAAGGAAAATCCATCATTACCCGCCACATTAGAAGAAATAGCGGAGAAAGCCCGGCACAGCTCTCCTGTCGTAATGCAACGGAATGAAAAACCATCAGAATTTGTATTTTGGTGTAACGTATAGTTGACATTACTCGGACACTCGAGCTGGTTCGTACTGATCGGATATATAATACAGTTTCTACAGCGCTAATTTTGACATGGGCAGCGAAGCGCACCGGGCTCAGCTAGTCTATATATATAAAAGAGAGTGTCTGTTTGTGGGTTTGTTTGTGGGTTTGTTTGTATGTTTGTATGTTTGTTCCGTATAGACGTCTAAACGGCTAGACCGATCATCTTGAAATTTTCACTGAATGTACATGTGTAGGGGGTGCTGAAAATAGGGTACTTGAATTTTCGATATATCAAGTGGGCGTGGACCCGCCCATGTGGGTCAAATTTTGGTATTGAGAAAAATTTTTAGCTAGAGTGCTGAAATTTTGTGTGTATGCATTTAGTGTCAGATTATGTGAATTTTCAAAAAATGGGCGGAATCGGACCAATGGGCGTGGCCCCGCCCATATAAGGCAAATTTTGAAATTGAGATATTTTGCACAATTTGTTAGAGAGAGTTCTGTATTTGAGTGTATATGTATCTGGTGACAGTCTACGTGATTGGTCCAAAAATTGGCGGGATCGGCCCAATGGGCATGGCCCCGCCCACATAGACCAAATTTTGAAATTTCGATATCTTGAACAATTTGCTAGCGAGAGTGCTGCAATGTTGTGTATATGTATCTGGTGACAGTCTACGTGATTAGTCCAAAAATGGGCGGGATCGGACCAATGGGCGTGGCCCCGCCCACATAGACCAAATTTAGAAATTTCGATATCTTGCACAATTTGCTATCGGGAGTGCTGCAATGTTGTGTATATGTATCAGGTGACAGTCTACGTTATTGGTCCAATAATGGGCGGGATCGGACCAATGGGCGTGGCCCCGCCCACATAGACCCAATTTTGAAATTTCGATATCTTGCATAATTTGCTATCGGGAGTGCTGCAATGTTGTGCATATGTATCTGGTGGCATATTACGTAATTGGTAAAAAAAAATGGGCGGGATCGGACCAATGGGCGTGGCCCCGCCCATATAAGTCAAATTTTGAAATTGATATATCTTGCACAATTTGCTAGCTAGAGTGCTGTAATGTTGTACATATGTATCTGGTGACAGTCCACGTGATTGGTCCAAAAATTGACGGGATCGGCCCAATGGGCGTGGCCCCGCCCATATAATTCAAATTTTGATATCTTGCACAATATGTTAGCGAGAGTGCTGGAATTTTGTGTATATGTATATGGTGGCAGTCTACGTGATTGGTCCAAAAATGGGCGGGATCGACCCAATGGGCGTAGCCCCGCCCACATAGACCAAATTTTGAAATTTCGATATCTTGCACAATTTGCTAGCGAGAGTGCTGCAATGTTGTGTATATGTATCTGGTAGCAGTCCACGTGATTTTTCGAAAAATGGGCGGGTTCGGACCAATGGGCGTGGCACCGCCCATATAAGCCAAATTTTAAAAATTTAATATCTTGCACAATTTGTTACCGAGAGACCTGGAATTTTGTATATATATATATCCGTTGGCGACCTACATGATTGGTCCAAAAATGGGCGGGTTCGGACCAATAGGCGTGGCCCGCCCATATAAGCCGAATTTTGAAATTGAGATATTTTGCACATTTTGATAGCGAGAGTGCTGGCATTTTGTGTATATGTATATGGTGGCAGTCTACGTGATTGGTCCAAAAATGGGCGGGATCAGAACAATGGGCATTTAGTGGCAGATTATGTAAATTTTCCAAAAATGGGCGGAGTCGGACCAATGGGCGTGGCCCCGCCCATATAATCCAAATTTTGAAATTGAGATATTTTGCACAATTTATTAGCGAGAGTTCTGTAGTTTAGTGTATATGTATCTGGTGACAGTATACGTGATTGGTCAAAAAATGGGCGGGATCGGCCCAATGGGCGTGGCCCCGCCCATATAGGCCAAATTTTGAAATTTAGATATCTTGCACAATTTGCTAGCTAGAGTGCTGGAATTTTGTGTATATGTACATGGTGGCAGTCTGCGTGATTGGTCCAAAAATTGGCGGGATCGGACCAATGGGCGTGGCCCCGCCAATATAATCCTTGCACAATATTTTAGCGATAGTGCTGGAATTTTGTGTATATGTATGTGGTGGCAGTCTGCGTGATTGGTCCAAAAATGGGCGGGATCGGCCCAATGGGCGTGGCCCCGCCCACATAGACCAAATTTTGATATCTTGCACAATTTGCTAGCGGGAGTGCTGCAATGTTGCGAATATGTTTTTGGTGGCATTCTACGTAATTGGTCAAAAAATGGGCGGGATCGGACCAATGGGCGTGGCCCCGCCCACATTTTCCACATTTTTTTACCGAGAGACCTGGAATTTTGTGTATATGTATATGGTGGCAGTCTGCGTGATTGGTCTAAAAATGGGCGGGATCGGACCAATGGGCGTGGCCCCGCCCTTATAAGCCACATTTCGAAATTGATATATCTTGCACAATTTTTTATCTAGAGTGCTGTAATGTTGTACATATGTATCCGGTGACAGTCCACGTGATTGGTCCAAAAATTGGCGGGATCTGTACAATGGGCGTGCCACCGCCCATATAAGCCAAATTTTGAAATTGAATTATCTTGCTCATTTTGTTAGCGAGAGTGTAATACATGAACAAAACTGCTCGGTATGCGATAATTAGAGCATGACCAATGAAACAAGAATTTGGAAATTTTATAAGTATACATTTCTATTTTCTGGACTTTCCACTGAATTCGGTATTTTTTCATTCAGTGAATTTATTACTAATACCAGTAAGGAAAGGCAGAAAGTCGGGCGGGGCCACATTTACCAATAATTTGGAATAATTGGTAAATGTGGTGTGTGTGTGTATGTATATCATATTTTGAACCGATAATCGCTAAATTAAGCAATATTCGTTCCTAAATTGAGAAACATTTTTCTGGAGAACTTTGTAATGATCGGAAGTAAAGTACAACTTCTATAGCGCTTTGTAACCAAATCTGGAGGAACATATATATGGAGGTTATATATAAATCTGAATCGATTTTCCTTGAATACTCATTCATGTAAAATAGAAACCTGTTTCTGTCGCATTTCGTACTGATCGGATATAAAACACAGTCTCTACAGCGCTTACATGTCAAATTGGGGGTAACATATATATGGGGGCCATATCTAAATCTCTAGCGATTTTCTCAGAATTTTGCGGTATTTCTTCATGTAATAAGAAACCTCTTTCTGCCGAATTTCTTACTGATCGAATATAAAATACAGTTTCTACAGCGCTTACATGTCAAATCGGGGGTAACATATATATGGGGCTATATCTAAATCTGAACCGATTTTCTCCCAATTTGGCAGTATTCCTTCATGTAATAACAAACCTCTTTCTGCCGAATTTCGTACTGATCGGATATAAACTACAGTTTCTACAGCGCTAATTTTGACATGAGCAGCGAAGCGCACCGGGCTCAGCTAGTCTATCTATATATATAAAAGAGAGTGTCTGTTTGTGGGTTTGTTTGTGGGTTTGTTTGTTTGTATGTTTGTTCCGTATAGACGTCTAAACGGCTAGACCGATCATCTTCAAATTTTCACAGAATGTACATGTGTAGGGGGTGCTGAAAATAGGGTACTTGAATTTTCGATATATCAAGTGGGCGTGGACCCGCCCATATGGGTCAAATTGAGGTATTGAGAAAATTTTTTAGCTAGAGTGCTGAAATTTTGTGTGTATGCATTTAGTGGCAGATTATGTGAATTTTCAAAAAATGGGCGGAATCGGACTAATGGGCGTGGCCCCGCCCATATAAGCCAAATTTTGAAATTGAGATATTTTGCACAATTTGTTAGCGAGAGTGCTGGAATGTTATGTATACGTATATGGTGGCAGTCTACGTGATGGCTCCAAAATTGGGCGGGATCGGACCAATGGGCGTGGCCCCGCTCACATAGACCAAATTTTGAAATTTTGATATCTTGCACAATTTGCTAGCGGGAGTGCTGCAATGTTGTGTATGTGTATCTGGTGGCATTCTACGTGATTGGTCCAAAAATGGGTGGGATCGGACCAATGGGCGTGGCCCCGCCCACATAAGCCAAATTTTGAGATTGATTAACTTGCACAATATGTTAGCGAGAGTGCTGGAATTTTGTGTATATGTATATGGTGGCAGTCTGCGTGATTGGTCCAAAAATGGGCGGGATCGGCTCAATGGGCGTGGCCCCGCCCACATTGACCAAATTTTGATATCTTGCACAATTTGCTAGCGGGAGTGCTGCAATGTTGTGTATATGTATCTGGTGGCATTATACGTAATTGGTCAAAAAATGGGTGGGATCGGACCAATGGGCGTGGCCCCGCCCACATAGACCAAATTTTGAAATTTCGATATCTTGCACAATTTGCTATCTGGAGTGCTGCAATGTTGTGTATATGTATCTGGTGGCATTCTACGTAATTGGTAAAAAAATGGGCGGGATCGGACTAATGGGCGTGGCCCCGCCCATATAAGCCAAATTTTGAAATTGATATATCTTGCACAATTTGCTAGCTAGAGTGCTGTAATGTTGTACACATGTATCTGGTGACAGTCCACGTGATTGGTCCAAAATTGACGGGATCGGAAAAATGGGCGTGGCACCGCCCATATAAGCCAAATTTTAAAAATGTGATATCTTGCACAATTTGTTAGCGAGCGTGCTGGAATTTTGTGTATATGTATATGGTGGCAGTCTGCGTGATTGGTCCAAAAATGGGCGGGATCGGACCAATGGGCGTGGCCCCGCCCACATAGACCAAATGTTGATATCTTGCACAATGTGCTAGCGGGAGTGCCGCAATGTTGTACATATGTATCTGGTGACAGTCACGTGATTGGTCCAAAAATTGGCGGGATCTGACAAATGGCCGTGCCACCGCCCATATAAGCCAAATTTTTAAATTGAATTATCTTGCTCATTTTGTTATTAGGAGAGTGTTGAAATTTTGCGTATATGTATCTGGTAGCAGTCTACGTGATTGGCTTAAAAATGGGCGGAATACGACCAGTGGGCGTGGCCCAGCCCATATTTTGATATATCTTGCAAGTATTATATAGGAAATACATGCACAAAAATGCTCGGTATGCGATAATTACAGCTGCTCACTCCAATACAATCGCAATATGATAATGTGATGCATGGCCAATGAAACAAGAATTTGCAAATTTTATAAGTATACATTTCTATTTTCTGGACGGGGGGCCGACTATATAATACCCTTCACCTCCCTAACAATGCGATAAGGGTCATTGCGATAATAATTTGGAATAATTGGTAAATGTGGTGTGTGTGTGTATGTATATCTTATTTTGAACCGATAATCGCTAAATTAAGCAATATTCGTTCCTAAATTGAGAAACATTTTTCTGGAGAACTTTGTAATGATCGGAAGTAAAGTACAACTTCAATATCACTTTGTAACCAAATCTGGAGGAACATATATATGGAGGTTATATATAAATCTGAATCGATTTTCCTTGAATATTCATTCATGTAAATTGAAACCTGTTTCTGTCGAATTTCCTACTGATCGGATATAAAACACAGTCTCTACAGCGCTTACATGTCAAATTGGGGGTAACATATACATATATATGGGGGCTATATCTAAATCTGAACCGATTTTCTCCGAATTTTGCGGTATTCCTTCATGTAATTAGAAAACTCTTTCTGCCGAATTTCTTACTGATCGGATATAAAATACAGTTTCTACAGCGCTTGAATTTCAAATCGGGGGTAACATATATATGGGGACTATATCTAAATCTGAACCGATTTTCTCCGAATTTGGCAGTATTCCTTCATCTAATAACAAACCTCTTTCTGCCGAATTTCGTACTGATCGGATATATAATACAGTTTCTACAGCGCTAATTTTGACATGGGCAGCGAAGCGCACCGGGCTCAGCTAGTCTATATATATAAAAGAGAGTGTCTGTTTGTGGGTTTGTTTGTGGGTTTGTTTGTATGTTTGTATGTTTGTTCCGTATAGAAGTCTAAACGGCTAGACCGATCATCTTGAAATTTTCACTGAATGTACATGTGTAGGGGGTGCTGAAAATAGGGTATTTGAATTTTCGATATATCAAGTGGGCGTGGACCCGCCCATATGGGTCCAATTTTGATATTGAGAAAATTTTTTAGCTAGAGTGCTGAAATTTTGTGTGTATGCATTTAGTGACAGATTATGTGAATTTTCAAAAAATGGGCGGAATCGGACCAATGGGCGTGGCCCCGCCCATATAAGGCAAATTTTTAAATTGAAATATTTTCCACAATTCATTAGCGTGAGTTCTGCAAGTTTGTGTATATGTATCTGGTGACAGTCTACGTGATTGGTCCAAAAATGGGTGGGATCGGCTCAATGGGCGTGGCCCCGCCCACATAGACCAAATTTTGAAATTTCGATATCTTGCACAATTTGCTAGCGGGAGTGCTGCAATGTTGTGTATATGTATCTGGTAGCAGTCCACGTGATTTTTCCAAAAATGGGCGGGATCGGACCAATGGGCGTGGCACCGCCCATATAAGCCAAATTTTAAAAATGTGATATCTTGCACAATTTATTATCAAGAGTGCTGCAGTTTTGTTTATATGTATCTAATGACAGTCTCCGTGATTGGTCCAAAAATGGGCGGGATCGGCTCAATGGGCGTGGCCCCGCCCACATAGACCAAATTTTTAAATTGAGATATCTTGCACAATTTGCCAGCGAGAGTGCTGCAATGTTGTGTATATGTATCTGGTAGCAGTCCACGTGATTTTTCCAAAAATGGGCGGGATCGGACCAATGCACGTGGCCCCGCCCACATAGACCAAATTTTGAAATTTTGATATCTTGCACAATTTGCCAGCGGGAGTGCTGCAATGTTGTGAATATGTATCTGGTGGCATTCTACGTAATTGGTCGAAAAATGGGCGGGATCGGACCAATGGGCGTGGCCCCGCCCATATAAGCCAAATTTTGAAATTGATATATTTTGCACAATTTGTTAGCTAGAGTGCTGTAATGTTGTATATATGTATCTGGTGGCAGTCCACGTGATTGGTCCTACAATGGGCCGGACCGGACCAATGGGCGTGGCCCCGCCCATATAAGCCAAATTTTGAAATTTAGATATCTTGCACAGTTTGTTAGCGAGAGTGCTGTAAATTTGTGTATATGTGTCTGGTGGAAGCCTACGTGATTGGTCTAAAAATGAGCGGGATCTGACCAAAGGGCGTGGCCCCGCCCATATAACCCAAAATTGAGCTATCTTGCACAATTTAGTAGCGAGAATGCTGTAATTTTGTGTATATGTATCTGGTGGCAGTCTACATGATTGGTCCAAAAATGGGCGGGATCGACCCAATGGGCGTGGCCCCGCCCACGTAGACCAAATTTTTACATTTTAATATCTTGCACAATTTGCTAGCGGGAGTGCTGCAATGTTGCGTATATGTATCTGGTGGCATTCTACGTAATTGGTCAAAAAATGGGCGGGATCAGACCAATGGGCGTGGCCCCGCCCATATAAGCCAAATTTTGAAATTGATATATCTTGCACAATATGTTAGCGAGAGTGCTGGAATTTTGTGTATATGTATATGGTGGCAGTCTGCGTGATTGGTCAGAAAATGGGCGGGATCGGACCAGTGGGCGTGGCCCCGCCCTTATAAGCCAAATTTCGAAATTGATATATCTTGCACAATTTTTTATCTAGAGTGCTGTAATGTTGTACATATGTATCTGGTGACAGTCCACGTGATTGGTCCAAAAATTCGCGGGATCTGACCAATAGGCGTGCCACTGCCCATATAAGCCAAATTTTGAAATTAGCAGTCTACGTGATTGGCTTACAAATGGGCGGAATAGGACCAGTGGGCGTGGCACAGCCCATATTTTGATATATCTTGCAAGTATTATATAGGAAATACATGAACATAAATGCTCGGTATGCGATAATTACAGCTGCTCACTCCAATACAATCGCAATATGATAATGTGATGCATGACCAATGAAACAAGAATTTGGAAATTTTATAAGTATACATTTCTATTTTCTGGACTTTCCACTGAATTCGGTATTTTTTCATTCAGTGAATTTATTACTAATACCAATAAGGAAAGGCAGAAAGTCGGGCGGGGCCGACTATATAATACCCAACACCTCCCTAACAATGCGATAAGGGTCATTGCGATAATAATTTGGAATAATTGGTAAATGTGGTGTGTGTGTGTGTATGTATATCTTATTTTGAACCGATAATCGCTAAATTAAGCAATATTCGTTCCTAAATTGAGAAACATTTTTCTGGAGAACTTTGTAATGATCAGAAGTAAAGTACAACTTCTATAGCGCTTTGTAACCAAATCTGGAGGAACATATATATGGAGGTTATATATAAATCTGAATCGATTTTCCTTGAATACTCATTCATGTAAAATAGAAACCTGTTTCTGTCGAATTTCGTACTGATCGGATATAAAACACAGTATCTACAGCGCTTACATGTCAAATTGGGGGTAACATATATATGGGGGCTATATCTAAATCTGAACCGATTTTCTCAGAATTTTGCGGTATTCCTTCATGTAATAAGAAATCTCTTTCTGCCGAATTTCTTACTGATCGGATATAAAATACAGTTTCTACAGCGCTTGAATTTCAAATCGGGGGTAACATATATATGGGGACTATATCTAAATTTGAACTGATTTTCTCCGAATTTGGCAGTATTCCTTCATGTAATAACAAACCTCTTTCTGCCGAATTTCGTACTGATCGGATATAAAATACAGTTTTTACATTGCTTACATGTCAAATCGGGGGTAACATATATATGGGGGCTATATCTAAATCTGAACCGATTTTCTCCGAATTTTGCAGTATTCCTTCATGTAATAACAAACCTCTTTCTGCCGAATTTCGTACTGATCGGATATAAAATACAGTTTCTACAGCGCTAATTTTGACATGGGCAGCGAAGCGCACCGGGCTCAGCTAGTGCCCATATAAAATAAATTTTGAAATTGAGATGTCTTACACAATTGTTTAGCTATAGTTCTGTAATTTTGTGCATATGTATCTGATGATAACCTACGTGAATGTTCTAAAAAGTGGCGGGATCGGATCAATGGGCCTGGCCCCGCCCATATAAACCAAATTTTGAAATTGAGATATCATGCACAATTTGTTAGCGAGAGTGCTGTGATTTTGTGCATCTCACGCAGTCTACGTGATTACACAAAAAAGGGCGGCACCGCCCATAGGAGCCTAATTTTTAAATTGAGATATCTTGCACAATTTGTTTAAGTGAGCGCTGCAGTTTTGGGTATATGTATCTGATGACAGTCTACTTGATTCGACCAAAAATAGGCGGGATCAGACCAATGGACGTTGCCCCGCCTATGCGAGTATAAGCCAAATTTTGAAATTGAGAGTCATATCTTGCACAATTTTTTTATCGAGAGTGCTGTAATTTTGTACATATCTATCTGGTGATAGTCTACGTGAATGGTCCAAAAGGGTTGGGATCGGACCAATGGGCGTGGACCCACCCTTATAAGCAAATTTCTGAAATTGAAATACCTTGAACAATTTGTTAGCGAGAGTGTTGTAATTTTGTAAATATGCATTTGACGGCAGTCTACGTAATTGGTTAAAAAATTTACGGAATCGGAAATCTGAAGTCTGGGGCAACGAAGTGGACCGGGTTCAGCTAGTATCTATATATAAAAATGGAAAAATGTTTGTATGTATGTATGTATGTATGTATGTGCTTTATAGACGCTTAAACCACTGGACCGATTTTAAAATTTTTTCTTTTGTTTGAAAGCTATTTGGTCTGAGATGGTTTTGGGAAAAAAAATTTTGCAAATAGTGGGCAGGGAAAATGTTGGCGTGGCAAATCGTTTGTTTGTGGGTTTGTTTGTTTGTTCCGTATAGACGTCTAAACGGCTAGACCGATCATCTTGAAATTTTCACAGAATGTACATGTGTAGGGGGTGCTGAAAATAGGGTACTTGAATTTTCGATATATCAAGTGGGCGTGGACCCGCCCATATGGGTCCAATTTTGATATTGAGAAAATTTTTTAGCTAGAGTGCTGAAATTTTGTGTGTATGCATTTAGTGGCATATTATGTGAATTTTCCAAAAATGGGCGGAATCGGACCAATGGGCGTGGCCCCGCCCATATAAGCCAAATTTTGAAATTGAGATATGTTGCACAATTTGTTAGCGAGAGTGCTGAAATTTTATGTATATGTATATGGTGGCAGTCTACGTGATTGGTCCAAAAATGGGCGGGATCGACCCAATGGGCGTGGCCCCGCCCACATAGACCAAATTTTGAAATTTTGATATCTTGCACCATTTGCTAGCGGGAGTGCTGCAATGTTGCGTATATGTATCTGGTGGCATTCTACGTAATTGGTCAAAAAATGGGCGGGATCGGACCAATAGGCGTGGCCCCGCCCATACAAGCCAAATTTTTAAATTGAGATATCTTGCAGAATTTGTTAGCTAGAGTGCTGTAATGTTGTTCGTATGTATCTGGTAGCAGTCCACGTGATTTTTCCAAAAATGTGCGGGATCGGACCAATGGGAGTGGCACCGCTCATATAAGCCAAATTTAAAAAATGTGATATCTTGCACAATTTGTTACCGAGAGACCTGGAATTTTGTACATATATATATCCGTTGGCGACCTACATGATTGGTCCAAAAATGGGCGGGTTCGGACCAATAGGCGTGGCCCCGCCCATATAAGCCAAATTTTGAAATTGGGATATTTTGCACAATTTGATAGCGAGAGTGCTGCAATTTTGTGTATATGTATATAGTGGCAGTCTACGTGATTGGTCCAAAAATGGGCGGGATCAGAACAATGGGCGTGCCCACCCCCCCATATAAGCCAAATTTTGAAATTGAGATATATTGCACAATTTTGTACCGAGAGTGCTGTAATTTCGTGTATAAATATCTGGTGATAGTCTACGTGATTGGTCCAAAAATGAGCGGCATCGAACCAATGGGTGTGGCCACGTCCATATAAGCCAAATTTTGAAATTAAAATATCTTGCACAATTTATTATCGAGAGTGCTGCAGTTTTGGACATATGTATCTGATGACTGTCTTAGCGATTCGCCCAAAAATTGGCGGGATCAGACCAATGGACGTGGCTCCGCCTATATAAGCCAAATTTTGAAATTGAGACACATATCTTGCACAATTTTTAGCGAGAGTGATGTCTGGTGGCAGTCTACGTTATTGGTCCAAAAAGGGTCGGGATCGGATCAATGGCCGTGGCCCTGCCCATATAAACTAAATTTTGAAATTGAGATGTCTTACACAATTGTTTAGCGATAGTTCTGTAATTTTGTGCATATGTATCTGATGATAGCCTACGTGAATGTTCTAAAAAGTGACGGGATCGGATCAATGGGCCTCGCCCCGCCCATATAAACCAAATTTTGAAATTGAGATATCATGCACAATTTGTTAGCGAGAGTGCTGTGATTTTGTGCATCTCACGCAGTCTACGTGATTACACAAAAAAGGGCGGCACCGCCAATAGGAGCCTAATTTTTAAATTGAGATATCTTGCACAATTTGTTTAAGTGAGCGCTGCAGTTTTGGGTATATGTATCTGATGACAGTCTACGTGATTCGACCAAAAATAGGCGGGATCAGAACAATGGACGTTGCCCTGCCTATGCGAGTATAAGTCAAATTTTGAAATTGAGAGTCATATCTTGCACAATTTTTTACAGAGAGTGCTGTAATTTCGTGTATATATATCTGGTGATAGTCTACGTGAATGGCCCAAAAGGGTTGGGATCGGACCAATGGGCGTGGCCCCACCCTTATAAGCAAATTTCTGAAATTGAAATACCTTGAACAATTTGTTAGCGAGAGTGTTGTAATTTAGTAAATATGCATTTGATGGCAGTCTACGTAATTGGTTCAAAAATGGACGGGATCGGAAATCTCAATCTGGGGCAACGAAGTGGACCAAGTCCAGCTAGTTTTTCTATATTTGCCATATTTTCAAAATATGTTCTTTGATTATTCCTTTACATAAGTGGACCAAGTCCAGCTAGTTTTTCTATATTTGCCATATTTTCAAAATATGTTCTTTGATTATTCCTTTACATAATCCCAAAGGTTTTATTTGCCTCTAGGCGCCCCTTTGGCTTCTAGAGGTGAAAAGGGTAAAAAAGACGTGGTTCTTGATTGGCAAAAATCAAATCATTAACCCTTCGTCATACACATGTTTCTATAGTCACATTCGTAACACATGGGTCAGGCCAGACCAACTGCGTATTCATTTTGTAAAACAATAACCAGTAAGGAAAGGCAGAAAGTCGGGCGGGGCCGACTATATAATACCCTACACCTCCCTAACAATGCGATAAGGGTTATTGCGATAATAATTTGGAATAATTGGTAAATGGGTAAGAACATATATATGCGGATATATCTAATTCTGAACCGATAATCGATAAATTAAGCAATATTCGTTCCTAAATTGAGAAACATCTTTCTGGAGAATTTTGTAATGATCGGAAGTAAAGTACAACTTCTATAGCGCTTTGTAACCAAATCAGGAGGAACATATATATGGAGCTTATATATAAATCTGAATCGATTTTCCCTGAATACTCATTCATGTAAAATAGAAACCTCTTTCTGTCGAATTTCGTACTGATCGGATATAAAATACAGTCTCTACAGCGCTTGAATGTCAAATCGGTGCTAACATATATATGAGGGCTATATCTAAATCTGAACCGATTTTCTCCAAATTTGGCAGTATTCCTTCGTGTAATAAGAAACCTCTTTCTGTCGAATTTCGCTGTGATCGGATATAAAATACAGTTTCTACAGCTACTGAATTTCAGATCGGGGGTAACATATATATGGGGGCTATATCTAAATCTGAACCGATTTTCTCCGAATTTGGCAGTATTCCTTCATGTAATAAGAAACCTCTTTCTGCCGAATTTCGTACTGATTGGATATAAAATACAGTTTCTACAGCGCTTACATGTCAAATCGGGTGCAACATATATATGGGGGCTATATATAAATCTGAACCGATTTCCCCCAAATTTTGTATTGTATCTAAGTGTATCACGAGACTACTCTCTGTCAATTTTTGTACAAATCGGTTACAAAATGTTGCTTATACAGCGCTTATATGCCAAATCGGAGGTACATATATATGGGAGCTATATGTAAATCTGAACCGATTTTGACCAAATTCAATAGGGATCGTCCTTGGGCCTAAAAAAAGATATGTGCAAAGTTTCGTTGAGATCGGACCATAATTGCGACCTGTACTTTGATTACAAGAATACGTCTACAGACAGACGGACAGACACACAGACAGACGGACAGACAGACGGACATACAGACGGACATAGCTAAATCGACTCAGAAAGTGATTACAAGTCGATCGGTATAATAAACAATGGGTCTATCTCTTCTCCTTTTGGGTGTTACAAACAAATGCACAAAGTCATAATACCCTGTACCACAGTGTGGTGTAGGGTATAAAAACAACTCGCGTAAACTTCTGTAACTGCCACTCATGATAGAATAATTGGGAAAACAAGTAAGAAAGTTTCAGTCGGGTAAACCGACTAAGGTATGCCCTCACTTTGTGAGTAATGTAATATATAACATTACACCAATAAATCTGTCAATTTGTGTGGGAGGTACCAAAAGGGGTTTTCCAAATACACATATTTTTCGGTAAACAGTACATTCTTAAATACATTGCATTGTGCTGAACTATAAGCGTTTATGTGCACAGATATATAAAAGTTACGAGCTATGTAATTTTGGTATGATTTGTTAATTTTGTGTGGGAGGTACAAAAAGTTGCGGTGTGATAACGCCCACTTTTTACATGACTATAGGCACTATAACAGCATTACACTGTACAAAATTTCAAGTATTTGTATACACTGGTAATAAAGTTACAAGCCGTTTACTTTTGGTACGAAACGGTCCATTTGTGTGGGAGGTACCAAAAGGGGCTGTACAATAATGCCCATTTTTTACCGGACTATAGGCGCTACAAAAACATTATACTGTAGAAAATTTCAAGCATTTTTATGCACTTGTATTAAAGTTATAAGCAGTTAAATTTTGATGCAAAATGGTCCATTTGTGTGGGAGGTACCAAAAGGGGCATGTCAACTTCACCCATTTTTCTCGAGTTAATAGCGACTAATATGCTAATATTATGTGCAGAATTTCAAAAGATTCGAATAAGTAGTATAGAAGTTAATAAAGAATCAATATTTCACTAAATTTTAACCCTTTGTGTGGAAGGTACCAGAAGGAGTAGACCAATATGGCCCATCTTCGAACTCATCCGGAGATAGATCAAAATATTACCACATACCAAATTTGAAGTTAATCGGTTACTCCTTTCGAGAGTTATCGTGCGCACCAGCCAGCAGACAGACAGACAGACAGACAGACAGACAGACAGACGGACGGACATTGCTCATTCGACTTAAAATGACCCAAAACGGATTTCCTCCGAACATACTTAGGGTCTTAGATCACTCCTTCGATGTGTTACACTTTTTTCCGTAGCAAATGATATATACCCTCGTCACACTAAAGTGAGGGTATAATTAGCTGTACGGACAGCATGGGATGCCATCATTTCCAACATGAAAACCCTTTTTTGTCTGAATTCGTGGAAAGAACTAACAATTCTTGGAAAAACAAAATTACGTGATAAAATGGACGCAACAATTGTCATCCAGTCCACACGCATTCGTATTTATACCCTACACCACACTGTGGTACAGGGTATTATAACTTTGTGCATTTGTTTGTAACACCCAAAAGGAGAAGAAATAGACCCATAGTTTATTATACCGATCGACTTAGAATCACTTTCTGAGTTGATTTAGCTATGTCCGTCTGTCTGTCTGTGCATGTATTCTTGTAATCAAAGTACAGGTCGCAATTATGGTCCGATCTCGACGAAACCTTACACATATCTTTTTTTGGCCCAAGGACGATCCCTATTGAATTTGGTTAAAATCGGTTCAGATTTAGATATAGCCCCCATATATACGTTAGCCCCGATTTGACATGTAAGCGCTGTAAAAACTTTATTTTATATCCGATCAGTGCGAAATTCGGCAGAAAGAGGTTTCTTATTACATGACGGAATAATGCCAAATTCGGAGAAAATCGGTTCGGATTTAGATATAGCCCCCATATATATGTTACCCCCGATTTCACACGTAAGCGCTGTAAAAACTGTATTTTATATCCGATCAGTATGAAATTCGTCAGAAAGAGGTTTCCTATTATATGAATGATCACTTTTAAATTTGGAAGAAATCGGTTCAGATTTAGATATAGCCCCAATATATACGTTACCTCCGATTTGACATGTGAGCGCTGTAAAAAAGTTATTTTATATCCGATCAGTGCGAAGGTCGGCAAAAAGAGGTTTCTTTCTACATGAAGGAATACTGCCAAATTCGGAGAAACTCGGTTTAGATTTAGATATAACACCCATATATATGTTACCCCCGATTTGACCTGTAAGCGCTGTAAAAACTGTATTTTATATCCGATCAGTGCGAAATTCGGCAGAAAGAGGTTTGTTATTACATGAAGGAATACTGCCAAATTCGGAGAAAATCGGTTCAGATTTAGATATAGCTCCCATATATATGTTACCCCCGATTTGACATGTAAGCGCTGTAGAGACTGTATTTTATATCCGATCAGTACGAAATTCGAGAGAATGAGGTCTTTTTACATGAATGAGTATTCAGGGAAGATCGGTTCAGATTTATATTAAAGCTCCATATATATGTTCCTCCTGATTTGGTATCAAACCGCTATAGAAGTTGTATTTTACTTCCGATCATTAAAATTTTCCTGATAGATGGTTCTCTATTTAGGAACGAATATTGCTTAATTTAGCAATTATCGTTTCAGAATTACCAATTATTCCAAATTATTATGGCAATGACCCTTATCGCATTGTTAGGGAGGTGTAGGGTATTATATAGTCGGCCCCGCCCGACTTTCTGCCTTTCCTTACTGGTTTTAGAACAAAACATACCATAGGGAGATTATTCGTGTACCTGTACACGATGTGATTGGTCACCCGCCCTGTAGGTAGGCAGGTAGGCCAGCACTCCACCACACCACGCACAGTCCAACCCCGTTAAGACTCCGCCCACAAGAACCCAAGCGCACACTGGAAAATTCTATCTAATTTACCTGTGACCAAAACGTGGTGGTAAAAACTTGCGTCATGCACAGCTACTATATAAGTGTAAACACTTAGCGTGGTTTCAACAAACCTGATTGTGCTATTATTGACCAACCATCTAACCGCGAGTTATTGAAAACATGGCGTTGAACAATTTAAAATTATTTGAACTGTTTAGAAAGTCAACCACACCAAAGTTTTTCACGGAAGCTGCTTTAGAAGAACTTGATAGCTTATACGGAAATATTGAAAGAAGCGAAATTATAAAAAATAATTTTTATCTGATATATGCAAATATTAAGGCAAAATGGGTGAAATCTAATCGAACCATTCAGAAATTCAACTCCAAATACGAGGACTGGCTTAATGAAGACACCATCCTGGATATATTGGCAGTAGATAAACCCACCACATCAACCAGAGGAGCAAAAGGAAGGCCAAAAAAAGTATTGAGGAGTGTTCAATTTTCACAAGAAAGAGGAAACTTGCCGATGCCACTAATGACTTGACCACGAAGCATTTATCGGAGGCGCTGTCAATTAAATATACAAAGGATAGTGAAAGAGTGAGGTCGCAGATTACAAAATCTGTTGCTGATGCAAGCCCACTGCGACTAAAAAGGATTAAGGAAAGCATTCCCACGCCCACAAACGCACACATTAACCAGTAAGGAAAGGCAGAAAGTCAAGCGGGGCCGACTATATAATACCCTACACCTCCCTAACAATGCGATAAGGGTGATTGCGATAATAATTTGGAATAATTGATAAATGGGTAAGAACATATATATTTGAATATACCTAATTCTGAACCGATAATCGCTAAATTAATCAATATTCGTTCCTAAATTGAGAAACATCTTTCTGGAGACTTTTGTAATGATCGGAAGTAAAGTACAACTTCCATAGCGCTTTGTAACCAAATCAAGAGGAACATATATGTATGTATATATATATCTGTCGAATTTCGTACTGATCGGATATAAAATACAGTCTCTACAGCGCTTAGATGTCAAATCGTGGGTAACATATATATGGGGGCTATATCTAAATCTGAACCGATTTTCTCCGAATTTGGCAGTATTCCTTCATGTAATAAGAAACCTTTTTCTGCCAAATTTCGCTGTGATCGGATATAAAATACAGTCTCTACAGCGCTTAGATGTCAAATCGGGGGTAACATATATATGGGGGCTATATCTAAATCTGAACCGATTTTCTCCGAATTTGGCAGTATTCCTTCATGTAATAAGAAACCTTTTTCTGCCAAATTTCGCTGTGATCGGATATAAAATACAGTTTCTACAGCGCTTAAATTTCAAATCGGGGGTAACATATATATGGGAGTTATATCTAAATCCAAACCGATTTTCTCCGAATTTGGCAGTATTCCTTCATGTAATAAGAAACCTATTTCTGCCGAATTTCGCACTGATCGGATATAAAATACAGTTTTTACAGCGCTTACATGTCAAATCGGGGGTAACATATATATGAGGGCTATATCTAAATCTGAACCGATTTTCTCCGAATTTAGCAGTATTCCTTCATGTAATAAGAAACCTTGCTTTGCCGAGTTTCGCACTGATCGGATATAAAATAACATTTTTACAGCGCTTACATGTCAAATCGGGGGTAACGTATATATGGGGGCAATATCTAAATCTTAACCGATTTCTTCCAAATTTAACAGTGTTCATTCGTATAATAAGAAACCTCTTTCTGCCGAATTTCATACTGATCGGATACTAAATAAAGTTTTTACAGCGCTTACATGTCAAATCGGGGCTAACATATATATGGGGGATATATCTAAATCTGAACCGATTTTAACCGAATTCAATAGGGATCGTCCCTGAGCCAAAAAAAAGATATGTGTAAAGTTTCGTCGAGATCGGACCATAATTGCGACCTGTACTTTGATTACAAGAATACATGCACAGACAGACGGACAGACGGACATAGCTAAATCAACTCAGAAAGTGATTCTAAGTCGATCGGTATAATAAACGATGGGTCTATTTCTTCTCCTTTTGGGTGTTACAAACAAATGCAGAAAGTTATAATTCCCTGTACCACAGTGTGGTGTAGGGTATAAAAAGTATGGTTCCGAAGAAGCCTTGGCCTTGTTTATGGACTTACAACTTTCCAAAGAAAACCAGTAAGGAAAGGCAGAAAGTCGGGCGGGCCGACTATATAATACCCTACACCTCCCTAATCAATTGAGATAATAATTTTTAAAAACTGGTGAATGGGTAGGAACATATTATCTAATTCTGAACCGATAATCGCTAAATTAAGCAATATTCGTTCCTAAATTGAGAAACATCTTTCTGGAAAATTTTATTGGTCGGAAGTAAAGTACAGCTTCTATAGCACTTTGATAACAAATCAGGAGGAACATATATACGGATGTTATATATAAATCTGAACCGATTTTCCCTGAATACTCATTCATGTAAAAAGACCACTTCTGTCGAATTTCGTACTAATCAGATATAAAATACAGTCTCTACAGCGCTTACATGTCAAATCGGGGGTAACATATATAAGGGGTCTATATCTAAATCTGAACCGATTTTCTCCGAATTTGGCAGTATTTCTTCATGTAGAAGGAAACCTCTTTTTGCCGAAGTTCGCACTGATCGGATATAAAATAACATTTTTACAGCGCTTACATGTGAAATCGGGGGTAACGTTTATATGGGGGCTATATCTAAATCTGAACCGATTTCTTCCAAATTTAACAGTGTTCATTCAAATAATAGGAAACCTCTTTCTGCCGAATTTCATACTGATCGGATATAAAATAACATTTTTACAGTGCTTACACTTCAAATCGGGGGTAACGTATATATGGGGGCTATATCTAAATCTGAACCGATTTATTCCAAATTTAACAGTGTTCATTCATATGATAAGAAACCTCTTTCTGCCGAATTTCAGACTAATCGGATATAAAACCAGTAAGGAAAGGCAGAAAGTCGGGCGGGGCCGACCATATAATACCCTACACCTCCCTAACAATGCGATAAGGGTCATTGCCATAATAATTTGGAATAATTGGTAAATGGGTAGAAACGTATTCTAATTCTGAAACGATAATCGCTAAATTAAGCAATATTCGTTCCTAAAGTGAAAAACATCTTTCTGGAAAATTTTAATGATCGGAAGTAAAATACAACTTCTATAGCGGTTTGATACAAAATCAGGAGGAACATATATATGGAGCTTTAATGTAAATCTGAACCAATCTTCCCTGAATACTTATTCATGTAAAAAGACCTCCTTGTGTCGAATTTCGTACTGATCGGATATAAAATACAGTCTCTACAGCGCTTACATGTCAAATCGGGGGTAACATATATATGGGAGCTATATCTAAATCTGAACCGATTTTCTCGAAATTTGGCAGTATTCCTTCATGTAATAAGAAACCTCTTTCTACCGAATTTCGCACTGATCGGATATAAAATACAGTTTTTACAGCGCTTACAGGTTAAATCGGGTGTAACATATATATGGGGGCTATATCCAAATCTGAACCGATTTTTTCCAAATTTAATAGTGTTCATCCATATAATAAGAAACCTCTTTCTGCAGAATTTCATACTGATCGGATATAAAATAAAGTTTTTACAGCGCTTACATGTCAAATCGGGGGTAACGTATATATGGGGGATATATCTAAATCTGAACCGATTTCTTCCAAATTTAATAGTGTTCATCCATATAATAAGAAACCTCTTTCTGCCGAATTTCATACTGATCGGATATAAAATAAAGTTTTTACAGCGCTTACATGTCAAATCGGGGGTAACGTATATATGGGGGGATATATCTAAATCTGAACCGATTTCTTCCAAATTTAATAGTGTTCATCCATATAATAAGAAACCTCTTTCTGCCGAATTTCATACTGATCGGATATAAAATAAAGTTTTTACAGCGCTTACATGTCAAATCGGGGCTAACATATATATGGGGGCTATATCTAAATATGAACCGATTTTAACCAAATTCAATAGGGATCGTCCTTGGGCCAAAAAAAAGATGTGTGTAAAGTTTCGTCGAGATCGGACCATAATTGCGACCTGTACTTTGATTACAAGAATACATGCACAGACAGACGGACAGACAGACAGACGGACAGACAGACAGACAGACAGACGGACAGACGGACATAGCTAAATCAACTCAGAAAGTGATTCTAAGTCGATCGGTATAATAAACGATGGGTCTATTTCGTCTCCTTTTGGGTGTTACAAACAAATGCACAAAGTTATAATACCCTGTACCACAGTGTGGTGTAGGGTATAATAAAGTTTTTACAGCGCTTACATGTCAAATCTGGGGTAACATATATATGGGGGCTATATCTAAATCTGAACCGATTTTAACCAATTTCAATAGGGATCGTCCTTGGGCCAAATAAAACATATGTGTAAAGTTTCGTCGAGATCGGACCAAAATTGCGAACTGTACTTTGATTACAAGAATACATGCACAGACAGACGGACAGACGGACAGACAGACAGACGGACATAGCTAAATCAACTCAGAAAGTAATTCTAAGTCGATCGGTATAATAAACGATGGGTCTATTTCTTCTTCTTTTGGGTGTTACAAACAAATGCACAAAGTTATAATACCTGTACCACAGTGTGGTGTAGGGTATAAATATGAGATACTACGGGCATCCTTGATGCGACACGGGGCTGACGTTTTACCAGGATACAAGCATATTACGCAAGCCAAAATAAATTCACGACCACTGCATACGGAGTTTACGGAAGTCTCTGTGAAAGCCAATCTGCAGGATCTCATGGGCCATACAGCAAAACGGTTGTTGGAGAGTCTTCCTGAAAATGAGGTGAAAATTCTTCCTGAGAAACTGACATTGATCAGCAAATGGGGCTGCGATGGATCATCCGGACAAAGCGTTTATAAGCAAAGGATATCTTCCGATGACGCACCAATATCGGACGGAAATATGTTTATGGCATCTGTTGTTCCTTTGCGGCTAAAATCTGATGTTTCTCTACACTGGAAAAATCCACGTCCGTCATCAGTGCATTATTGCCGACCAATAATGTTTCAGTTTGCAAGGGAATCGGCAGAACTCATAAGGACCACGGTGAAGGACATTGAAGAACAAATAAGCAAGATTAAGCCTACAAAGCTGCAAATTGGAGAAGGAAAATATATTGAATGCAATTACGAGTTCCACCTGACCATGGTTGACGGAAAAGTCGTAAACGAACTGACAGGAACAACCTCAACATTGTCATGCCCGATTTGCAAAAAGAGTCAGAAGAACTTTAGTAATTTAAACGATTCTACAAACGAGGAGAATTACGAATATGGAATGTCACCATTGCACGCAAGGATAAGGTGTATGGAGTTCTTGCTAAAACTGGCGTATAACCCTACCACAAGAGGAGGAAAACTTCGATGAAAATACATCAATAAAGGATAAGGAAAAGATCAGAAAGAAGCAAATACAGGATGCTTTTTTTAAACAAGTTGGACTAAAAGTAGACTGTCCCAAGCACGGATATGGTAACTCAAACGATGGAAACACTTCTAGGAGATTTTTTGAAAATGATGAGGCAGTAACTAGAATCACTGGAATTGACAATCAAATTGTGAAAAGATTGGGAACGATCTTGAATGTTTTAAACTGCAAAGAAAATGTCAATTCTACAAAATATGGAGAATATGCATCGAAAACTGCATCTCTTTTAGCAGAAATGTTGACCCCGACCGTCCATAAAATATTGGCGCATGGCAAAGATATAATTGAGTACCAGTCTTTGCCAATTGGAGAGCTTTCTGAAGAAGCACAGGAGTCTCTTAACAAATTTTATACAAAATATAGATTGCAGAACACATTCAAAGCATCAAGGGTAAGGCAAAATGAGGACCTCTTCAACATGTTGGCAGCATCTTCCGATCCACTTATTTCTTCCCTGCGGCATGTGAAGTCACGAATAGAGTTAGAAAATAATTATAGTTTAGAAATGATTAGTCTTTTAGATATACCTTCTCCTACGAATTGTGATGAATATTTTACAGAAAATTGAAAAAATAAATTTAAAAAAGAAGTAATTTTTTTTAATTTGTTGGGTAATAATTTAAAACATAAAACCCTAAAGAAAAAAATTAAAACAATCTAAAAATGTAAAAAAATTTTTTTTAATTACCATAAAATTGATTTTTCTACAAATTTTATCTTTGATAACCCCTACAAAGCGTAGCACCTTTTCCAAACGCTCATTTCATAGGCTGAACAGTTATCTATCATATGCTGTTTAAACTGTTCAATTATCTTATTCGGTTCAAAAGATATAATTTTTGCAACGAAAAAACTCAAATGGCGCCACTGTGCGATGGTCGCTCCCCGCTCGTATTCATCGACCATGGGGTCAAAATAAATGCCGAATATTATCGGGAAAATTTCCTAAAGACAGTATTGAAGCCCTGGGCAGACAAACATTTCGGCCGCAGACCATGGACATTTCAACAAGACTCAGCACCATCGCACTCAGCACGCGTCAACCAAGAATGGCTTAAAAAGGAGGTTCCTCGCTTCATTTCTACCGCACAATGGCCACCAAGATCTCCGGATCTCAATCCGTTGGACTTTTGCGCCTGGGGCATTTTAGAGAGTAAGGTTCGCTTAAAAAAATACCAAAGTATCGATCATCTCAAGACGGCGCTTCGCCGGGAATGGGCCAAAATACCGCAGAGCCACTTTCGTGCAGCGTGTGATGGCTTTGTCGGCCGTTTGAAGGCCATAATTCGTGCCAAAGGTGGCCAATTCGAACAAATCTAAACTGTTTCTAAAATTTTATGTTATTTCCGATATTTTTTGCTTTTGAACAATAAAATTTAAAAAAAATTAAAAAAATATAGCGCTTTACTTTGTTGCATTACATATCAGCCACCCTGTAGTTGGCCCCGCCCGTCTTTCCTTACTGGTTTTCGTTTACTTTTGTTTATATACTTATGTTTTAACAATAAACCATGAGCGGTTAATATTTTTATCTGTTGGAATGAAGGGTAACAATAATATAAACAAGTAAACAATGAGTACGAAAAAGGGGTCATCGTTATAATAGGAGTGTTTTAGATTACCATTGGAGAATGGGTGGGAAAAGTGGTCGCAATTTGCACATATCTTTCTTTAGGGCCAAGGACGATCCCTATTTAATTTGGTTAAAATCGGATCAGATTTACATATAGCTCCCATATATATGTACCCCCGATTTGGCATATATGCACTGTATAAGCCACATTTTTGAACCGATTTGAACAAAAATTGACAGAGAGTAGTCTCGTGATACACTTAGAGAAAATACAAAATACAAAATTTGGGGGAAATCGGTTCAGATTTAGATATATGTTACCCCCGAATTGACATGTAAGCGCTGTAGAAACTGTATTATATAAATTCGGTAAAAGAGGTTTCTTATTACATGAAGGAATACTGCTAAATTCGGAGAAAATCGGTTCAGATTTAGATATAGCCCCCATATATATGTTACCCCCGATTTGACATGTAAGCGCTGTAGAAACTGTATTTTATAAATTCGGTGAAAAGGAAAATCGATTCAGATTTTTATATAACCTCCATATATATGTTCCTCCTAATTTGGTTACAAAGCGCTATAGAAGTCCGATCATTACAAAATTCTCCAGAAAGATGTTTCTCAATTTAGGAACGAATATTGCTTAATTTAGCGATTAGTATCGGTTCAGAATTTAATATATCCACATATATATGTTCTTACCAATGACCCTTATCGCATTGTAAGCCAGGTGTAGGGTATTATATAGTCGGCCCGCCCGACTTTCTGCCTTTCCTTACTGGTTTTTATTTATGAGGTTTCCATTCAGTTACGCCTTTTAGGGGCATGGACATTCGAGTCGTATGTACAGATAGTAAAATTATATGTACGCAATACAAAGTAGTACGCGGCAGTCTTGAAAATATTGTGTTTCTACGTTCGAAGCAAACTATATGTCAGCTACAGGTACTGCAACTTATGTACCTTAAACCCGGAATTTATGAATGAAATTTCTTATTAATAAATTAGTGTGCTACCAGAGACATATACGCAAACAACACTCTCGCTAACAAAATGAGCAAGATAATTCAATTTCAAAATTTTGCTTATATGGGCGGTGGCACGCCCATTGGTCAGATCCCGCCAATTTTTGGACCAATCACGTGGACTGTCACCAGATACATATGTACAACATTACAGCACTCTAGATAAAAAATTGTGCAAGATATATCAATTTCGAAATTTGGCTTATAAGGGCGGGGCCACGCCCATTGGTCCGATCCCGCCCATTTTCTGACCAATTACGTAGAATGCCACCAGATACATATACACAACATTGCAGCACTCCCGCTAGCAAATTGTGCAAGATATCAAAATTTGGTCTATGTGGGCGGGGCCACGCCCATTGGTCCGATTCCGCCCATTTTTGAACCAATCACGCAGACTGCCACCATATACATATACAAAAAATTCCAGGTCTCTCGGTAACAAATTGTGCTAGATATGACATTTTTAAAATTTGGCTTATATGGGAGGTGCCACGCCCATTGGTCCGATCCCGCCCTTTTTTGGAAAAATCACGTGGACTGCTACCAGATACATATACACAACATTGCAGCACTCTCGCTAGCAAGTTGTGCAAGATATCGAAATTTCAAAATTTGGTCTATGTGGGCGGGGCCACGCCCATTGAGGCGATCCCGCCCGTTTTTGGACCAATCACGTAGATCGCCAACGGATATATATACACAATATTCCATGTCTCTCGCTAACAAATTGTGCAAGATATCACATTTTTAAAATTTGGCTTATATGGGCGGCGCCACGCCCATTGGTTCGATCCCGCCCGTTTTTGGATCAATCACGTGAACTGCCATCAGATACATATGTACAACATTACAACACTCTAACTAACAAATTGTGCAAGATATATCAATTTCAAAATTTGGCTTATATGGGCGGGGCCACGCCCATTAGTCCGATTCCGCCCATTTTTTGAAAATTCACATAATCTGACACTAAATGCATACACGCAAAATTTCAGCACTCTAGTTAAAAATGTTTCTCAATAACAAAATTTGACCCATATGGGCGGGTCCACGCCCACTTGATATATCGAAAATTCAAGTACTCTATTTTCACCACGCCCCACACATGTACATTCTGTGAAAATTTCAAGAAGATCGGTCCAGCCGTTTAGACGTCTATACGGAACAAACAAACCCACAAACAGACACTCTCTTTATACCCTACACCACACTGTGGTACAGGGTATTATAACTTTGTGCATTTGTTTGTAACATCCAAAAAGAGAAGAAATAGATCGTTTATTATACCGATCGACTTAGAATCACTTTCTGAGTTGATTTAGCTATGTCCGTCTGTCTGTCTGTCGCAAAATTTCAGCACTCTAGTTAAAAATGTTTCTCAATAACAAAATTTGACCCATATGGGCGGGTCCACGCCCACTTGATATATCGAAAATTCAAGTACTCTATTTTCACCACGCCCCACACATGTACATTCTGTGAAAATTTCAAGAAGATCGGTCCAGCCGTTTAGACGTCTATACGGAACAAACAAACCCACAAACAGACACTCTCTTTATACCCTACACCACACTGTGGTACAGGGTATTATAACTTTGTGCATTTGTTTGTAACATCCAAAAAGAGAAGAAATAGATCGTTTATTATACCGATCGACTTAGAATCACTTTCTGAGTTGATTTAGCTATGTCCGTCTGTCTGTCTGTCCGTCTGTCCGTCTGTGCATGTATTCTTGTAATCAAAGTACAGGTCGCATATTTTTTTTTGGCCCAAGGACGATCCCTATTGAATTTGGTTAAAATCGGTTCAGATTTAGATATAGCACCCATATATACATATGTTAGCCCCGATTTGAAATTCGGCAGAAAGAGGTTTCTTATTATAAGGATGAACACTGTTAAATTTGGAAGAAATCGGTTCAGATTTAGATATGGCCCCCATATATATGTTACCCCCGATTTGACATGTAAGCGCTGTAAAAATGTTATTTTATATCCGATCAGTGCGAAATTCGGCAGAAAGAGGTCTCTTATTACATGAAGGAATACTGCCAAATTCGGAGAAAATCAGTTCAGATTTAGATATAGCCCCCATATATATGTTAGCCCCGATTTGACATGTAAGCGCTGTAAAAACTTTATTTTATATCCGATCAGTATGAAATACGGCAGAAAGAGGTTTTTTATTACATGAAGGAATACTGCTAAATTCGGAGAAAATCGGTTCAGATTTAGATATAGCCCCCATATATATGTAACCCCCGATTTGACATGTAAGCGCTGTAGAAACTGTATTTATACACTACACCACACTGTGGTACAGGGTATTATGACTTTGTGCATTTGTTTGTAACACCCAAAAGGAGAAGAGATAGACTCATTGTTTATTATACCGATCGACTTGTAATCACTTTCTGAGTCGATTTAGCTATGTCCGTCTGTCTGTCCGTCTGTCTGTCCGTCTGTCTGTCCGTCTGTCTGTCTGTCCGTCTGTCTGTCCGTCTGTCTGTCCGTCTGTAGACGTATTCTTGTAATCAAAGTACAGGTCGCAATTATGGTCCGATCTCAACGAAACTTTGCACATATCTTTTTTTAGGCCCAAGGACGATCCCTATTGAATTTGGTAAAAATCGGTTCAGATTTACATATAGGTCCCATATATATGTACCTCCGATTTGGCATATATGCACTGTATAAGCAACATTTTGTAACCGATTTGTACAAAAATTGACAGAGAGTAGTCTCGTGATACACTTTGATACAATACAAAATTTGGGGGAAATCGGTTCAGATTTATATATAGCCCCCATATATATGTTGCACCCGATTTGACATGTAAGCGCTGTAGAAACTGTATTTTATATCCAATCAGTACGAAATTTGACAGAAAGAGGTTTCTTATTACACGAAGGAATACTGCCAAATTTGGAGAAAATCGGTTCAGATTTAGATATAGCCCCCATATATATGTTAGCACCGATTTGACATTCAAGCGCTGTAGAGACTGTATTTTATATCCGATCAGTACGAAATTCGACAGAAAGAGGTTTCTATTTTACATGAATGAGTATTCAGGGAAAATCGATTCAGATTTATATATAAGCTCCATATATATGTTCCTCCTGATTTGGTTACAAAGCGCTATAGAAGTTGTACTTTACTTCCGATCATTACAAAATTCTCCAGAAAGATGTTTCTCAATTTAGGAACGAATATTGCTTAATTTATCGATTATCGGTTCAGAATTAGATATATCAGCATATATATGTTCTTACCCATTTACCAATTATTCCAAATTATTATCGCAATAACCCTTATCGCATTGTTAGGGAGGTGTAGGGTATTATATAGTCGGCCCCGCCCGACTTTCTGCCTTTCTTTACTGGTTTATATATATAGATTACATGCATTGTTTTAGTTACAACAATTTTAGCGACGAGGATCACGAAACGAATCTCACGTTATTCATTTGGAGATATAATTTTTATACCCTACACCACACTGTGGTACAGGGTATTATAACTTTGTGCATTTGTTTGTAACACCCAAAAGGAGAAGAAATAGACCCATCGTTTATTATACCGATCGACTTAGAATCACTTTCTGAGTTGATTTAGCTATGTCCGCCTGTCCGTCTGTGCATGTATTCTTGTAATCAAAGTACAGGTCGCAATTATGGTCCGATCTCGACGAAACTTTACACATATCTTTTTTTTTGGCCCGAAGACGATCCCTATTGAATTTGGTTAAAATCGGTTCAGATTTAGATATAGCCCCCATATATATGTTTGCCCCGATTTGACATGTAAGCGCTGTAAAAACTTTATTTTATGTCCGATCAGTATGAAATTCGGCAGAAAGACGTTTCTTCTTATATGAATGAACACTGTTAAATTTGGAAGAAATCGGTTCAGATCTAGATATAGCCCCCATATATATGTCACATCCGATTTGACATGTAAGCGCTGTAAAAACTGTATTTTATATCCGATCTGTGCGAAATTCGGCAGTAAGAGGTTTCTTATTAAATGAAGGAATACTGCCAAATTCGGAAAAAATCGGTTCAGATTTAGATATAGCCCCCATATATATGTTACCCACGATTTGACATCTAAGCGCTGTAGAGACTGTATTTTATATCCGATCAGTACGAAATTCGACAGATATATATATACATGCATATATGTTCCTCTTGATTTGGTTACACAGCGCTATGGAAGTTGTACTTTACTTCCGATCATTACAAAAGTCTCCAGAAAGATGTTTCTCAATTTAGGAACGAATATTGATTAATTTAGCGATTATCGGTTCAGAATTAGGTATATTCAAATATATATGTTCTTACCCATTTATCAATTATTCCAAATTATTATCGCAATCACCCTTATCGCATTGTTAGGGAGGTGTAGGGTATTATATAGTCGGCCCCGCTTGACTTTCTGCCTTTCCTTACTGGTTAATGTGTGCGTTTGTGGGCGTGGGAATGCTTTCCTTAATCCTTTTTAGTCGCAGTGGGCTTGCATCAGCAACAGATTTTGTAATCTGCGACCTCACTCTTTCACTATCCTTTGTATATTTAATTGACAGCGCCTCCGATAAATGCTTCGTGGTCAAGTCATTAGTGGCATCGGCAAGTTTCCTCTTCCACTCCTCAATACTTTTTTTGGCCTTCCTTTTGCTCCTCTGGTTGATGTGGTGGGTTTATCTACTGCCAATATATCCAGGATGGTGTCTTCATTAAGCCAGTCCTCGTATTTGGAGTTGAATTTCTGAATGGTTCGATTAGATTTCACCCATTTTGCCTTAATATTTGCATATATCAGATAAAAATTATTTTTTATAATTTCGCTTCTCTCAATATTTCCGTATAAGCTATCAAGTTCTTCTAAAGCAGCTTCCGTGAAAAACTTTGGTGTGGTTGACTTTCTAAACAGTTCAAATAATTTTAAATTGTTCAACGCCATGTTTTCAATAACTCGCGGTTAGATGGTTGGTCAATAATAGCACAATCAGGTTTGTTGAAACCACGCTAAGTGTTTACACTTATATAGTAGCTGTGCATGACGCAAGTTTTTACCACCACGTTTTGGTCACAGGTAAATTAGATAGAATTTTCCAGTGTGCGCTTGGGTTCTTGTGGGCGGAGTCTTAACGGGGTTGGACTGTGCGTGGTGTGGTGGAGTGCTGGCCTACCTGCCTACCTACAGGGCGGGTGACCAATCACATCGTGTACAGGTACACGAATAATCTCCCTATGGTATGTTTTGTTCTAAAACCAGTAAGGAAAGGCAGAAAGTCGGGCGGGGCCGATCGACTTAGAGTCACTTTCTGAGTTGATTTAGCTATGTCCGCCTGTCCGTCTGTCTGTCTGTCCGTCTGTGCATGTATTCTTGTAATCAAAGTACAGGTCGCAATTATGGTCCGATCTCGACGAAACTTTACACATATCTTTTTTTGGCCCGAAGACGATCCCTATTGAATTTGGTTAAAAACGGTTCAGATTTAGATATAGCCCCCATATATATGTTTGCCCCGATTTGACATGTAAGCGCTGTAAAAACTTTATTTTATGTCCGATCAGTATGAAATTCGGCAGAAAGACGTTTCTTCTTATATGGATGAACACTGTTAAATTTGGAAGAAATCGGTTCAGATCTAGATATAGCCCCCATATATATGTCACATCCGATTTGACATGTAAGCGCTGTAAAAACTGTATTTTATATCCGATCTGTGCGAAATTCGGCAGTAAGAGGTTTCTTATTAAATGAAGGAATACTGCCAAATTCGGAGAAAATCGGTTCGGATTTAGATATAGCCCCCATATATATGTTACCCCCGATTTCACATGTAAGCGCTGTAAAAACTGTATTTTATATCCGATCAGTGCGAAATTCGGCAGAAAGAGGTTTCTTATTACATGAAGGAATACTGCCAAATTCGGAGAAAATCGGTTCAGATTTAGATATAGCTCCCATATATATGTTACCCCCGATTTGACATGTAAGCGCTGTAGAGACTGTATTTTATATCCGATCAGTACGAAATTCGACGGAAGGAGGTTTTTTTACATGAATAAGTATTCAGAGAAGATCGGTTCAGATTTATATTAAAGCTCCATATATATGTTCCTCCTGATTTGGAAAAGAAAGATCTGACTCTGGAGGATATGTTAAGTGTGGCGAGTGAATTGGCAGAAAAAGGCGGCATGGAGCTACAAAATGGCGGTGAGAAATCGAATGTGAATAAAATAAAGAAGAAGAACAAAAAAGGCTGATCCTCGTATTTGGAGTTGAATTTCTGAATGGTTCGATTAGATTTCACCCATTTTGCCTTAATATTTGCATATATCAGATAAAAATTATTTTTTATAATTTCGCTTCTCTCAATATTTCCGTATAAGCTATCAAGTTCTTCTAAAGCAGCTTCCGTGAAAAACTTTGGTGTGGTTGACTTTCTAAACAGTTCAAATAATTTTAAATTGTTCAACGCCATGTTTTCAATAACTCGCGGTTAGATGGTTGGTCAATAATAGCACAATCAGGTTTGTTGAAACCACGCTAAGTGTTTACACTTATATAGTAGCTGTGCATGACGCAAGTTTTTACCACCACGTTTTGGTCACAGGTAAATTAGATAGAATTTTCCAGTGTGCGCTTGGGTTCTTGTGGGCGGAGTCTTAACGGGGTTGGACTGTGCGTGGTGTGGTGGAGTGCTGGCCTACCTGCCTACCTACAGGGCGGGTGACCAATCACATCGTGTACAGGTACACGAATAATCTCCCTATGGTATGTTTTGTTCTAAAACCAGTAAGGAAAGGCAGAAAGTCGGGCGGGGCCGATCGACTTAGAGTCACTTTCTGAGTTGATTTAGCTATGTCCGCCTGTCCGTCTGTCTGTCTGTCCGTCTGTGCATGTATTCTTGTAATCAAAGTACAGGTCGCAATTATGGTCCGATCTCGACGAAACTTTACACATATCTTTTTTTGGCCCGAAGACGATCCCTATTGAATTTGGTTAAAAACGGTTCAGATTTAGATATAGCCCCCATATATATGTTTGCCCCGATTTGACATGTAAGCGCTGTAAAAACTTTATTTTATGTCCGATCAGTATGAAATTCGGCAGAAAGACGTTTCTTCTTATATGGATGAACACTGTTAAATTTGGAAGAAATCGGTTCAGATCTAGATATAGCCCCCATATATATGTCACATCCGATTTGACATGTAAGCGCTGTAAAAACTGTATTTTATATCCGATCTGTGCGAAATTCGGCAGTAAGAGGTTTCTTATTAAATGAAGGAATACTGCCAAATTCGGAGAAAATCGGTTCGGATTTAGATATAGCCCCCATATATATGTTACCCCCGATTTCACATGTAAGCGCTGTAAAAACTGTATTTTATATCCGATCAGTGCGAAATTCGGCAGAAAGAGGTTTCTTATTACATGAAGGAATACTGCCAAATTCGGAGAAAATCGGTTCAGATTTAGATATAGCTCCCATATATATGTTACCCCCGATTTGACATGTAAGCGCTGTAGAGACTGTATTTTATATCCGATCAGTACGAAATTCGACGGAAGGAGGTTTTTTTACATGAATAAGTATTCAGAGAAGATCGGTTCAGATTTATATTAAAGCTCCATATATATGTTCCTCCTGATTTGGAAAAGAAAGATCTGACTCTGGAGGATATGTTAAGTGTGGCGAGTGAATTGGCAGAAAAAGGCGGCATGGAGCTACAAAATGGCGGTGAGAAATCGAATGTGAATAAAATAAAGAAGAAGAACAAAAAAGGCTGATGTAAACATAACCCATGAAAACAAAACGTGTTTTAGATGTGGTAATACCTCGCATATGGCAAACTAATGCAAATACAACCAGTAAGGAAAGGGTCATTGCGATAATAATTTGGAATAATTGGTAATTGAGTAAGAACATATATATGTGGATATATCTAATTCTGAACCGATAATCGCTAAATTAAGCAATATTCGTTCCTAAATTGAGAAACATCTTTCTGGAGAATTTTGTAATGATCGGAAGTAAAGTGCAACTTCTATAGCGCATTGTAACCAAATTAGGAGGAACATATATATGGAGGTTATATATTAAACTGAATCGATTTTCCCTGAATACTCATTCATGTCATACACGCAAAGAAAAAATTCGTTTCTGCGAAACGAAATATTAGACAACTACAATTCTCGTTTACGACAACTGAAATTTCGTTTGTTGTGACAGAAACTTGTTCTGACCAAAAGAAATTTCAGTTGTCGTAAACGAGAATTGTAGTTGTCTAATATTTCGTTTCGCAGAAACGATTTTTTTCTTTTCGTGTATATATGGGGTCTATATCTAAATCTGAACCGATTTTCTTCGAATTTTGCAGTATTCCTTCGAGTAATAAGAAACATCTTTCTTCCGAATTTCACACTGATCTGATGTAAAATACAGTCTCTACAGCGCTTACATGTCAAATCGGGGGTAACATATATATGGGAGCTATATCTAAATCTGAACAGATTTTCTCCGAATTTTGCAGTATTCCTTCATATAGAAATAAACTTCTTTTTGCCGAATTTCGCACTGATCGGATATAAAATAACAATTTTACAGCGCTTACATGTCAAATCGGGGGTAACGTATATATGGTGGCTATATCTAAATCTGAACCGATTTCTTCAAAATTTAACAGTGTTCATTCATATAAAAGGAAACCTCTTTCTGCCGAATTTCATACTGATCGGATATAAAATATATTTTCTACAGCGCTTACATGTCAAATCAGGGGTAACGTATATATGGGGGCTAAATCTGAACCGATTTCTTCCAAAATTAACAGTGTTCATTCATATAATAACAAACTTATCTCTGCCGAATTTCATATTGATCGGATATAAAATTAAGTTTTTACAGCGCTTACATGTCAAATCGGGGCTAACATATATATGGGGACTATATCTAAATCTGAACCGATTTTAACCAAATTCAGTAGGGATCGTCCGTGGGCGAAAAAAAAAGATATGTGCAAAGTTTTGTCGAGATCGGACCATAATTGCGACCTGTACTTTGATTACAAGAATACATGTACAGACAGACAGACGGACAGACGGATATAGCTAAAGCAACTCAGATAGTGATTCTAAGTCGATCGGAATAATAAACGATGGGTCTATTTCTTCTCCTTTTGGGTGTTACAAACAAATGCACAAAGTTATAATACCCTGTACCACAGTGTGGTGTAGGGTATAAACCAGTAAGGAAAGGCAGAAAGTCGGGCGGGGCCGACTATATAATACCCTACACCTCACTAACAATGCGATAAGGGTCATTGCGATAATAATTTGGAATAATTGGTAAATAGGTAGGAACATATTATCTAATTCTAAACCGATAATCGCTAAATTTAGCAATATTCGTTCCTAAATTGGGAAACATCTTTCTTGAAAATTTAAATGATCGGAAGTAAAGTACAACTTATATAGCGCTTTGACACCAAATCAGGAGGAACATATATATGGAGGTTATATTTAAATATGAACCGATTTCCCTGAATACTCATTCATGTAAACAGACCTCTTTCTGTCGAATTTCGTTCTGATCAGATATAAAATACAGAGACTGATCGGATATAAATTAACATTTTTACAGGGCTTACATGTCAAATCGGGGTAACATATATATGGGGGCTATATCTAAATCTGAACCGATTTCTTCCAAATTTAAAAGTGTTCATTCATATAATATGAAACCTTTTTCTGCCGAATTTCATACTGATCGGATATAAAATGCAGTTTTTACAGCGCTTACATATCAAATCGGGGGTAACATTTATATGGGGGCTATATCTAAATCTGAACTGATTTTCTCCAAATTTGGCAGTATTCCTTCACCTAATAAGAGACCTCTTTCTGCCGAATTTCGCACTGATCGGATATATAAAATACACTTCCTACAGCGCTTACATGTCAAATCGGGGGTTACATATATATGGGGGCTATATCTAAATCTGAACCGATTTTCTCCGAATTTAGCAGTATTCCTTCATGTAATAAGAAACCTCTTTCTGCCGAATTTCATACTAATCGGATGTAAAATAAAGTTTTTACAGCGCTTACATGTCAAATCGGGGCTAACATATATATGGGGGCTATATCTAAATCTGAACCGATTTTCTCCGAATTTGGACGTATTCCTTCATGTAATAAGAGACCTCTTTCTGCTGAATTTCGCACTGATCGGATATAAAATACAGTTTCTACAACGCTTACATGTCAAATCGGGGGTTACATATATATGGGGGGCTATATCTAAATCTGAACCGATTTTCTCCTAATTTAGCAGTATTCCCTCATGTAATAAGAAACCTCTTTCTGCCGAATTTCATACTGATCGGATATAAAATAAAGTTTTTACAGCGCTTACATGTCAAATCGGGGGTAACATATATATGGGGGCTATATCTAAATCTGAACCGATTTTAATAGGGATCGTCCTTGGGCCAAACAAATGATATGTGTAAAGTTTCGTCGCGATCGGACCATAATTGCGACCTGTACTTTGATTACAAGAATACATGCACAGACGGACAGACGGACAGACGGACAGACAGACAGACGGACATAGCTAAATCAACTCAGAAAGTGAATCTAAGTCGATCGGTATAATAAACGATGGGTCTATTTCTTCTCCTTTTGGGTGTTACAAACAAATGCACAAAGTTATAATACCCTGTACCACAGTGTGGTGTAGGGTATAAAAAGTAGGAATCACAACAAGTTAGATGCTATATATGGGAGCTATATCTAAATATGGACCGATGTCGACCATTTTCAATCCCAAGTTACCTGCAGCTATAAGAAGTATCTTTACCAAATTTCAGCCACCTAGCTTAAGTGTTATAGATTGTAGCATGATTACAACAGACGGACGGACATGGCTAAATCGGCTTAGAATTTTAAGACGATTAAGATGGAGTCGTTGCTGCACGGACGTGTTTACCACAGAGCGGATAGTTAAAATCTATTACGCAGTACCTATTACGCAACCGCAAAAAAAAACTGTACAAAGTCTGGAAGGCCTACATCGTAGTACCTATTACGGGCCAAAGCCGACCACACCAAACATGGTGAAAATTGAACCGATTTCTTCAAAATTTAACAGTGTTCATTCATATAAAAGGAAAATAACAATTTTACAGCGCTTACATGTCAAATCGGGGGTAACGTATATATGGTGGCTATATCTAAATCTGAACCGATTTCTTCAAAATTTAACAGTGTTCATTCATATAAAAGGAAACCTCTTTCTGCCGAATTTCATACTGATCGGATATAAAATATATTTTCTACAGAGGTTTCGGCTATTACCGAAAAACAAAAAAAGTCACTTACCTGGGCCAAGAGCGTCATTGATGCTTCTAAGGCCAATCAGCCGGCTGAAAGAGCCACAAATTCAGCTGTGTTAACGGCTAATAAAGTCAAAAGAATCAGATCACCTGATGAACCCCTGCCTTCGAAAAAGGCAAGAGGCCCTAATGTCACAATCAACAGGACACTCACCAAGCCCTTCAATGAAGTGGCGAAGGAGAGTCTAGTGATGGCCGTTATAGACAGAAGTTGTGAGGATGGATCCATCCCCAAGGACAAATGGAGCCATGTGCAATTAGCCATTATGGCTCATTACCTCGATGTCCGTAGCGAGAGTAAAGCTCTTATATTTCGGTGATGCCAGATCAGTAGACCTGTATAAGGCTGCTCTGAGTCGAGCGGGTGAGGTGTGGCCGGGTGCCCTAGAGCCATCACATGGGTTACCGAAGAGCCCTCCAACCCGGCTGACATATTAGAAATAATAAAAGATTCCAATCCTGGAGAATCAGCAAGGTGGGTGAGGCGGGTGGTAAAAAGCGGCAGGTCAATTTTATCCTTAACGCTGAATCCACCTCCCATATACAACGTGCAAGTGCAACCCTACAATATGGCTTCGAGACTATAGTCTTGAAGGTATACAAGCAAGTTATAACTCCCACTCCGGAAGGTGAGTCGCGGACCGTGTTTGATACACGGCTTTCTGGAAGTGCGGAGGTACCCACGCCCATTTTTTCTGGTGACTCCAACTCTAACAGAAGATCTGTAACGACCTTCTCTGAGGACGAAAGCTCTACTTCTACACAGAGGGGAGTCTCCGGACTCTTTGACGCATCTGGCGGGACACGCTTCTCGATGATACGGACGAAGAGTTCGATAACACCCTTGTCGGGGTGGATGTTAATCTGTCAATTATCACTGATAGTAAGAATTCTACAGATTAACCTCAATCACGCTAAAGCAGCCTCAGCGGCTCTATTGCTGCGCCCGTCCACAGGTGCACTAGACATCGTCCAGATACAGGAGCCCTACGCAGTGGAAGGAAGGGTGTGCGGTATCAGGACACCCAACTTTAAACTACTTGTGGCCAACTGTGAAGGCACTCCAAGAACCTGCATTTTGGTCAGGAAAGATCTAAGTATCTTTCTCGTGGCTAATTTAAGTGGTAAAGACCAAACATCTGCTAGTCTGGAGATCGGTAATCGCATGTGGCCTCCAGTTACGTGCCTTATGAAGCTGTAGTACCGACTGCTCTATTCAAGGAAGTAGTAGAAGAGGCAACGTCTGACGAGGTCGAGCTGATTATTGGCGCAGACACGAACGCTCATCATACTATCTGGGCTAGTGCGGATATAAACAATATGGGTAATTCGCTTCTTGACTTTAATGTAACTACCAACCTAAGTATTTGTAACATAGGTAATATACCGACCTTTACAATTAAAGACAGACAAGAAGTACTAGACGTAACGTTTGCTACTGACCGACTGTCAGACAAAATTATTGGGTGGAATGTACTGGACGACCACTCATTCTCAGATCACCATTATATTGAGTTCAAACTCGCTGAAAAAGCGCCTGAACCTGCCGTCCACAGAAATGTGAGAAAGACAAAGTGGCACAAGTATGAGAAGAATTTCAAGAAAGTCATCAATTCCAAACTTCTGTACGAATGAAATGATAATATCTCTGGATAATCTCGTCGAGCATATCACCACATCATTCAATAGTTCCCTTGAAGAAGCCTGTCCAAAAGCTAAACCCCAATGGAAAGACCTGCAACAAGCTATTCAACAAGGCTAAATATACTGGGGTCGCTAATGTTTGGGATGCCTATAAAGAGCAACTCAAGATCTATAAGGAGCTTAGAAAGGCGCAAAGACGCTCTTGGTATACCTTCTGTGGCGAAGTGGAAAAGGTCTCCGACGCCGCAAGGCTGAGGAAAATACTATCAGCCTGTACAGTGGGTTACTTGCAGGATGAGGCAAATAATTGGACCAAAAACAGCGAGCAGTCGCTCAATGTACTGCTCGACAAACATTTCCCGGGGAACTCTCTAACAGAACCAGAGGATCAGTAGGACCAACAAGAGTGCGAGTGGACTGCGAGCGTCGCTAGCTTGTTGACTGAGAGATCCAGAATAAGCGGGGTATTAATAGCTTTGAGCCCTTCAAGTCACCTGGTTCAGACGGCATCAGTCCAGCAGAAAATGTTGAAGTACATTATCCCCTGGCTGGAGAAAATTTATGTAGGCTGTATCAGACTTTCATACATTCCGAATCGATGGAGGGATACCAAAGTGGTATTCATACCTAAAGCGGGGAAGATATCACACACTAGGCCAAAAGACTTCAGACCAATTGGCCTATCCTCCTTTCTATTGAAAGGTCTGGAAAGACTTTTAGATTATTTCATTAGGGAAAACCTGGATACAAAACTACTGTCGGTGAACCAACATGCTTACAATAAGGGGAAGTCTACAGAATCAGCCCTACACGAACTTGTGAGCACTATCGAATCGTCCCTGCATTTCAAGGAATTCACCATGGTGGCATTTCTTGACATAGAAGGGGCTTTTAAAAACATTCACTCAGATGCAGTAATTGCGGCACTGTCACATCAAAAAGTTAACTCTAGTTTGATTAGACTAATTCAAAGTCTGCTCAACAGAAGACGCATAACAGCATGTCTTGGGTCCACAACTCTAACAAGGTTTGTAAACAGAGGGACCCCACAAGGAGGAGTACTGGCTCCACTAATTTGGAACCTAGCAAAATTGTAGGCGGCGGCGGCTTGTCCAAAAATGGGTCGGCGGCTTTTCGGCTTGATTTCGGCTTACGATTTATTGTGCAACATAACAGATACACATTTATTGTACAACTTAGTTGGAAGTATGAGCACAGTGTAAAAATAGATTTTTCCCTTGAAAATTAAATCGAGCAAAAGAGAAATAATTAAAAAATGGTCTGAAATTAAACATGTTTGCTGTACAAACGTATATCTGACAAATCTAGAAAGATCTGAAAGACTTCTTCTATTTGAAGTTTATTTTATATGCCTTCCAAAATATTTTGAATGTTACTACGTTCACTCGTCGAGTAAAAACTGATAAAGGAAAAGACATTTTGTAAATTCTTTCTTAAATTTGCCTAATACTTTTACTTGATCGAAAAAAGTTAACACAAAGTTAAATTAGTTTTCTAAATTTTTTCTTTTTTATAAAAATATTTATGTTTTGTTATATTAAAACTTGAACACATTTTGAACACAAAGCTTAATGCTGATATACACATATTGTAATGCAATACAATATTAAATTTATATTTGTAAATTTTTCATATTAAATACCGATTATTTTCAATTCCACCGGTCGACACGATTTTGAAATTTGGCTAAGTGTAAAATTTTGGTTTCTTTTTTGTTACTAATAAAGGGAAAAAATGTTTTGTTTGCTAAAATCTATTTTGTAGAAATTAGAGCAAATTTTCGAATTTCAGGAAAATGGAATTGTTTTCCTCGCTACATTTTAGGTTAGGTTAGGTTGAAGAGAGGAGACGTTTAAACGTCTCATGTCCATGGACATACACTTAAGCCAGTGGTTCGGCCTGTTGTGCGCTCCTTATTTATGATCTTTTTATACCTCACGAGTTACAGAAAATCGGTACTAGACACGAATTTTCTCAGTATCTTCCAGTCATATTCTCTGAGATGAGTCAAGTCTGGTAATATGTCGGACCCGAAATGTTGGGATCTTGCATGTGTGAAAGCCGGGCAGTGACACAGAAAATGTCCCATCGTTTCGATGTTTTCTCTGCATGCCCTGCATTCGTCGTTTCCTGCTAGTCCTATGCGATGAAGATGTGCTTGTAAGCTTGAGTGTCCCGTTAGAACACTCATCATCTTACTAATATCGATCTTGTTTAGTTTCAGAAGACTTCTTGTTTTCTTTTCATTTGGGTCACCCCACAGTATCTTTGCAGTTGCTCCTACTGTTGCGCTATTCCACATAGTTTTATGAGCCATCACTGCCCAGTGCTTCAACTCATTTTTCGTGGCTTCGAAAGGTTTCCAATTTTTCAAGTTTATTACTCGAAGTTCTCTGCCCTTTGAAGCCAAGTTGTTTGCCCGTTCATTTCCAATCACTCCGTTGTGTCCTGGTACCCAGCAAATACGCAATTGACCATGGGCTGAGTAATCATTTATCGTTCTTTTACAGTCCAACACAGTTCTGGATTTGACCCTTTCCGATGTTATTGCTTTAATCGCCATTTGGCTATCTGTGAAGATGTTGGCATATTTAGGCTTTGCTACATTTTATATTATACATCGATTTTCTTCGGAATGGTCTCATTTTATTCATTACCGATCAGACTTTACTATAAAATCATAAAAATATAAAAGTAGTGCGTTTTTATGAGGCCTTTATTTAATAACTATTAAATTTTTCAAAAAAATAGGATTTTTTTCGCAATTTTTTGTAAGATATTGTGGAAACCGCTGAACGGATAGAAAATTGTATTGTAGGAAGTTGAGTACTTACAGCCTGTTTCTCTATGTCGAACGAAAGCGATGCGAACGAAAAACAGCTCATTTTAGACCTACTAACTGGCATCAGCCAGTATGTTTGCATTCGCTTTGTCGTTCTGATATCTGTTAGTAGGTCTAAAATCAGCTGTTTTGCGTTCGCATCGCTTTCGTTCGACATTGAGAAACAGGCTGTTAATTTGATTTTTTTTCCGGAACCAATTAGGAGAAATGGTTCTCTAGATGAAAGGCGTAATTTAAAAAACCAGTAAGGAAAGGCAGAAAGTCGGGCGGGGCCGACTATATAATACCCTACACCTCCCTAACAATGCGATAAGGGTCATTGCCATATTAATTTGGAATAATTGGTAAATGGGTACAAACATATTATCTAATTCTGAAACGATAATCGCTAAATTAAGCAATATTCGTTCCTAAATTGAGAAACATCTTTCTGGAAAATTTTAATGATCGGAAGTAAAATACAACTTCTATAGCGGTTTGATACCAAATCAGGAGGAACATATATATGGAGCTTTAATATAAATCTGAACAGATCTTCTTTGAATACTTATTCATGTAAAAAGACCTCCTTTTGTCGAATTTCGTACTGATCGGATATAAGATACAGTCTCTACAGCGCTTACATGTCAAATCGGGGGTAACATATAAATGGGAGCTATATCTAAATCTGAACCGATTTTCTCCGAATTTGGCAGTATTCCTTCATGTAATAAGAAACCTCTTTCTGCCGAATTTCGCACTGATCGGGTATAAAATACAGTTTTTACAGTGCTTACAGGTCAAATCGGAGGTAACATATATATGGGTGTTATATCTAAATCTAAACCGAGTTTCTGCGAATTTGGCAGAATTCCTTCATGTAGAAAGAAACCTCTTTTTGCCGACTTTCGCACTGATCGGATATAAAATAACATTTTTACAGCGCTCACATGTCAAATCGGGGGTAACGTATATATGGGGGCTATATCTAAATCTGAACCGATTTCTTCCAAATTTAACAGTGTTCATTCATATAATAGGAAACCTCTTTCTGACGAATTTCATATTGATCGGATATAAAATACAGTTTTTACAGCGCTTACATTTGAAATCGGGGGTAACATATATATGGGGGCTATATCTTAATCCGAACCGATTTTCTCCGAATTTGGCAGTATTCCTTCATGTAATAAGAAACCTCTTTCTGCCGAATTTCGCTCTGATCGGATATAAAATACAGTTTTTACAGCGCTTACATGTCAAATCCGGGGTAACATATATATGGGGGCTATATCTAAATCTGAACCTATTTTCTCCGAATTTAGCAGTATTCCTTCATGTAATAAGAAACGTCTCTTTGCCGAATTTCGCACTGATCGGATATAAAACCAGTAAGGAAAGGCTAAAGTCGGGCGGGGCCGACTATATAATACCCTACACCACTCTCGTAATATTGAATAACTCTGATATATACATATTGTAATTCATGTTTACATAAATTTACTTTGGGACATTTTATACTTAAATAATACCCTGTACCACAGGGTCGTGTAGGGTATAAAAACGATTGGATCTAAAGAGCCAAATCGGATGAAACATATATATGGGAGCTATAGCTAAATCTGTCTTCAAATTCGGCAATGTTGGTTCATGGATCAAGAAACTCTACCATTCTAAATTTCAAAATGATTGGATGTAAAATACAGCTTTTACAGGACTAAAGGGCCAAATCGGACGAAACTATAGCTAAATCTTAACCGATTTTCTTCAAATTCGGTAGTGTTGGTTCATGGATCAATAAACTCTCCCATTCTAAATTTCAAAACGATTGGATGTAAAATACAGCTTCTATAGAACTAAAGGGCCAAATCGGACGAAACATATATATGGGAGCTATAGATAAATCTTAACCGATTTTCTTCAAATTCGGTAGTGTTGGTTCATGGATCAAGAAACTCTACCATTCTAAATTTAACCAGTAAGGAAAGGCAGAAAGTCGGGCGGGGCCGACTATATAATACCCTACACCTCCCTAACAATGCGATAAGGGTCATGGCCATAATAATTTGGAATAATTGGTAAATGGGTAGAAACATATTATCTATGTAATTCTGAAACGATAATCGCTAAATTAAGCAATATTCGTTCCTAAATTGAGAAACATATTTCTGTAAAATTTGAATGATCGAAAGTAAAATACAACAACAACAATATATGGAGCTTTAATATAAATCTGAACCGATCTTCCCTTCTGTCGAATTTCGTATTGATCGGATATAAAATACAGTCTCTACAGCGCTTATATGTCAAATCGGGGGTAAAATACAGTTTTTACAGCGCTTACAGGTCAAATCGGGGGTAACATATATATGGCTGTGATATCTAAATCTAAACCGAGTTTCTCCGAATGTGGCAGTATTCCTTCATGTAGAAAGAAACCTCTTTTTGCCGACTTTCGCACTGATCGGATATAAAATAAAATTTTTACAGCGCTCACATGTCAAATCGGGGGTAACGTATATATGGGGGCTATATCTAAATCTGAACCGATTTCTTCCAAATTTAAAAGTGTTCATTCATATAATAGGAAACATCTTTCTGACGAATTTCATACTGATCGGATATAAAATACAGTTTTTACAGCGCTTACATGTGAAATCGGGGGTAACATATATATGGGGGCTATATCTAAATCCGAACCGATTTTCTCCGAATTTGGCAGTATTCCTTCATGTAATAAGAAACCTCTTTCTGCCGAATTTCGCACTGATCGAATATAAAATACAGTTTTTACAGCGCATACATGTCAAATCGGGGGTAACATATATATGGGGGCTATATCTAAATCTGAACCGATTTTAATCAAATTCAATAGGGATCGTCCTTGGGCCAAAAAAAAGATATGTGTAAAGTTTCGTCGAGATCGGACCATAATTGCGACCTGTACTTTGATTACAAGAATACATGCACAGACGGACAGACGGACAGACGGACAGACAGACAGACGGACATAGCTAAATCAACTCAGAAAGTGATTCTAAGTCGATCGGTATAATAAACGATGGGTCTATTTCTTCTCGTTTTGGGTGTTACAAACAAATGCACAAAGTTATAATACCCTGTACCACAGTGTGGTGTAGGGTATAATAACATTTTTACAGCGCTTACATGTCAAATCGGGGGTAACGTCTATATGGGGGCTATATCTAAATCTGAACCGATTTCTTCCAAATTTAACAGTGTTCATCCATTTAAGAAGAATCGTCTTTCTGCCGAATTTCGTACTGATCGGACATAAAATAAAGTTTTTACAGCGCTTACATGTCAAATCGGGGCTAACATATATATGGGGGCTATATCTAAATCTGAACCGATTTTAACCAAATTCAATAGGGATCGTCCTTGGACCAAAAAAAAGATATGTGTGAAGTTTCGTCGCGATCGGACCATAATTGCGACTTGTACTTTGATTACAAGAATACATGCACAGACGGACAGACGGACAGACAGACGGACAGACGGACAGACGGACATAGCTAAATCTACTCAGAAAGTGATTCTAAGTCGATCGGTATAATAAGCCATGGGTCTATTTCTTCTCCTTTTGGGTGTTACAAACAAATGCACAAAGTTATAATACCCTGTACCACAGTGTGGTGTAGGGTATAACCTGTACCACAGTGTGGTGTAGGGTATAATTACCACGGCGGCGATTTTAAGCCGGTATGAGCCGATGAGAACGGCGGCGATTTAAAGCCAATTTTAGCCGACCTATCGGCGGCGGCGTGGCTCAACAAAAAAAATTGCCTTCGGCGGCTTATCGGCTAAAACCTGGCTGGCTTCGTTCTCTGATGTGGACCCTCCACCTCGGATAAATGGAACAGATCTAGTCTTTTCTGAAAGTGAAAAATTTTTAGGAATAATTCTAGATAGGAAACTGATATTTAGATTTAACGTATTGGAACGTGTAAGGAAGGCCAACGTCGCCTTATATTCCTGCAAAAATGCTGTAGGGTTGCGGTGGGGCCTCTCTCCTAAAATCGTCCACTGGATATATATAGCAGCAGTTCGTCTTATACTGCTATACGGCATTGTGGTATGGTGGACGGCAACTGACAAACTAACCATCACCAACCTACTAACAAAAGTTTAGAGAACAGCCTGCCTGAGCATAAGCGTAGCCTTAAGGAATATAGCGACCGAGTCTTTACAAGCCTTACTCCATATACTGCCGATTAATATTGTGGCGAGAGAAGTTGCAAACCAAAGCGCCTATCAATGTGGAGGTACAAAAACTACGGTGACATGCGGATATCAAAGTGTAGTGCTATGGTAACCGATCGAGTGGACTATATACCAACTGTGTACACCTTCGAGAGAAATTACATCACTATGATTCCCGCCAGAGATAAATGGGTTGGAAGAATACCAGGTAATAACCAGTAAGGAAAGGCAGAAAGTCGGGCGGGGCCGACTATATAATACCCTACACCTCCCTAACAATGCGATAAGGGTTATTGCGATAATAATTTGGAATAATTGGTAAATGGGTAAGAACATATATATGCGGATATATCTAATTCTGAACCGATAATCGCTAAATTAAGCAATATTCGTTCCTAAATTGAGAAACATCTTTCTGGAGAATTTTGTAATGATCGGAAGTAAAGTACAACTTCTATAGCGCTTTGTAAACAAATCAGGAGGAACATATATATGGAGGTTATATATAAATCTGAATCGATTTTCCCTGAATACTCATTCATGTAAAATACAAACCTCTTTCTGTCGAATTTCGTACTGATCGGATATAAAATACAGTCTCTACAGCGCTTGAATGTCAAATCGGTGCTAACATATATATGGGGGCTATATCTAAATCTGAACCGATTTTCTCCGACCTCCGCTTACAGGTCAAATCGGGGGTAACATATATATGGGTGTTATATCTAAATCTAAACCGAGTTTCTCCGAATTTTGCAGTATTCCTTCATGTAGAAAGAAACCTCTTTTTGCCGACTTTCGCACTGATCAGATATAAAAATAACATTTTTACAGCGCTCACATGTCAAATCGGGGGTAACGTATATATGGGGGTTATATTTTAATCTGAACCGATTTCTTCCAAATTTAAAAGTGTTCATTCATATAATAGGAAACCTCTTTCTGACGAATTTCATACTGATCCGATCTAAAATACAGTTTTTACAGCGCTTACATGTGAAATCGGGGGTAACATATATATGGGGGCTATATCTAAATCCGATCCGATTTTCTCCGAATTTGGAAGTATTCCTTCATGTAATAAGACACCTCTTTCTGCCGAATTTCGCACTGATCGGATATAAAATACAGTTTTTACAGCGCTTACATGTCAAATCGGGGTAACATATATATGGGGGCTATATCTAAATCTGAACCGATTTTCTCCGAATTTAGCAGTATTCCTTCATGTAATAAGAAACCTCTCTTTGCCGAATTTCGCACTGATCGGATATAAAATAACATTTTTACAGCGCTTACATGTCAAATCGGGGGTAAAGTATATATGGGGGCTATATCTAAATCTGAACCGATTTTCTCCGAATTTAGCAGTATTCCTTCTTGTAATAAGAAACCCCTCTTTGCCGAATTTCGCACTGATCGGATATAAAATAACATTTTTACAGCGCTTACATGTCAAATCGGAGCTAACATATATATGGGGGCTATATCTAAATCTGAACCGATTTAAACCAAATTCAATAGGGATCGTTCTTGGGCCAAAAAAAAGATATGTGTAAAGTTTCGTCGAGATCGGACCATAATTGCGACCTGTACTTTGATTACAAGAATACATGCACAGACGGACAGACAGACAGACGGACATAGCTAAATCAACTCAGAAAGTGATTCTAAGTCGATCGGTATAATAAACGATGGGTCTATTTCTTCTCGTTTTGGGTGTTACAAACAAATGCACAAAGTTATAATACCCTGTACCACAGTGTGGTGTAGGGTATAAATACAGTTTCTACAGCGCTTACATGTCAAATCGGGTGCAACATATATATGGGAGCTATATGTAAATCAGAACCGATTTTAACCAAATTCAATAGGGATCGTCCTTGGGCCTAAAAAAAGATATGTGCAAAGTTTCGTTGAGATCGGACCATAATTGCGACCTGTCCTTTGATTACAAGAATACATGCACAGACGGACAGACAGACGGACATAGCTAAATCGACTCAGAAAGTGATTACAAGTCGATCGGTATAATAAACAATGGGTCTATCTCTTCTCCTTTTGGGTGTTACAAACAAATGCACAAAGTCATAATACCCTGTACCACAGTGTGGTGTAGGGTATAAAAAAGTTTTTACAGCGCTTACATGTCAAATCGGGGCTAACATATATATGGGGGCTATATCTAAATCTGAACCGATTTTAACCAAATTCAATAGGGATCGTCCTTGGGCCCAAAAACAAGATGTGTAAAGTTTCGTCGAGATCGGACCATAATTGCGACCTGTACTTTGATTACAAGAATACATGCACAGACGGACAGACAGACAGACGGACAGACGGACATAGCTAAATCAACTCAGAAAGTGATTCTAAGTCGATCGGTATAATAAACGATGGGTCTATTTCTTCTCCTTTTGAGTGTTACAAACACATGCACAAAGTTATAATACCCCGTACCACAGTGTGGTGTAGGGTATAAAAACCATCTCCACTTTTACACGGATGGCTCGAAGCTTGATGAAAAGGTTGACTTCGGAGTACACTGTGCAGAACTTAGTTTAGATATAGCTCACAGACTACCATATACCTGCAGTGTCTATCAAGCCGAAATAATGGCAATATGGGAAGTAGCCAAGTGGCTGAGTCGCAACATAGTAACCAACACTGGCGTTGTAATTTACTCGGACAGCCAGGCTGCCATTAATTCTCTGGAGGCAACATCCCTAAATTCACAAACAGCCCTCGACTGCCGCAGATCTCTTAACGAGATGGCTGAGCAGTTTAATATACACCTCATATGGGTGCCTGGGCATAGGGATATCCCGGGGAACTGCAAAGCCGATGAACTTACTAGGAAAGTGACGACATTACAAATTCTCGAAGAATTTGCATATATTGGTGCGCCACTATCCACGTGCAAGCTTTGGCTTAGGCAAGAGGCAATCCAACGAAAGATGGACAGAAATCGGCACCTGCAGGGTAGCTAGACAAATCTGACCAAGGTATGAACTGAGAAGATAAAAATATCTCCTCGCACTAGAGAGGCAAAGATTGTCTACGTTATCATCAGTTCTGACGGGACACTGCTTGATCGGCGAAAACGCCAAAAGATTGGGTATTGTCTCTAATGACTTCTGCAGAAGCTGGGGAGATGAGGAAGAAGAGGAGAGCATTAAGCACTTGCTATGCGACTGCCCCGCTCTGAGTAAACGACGACTGGACATACAGGGGTCGGCCTGTCTAGGCAGCCTAACAGATCTTTCCAGTACCGATATTCGTACTATCGATAAATTTGTATATCAAACAGGTTGGTTTCGATAAGGGGCATTTCAGCCCGTGGTAACACTAGGGACCTAAACTGGTCTATGTGAGCTTGTATAAAAAAAATACGGCTGACACCCTAACCTAAACCTAAAACCTAAGAATATATACTCTTTATGGGGTCTTATATCAATATTTAGAGGACGGAGTGACAAAATAAATATACCCCCCATCCTATGGTGGAGGGTATAAAAACAAATACACCAAGTTAATGAAAAAGAAACGACAGTTGAAGAATTGTTGTTGGTGAATTCTAAAGGCGAAGTAAATAAGTTAAGCAACAAAATCATGCACAGTCTGCGGGTAAATGTAGAAATGATAACTTTCGAAATAGACACGGGATCACCGGTATCAATTATTAATTTGTCAGATGCCAAACGTTATTTCCCGACATTGAAAGTGTGTCATCCCGATGTGGAGCTTGTGGGTTATTGCGGTACAACTTTGCAATGTGTTGGATACATATGTGTCGCAGTGACAGGTAGCGATGAGGAGAAAAAATTAAAATTGTATATTGTGCGATCGAACCAAAAACCAATTCTAGGAAGAGAATGGTTACAGAACATTAAATTAAATTGGCAAAATATTTTGTGAGCAGAGGGCTACGGTTCAGTAAACGAAATTTGTTCAAGGAAGGCTATATTTAGTAAAGAGTTCCTAATAAGGAAATACCCAAAAATATTTTCCATGTCAATGGGTAAGATTGACAATTTACAAGTGCGGTTGTATTTGAAACCCGGAGCTACACCTACGTTCGTAAAAGCGAGACGTGTGCCGTTTTCGATGATGGATGCTGTAGAGAAACAACTCAAAGAACATGTTGATCAGGGGCTGTTTGAAGAGGTTGAAAAGAGCGAATGGGCGACACCTATAGTGATGGTGTCGAAAAGGGATGGAGCCGTAAGATTGTGTGGTGATTATAAAGTCACTTTAAACACGGTTTTGGTGGTCGATGAACATCCTCTGTCGACCATTGAGGAATTATTCAGCAAGATGGCTGGTAGGTAGAAGTTTTCCAAGATCGATTTGAACCAGGCTTACTTACAGTTGGAGGTCCACCCCGATGATCGTCATATATTTACATTTAGCACGCATAAGGGACTTTATCAGCCTACGAATTTAGTCTTCAGGACGGTAGTATTTTTCGTGGAATACGAGTTTACATCCCACAAAAACTTCGCAAAAGTGTTCTGAATGAATTGCACACTCCACATTTCGGTATTTCAAAAATGAAAAATTGGGCAAGAGGATTTGTCTGATGGAAGACCTTGGACAAGGAAATTGAAAGTGTAGTAAACATATGTGTAGAATGCCAAAATACGTGCCCAGATCCTAAGAAGATTAAAGTCATTTGAGAGAGTTCATGTTGATTATGCTGGACCAATATTTGGTAAATATCTGTTTGTTTTGGTGGATGCGTACACAAAATGGCCTGAGGTTCATATCTTCTCGAATATGAATACTGATACCACTATCCACAAGTGTCGCGAAATTTTTTCCCAATTTGGGATTCCAAATGTATAAATAAATTACTCTAATAATATTCCTCAACAAGAACGGTTGTTTTAGTTACAACACTTACAAACAATTTTATACAACTGTGGATAACATATGTTTTTGCAAAGACATTCTGGATTGTTCGAGGAACTTAATCAAACATACAATTCAATGGAATGGCGGTTATTTGTTGACAGCAGTAACGAAAGTTTGAAAGCAGTACTTTTGCACAACGGAAATCAGAAACCGCCGATTCCCATTGCTCATGCTCTCAACACTATGGAATCATACGAAACAATGGCTAAATTGATAAAATACATAAAATATGAACAACATAACTGGAAAATTTGTTGCGATTTAAAAGTAGTTGGGATGTTATGTGGAATGCAAGGCGGATATACAAAATATTGCTGTTTTGTATGTCTCTGGGATAAACGTGCTCGCGAAGATCATTACAGAAGAAAGAAATGGCCAACAAGAAAACACATTACATTGGGTGAAAACAACATAAAATACACACCTCTCGTCCAAAAAGAAAACATTATTTTGCCAACACTACATATTAAGCTGGGTTTTTTTTTAAATTTTGTAAAAGCCTTAAGAAAAGATGGCAATTCACTCTCATATTTAAAGAGTTTATTTAAAAGTCTTTCTCTTCAAAAAATCGAAGAAGGCGTTTTTGATGGGCCTAAAATAAGGAAACTGATGAAAGATGTAAATTTCGAATCATATTTGAGAATTCGAAATCTTCGCGACGTAAGTGACGAACATGGCGAAAGGTTTCACCAAGAAATGAAGTCCATCGAGCGGAGTTACCAAGTGCACTGGGATGAAAGAATGATGAAAGATTATATTTGGTTCCTCATTAGAGAAACCGATTCCGAAATCTACAAACGTCAACAAAGAATTCACAATTATTTCTAATGAAACTTGTACATGTAAATAAACTCAAATGTACATAATAAATACAAATAAAAGTAACAAATAAAATCGCCATTTAAACAGAAATTAAACCAGTAAGGAAAGGCAGAAAGTCGGGCGGGGCCGACTATATAATACCCTACACCTCCCTAACAATACGATAAGGGTCATTGCCATAATAATGTGGAATAATTGGTAAATGGGTAGGAACATATTATCTAATTCTGAACCGATAACCGCTAAATTAAACCATATATTTCTTAAATTGAGAGACATCTTTCTGGAAATTTTTAGTGATCGGAAGTAAAGTACAACTTCTATGGCGCTATGATACCAAATCAGGAGGAACATATATATGGAGGTTATATATAAATCTGAACCCATTTTCCCTGAATACACGTTCATGTAAAAATACCACTTTCTGTCGAATTATGTACTGATCGGATATAACATACAGTCTCTACAGCGCTTACATGTCAAATCGGGGCAAACGTATATATGGGGGTTATATATCTAAATCTGAGCCGATTTTCTCCGAATTTAGCAGTATTCCTTCTGTCCGTCTGTGCATGTATTCTTGTAATCAAAGAAACCTCTCTTTGCCGAATTTCGCACTGATCGGATAAAAAATAACATTTTTACAGCGCTTACATGTCAAATCGGGGGTAACGTATATATGGGGGCTATATCTAAATCTGAACCGATTTCTTCCAAATTTAACAGTGTTCATTCATATAATAAGAAACCTCTTTCTGCCGAATTTCATACTGATCGGATATAAACTAAAGTTTTTACAGCGCTTACATGTCAAATCGGGGCTAACATATATATGGAGGCTATATCTAAGTCTGAACCGATTTTAACCAAATTCAATAGGGATCGTCCTTGGGCCAAAAAAATATATGTGTAAAGTTTCGTCGAGATCGGACCATAATTGCGACCTGTACTTTGATTACAAGAATACATACATGCACAGACAGACAGACGGACAGATAGACGGACATAGCTAAATCAACTCAGAATGTGATTCTAAGTCAATCAGTATAATAAACGATGGGTCTTTATACCCTACACCATTTGTTTGTAACACCCAAAAGGAGAAGATATAGACCCATCGTTTATTATACCGATCGACTTAGAATCACTTTCTGAGTTGATTTAGCTATGTCCGTCTGTCCGTCTGTCTGTCTGTCCGTCTGTGCATGTATTCTTGTAATCAAAGAACAAGTCGCAATTATGGTCCGATCTCGACGAAACTTTACACACTTCTTTTTTTTGGCCCAAGGTCGATCCCTATTGAATTTGGTTAAAATCGGTTCAGATTTAGATATAGCCCCCATATATATGTTAGCCCCGATTTGACATGTAAGCGCTGTAATAACTTTATTTAATATCCGATCAGTATGAAATTCGGCAGAAAGAGGTTTCTTATTATATGGATGAACACTATTAAATTTGGAGGAAATCGGTTCAGATTTAGATATAGCCCCCATATATACGTTACCCCCGATTTGACATGTAAGCGCTGTAAAAACTTTATTTTATATCCGATCAGTATGAAATTCGGCAGAAAGAGGTTTCTTATTATATGGATGAACACTATTAAATTTGGAAGAAATCGGTTCAGATTTAGATATAGCCCCCCATATATATGTTACCCCCGATTTGACCTGTAAGCGCTGTAAAAACTGTATTTTATATCCGATCAGTGCGAAATTCGGCAGAAAGAGGTTTCTTATTACATGAAGGAATACTGCCAGATTTGGAGAAAATCGGTTCAGATTTAGATATAGCTCCCATATATATGTTACCCCCGATTTGACATGTAAGCGCTGTAGAGACTGTATTTTATATCCGATCAGTACGAAATTCGACAGAAGGAGGTCTTTTTACATGAATAAGTATTCAGGGAAGATCGGTTCAGATTTACATTAAAGCTCCATATATATGTTCCTCCTGATTTGGTATCAAACCGCTATAGAAGTTGTATTTTACTTCCGATCATTAAAATTTTCCAGAAAGATGTTTCTCACTTTAGGAACGAATATTGCTTAATTTAGCGATTATCGTTTCAGAATTAGAATACGTTTCTACCCATTTACCAATTATTCTAAATTATTATGGCAATGACCCTTATCGCATTGTTAGAGAGGTGTAGGGTATTATATAGTCGGCCCCGCCCGACTTTCTGCCTTTCCTTACTGGTTTTCTTCTCCTTTTGGGTGTTACAAACAAATGCACAAAGTTATATATATTTTTTTGATGTTTTTTTTTTCGTCCCAGGAAATTTTTTTTTTTGAAAAAAATCTACTTTTTCCAATTTGTTTAATGATTGTTACTAAACAACTGTTTCTAAGTGAAAGAGACATTTCCAACATTGGTAGCCCACATTAATAGCTTCAATTTAACGTATAAGCCGACCTGATCGGGCATATACTCCACAAAAAATTATAGTGCAAATACTGAGGGTACCTTCGACGATAAAGGAGAAGAAATAGACCCATCGTTTATTATACTTAGAATCACTTTCTGAGTTGATTTAGCTATGTCCGTCTGTCCGTCTGTCCGTCTGTCTGTCTGTCTGTGCATGTATTCTGTATTCGATCTCGACGAAACGTTACACATATATTTTTTTTGGCCCAAGGACGATCCCTATTGAATTTGGTTAAAATCGGTTCAAATTTAGATATAGCCCCCATATATACGTTACCCCCGATTTGAAGTGTAAGCACTGTAAAAATGTTATTTTATATCCGATCAGTATGAAATTCGGCAGAAAGAGGTTTCTTATTACATGAAGGAATACTGCCAAATTTGGAGAAAATCGGTTCAGATTTAGATATAGCTCCCATATATATGTTACCCCCGATTTGACATGTAACGCTGTAGAGACTGTATTTTATATCCGACCAGTACGAAATTCGACAGAAAGATGTCTTTTTACATGTACGAGTATTCAGAGAAAATCGGTTCAGATTTATATATAACATCCGTATATATGTTCCTCCTGATTTGGTACCAAAGCGCTATAGAAGTTGTACTTTACTTCCGATCATTAAACTTTTCCAGAAATATGTTTCTCAATGTATGAACGAATATTGCTTAATTTAGCGATTATCGGTTCAGAATTAGATAATATGTTCCTACCCATTTACCAATTATTCCAAATTATTATCGCAATGACCCTTATCGCATTGTTAGGGAGGTGTAGGGTATTATATAGTCGGCCCCGCCCGACTTTCTGCCTTTCCTTACTGGTTTAATTTGAGATATCTTGCCCAATTTGTTAGCGAGAGAGATGGAATTTTGTGTATATGTATCTGGTGGCAGTCTACGTGATTGGTCCAAAAATTTACGGAATCGGGCCAATGGGCGTGGCCTTGCCCTTTAAGGCAAATTTTAAAATCGAGATATCTTGCACAATTTGTTATCGGAAGAGCTGTCATTTTGTGTATATATATCTGTTGGCGATCTACGTGATTGGTCCAAAAATGGGCGGGATCGGACAAATGGGCGTGGCTCGCCCATATAAGCCAAATTTTGTAAGTGGAGAGCTGGAATTTAGTGTATATGTATCTGGTGGCATTCTACGTGATTGGCCCAAAAATTATCCAGATTGGACCAGTGGGCGTGGCCATGCCTATATAAGCCACATTTTTAAACTGAGATACCTTTCACAATTTGTTAGCGAGAGAGGTGTAATTTTGTTTACGAGTATATATATCTGGTGGAATAGGTGTGGTGCCGCCCATATAAGCCAAATTTTGAAAATAACATATCTTGAACAATTTGTTAGCGAGAGTGTTGTAATTTTGTGTATATGTAGTTGATGGCAGTCTACGTGATTGCTCAAAAATGGACGGGATCGGAAATCTGTAATCTGGGGCAACGAAGTGGACCGGGTCCCGCTAGTCTATATATATAAACCAGTAAGGAAAGGCAGAAAGTCGAGCGTGGCCGACTATATAATACCCTACACCTGCCTAACAATGCGATAAGGGTAGAAACATATTATCTAATTCTGATAAGACATAAAATAAAATTGTTACAGCGTTTACATGTCAAATCGGGGATAACGTATATATGGGGGATATATCTAAATCTTGACTGATTTCTTCCAAATTTAAAAGTGTTCATTCATATAATAGGAAACCTCTTTCTGCCGAATTTCATACTGATCGGATATAAAATACAGTTTTTACAGCGCTTACATGTCAAATCGGGGGTAACATATATATGGGGGCTATATCGAAATCTGAACCGATTTTCTCCGAATTTGGCAGTATTCCTTCATGTAATAAGAAACCTCTTACTGCCGAATTTCGCACTGATCGGATATAACATAACATTTTTACAGAGCTTACATGTCAAATCGGGGGTAACGTATATATGGGGGATATATCTAAATCTGAACCGAATTTGGCAGTATTCCTTCATGTAATAAGAAACCTCTTTCTGCCGAATTTCATACTGATCGGTTATAAAATAAAGTTTTTACAGAACTTACATGTCAAATGGGGCTAACATATGTATGGGGGCTATATCTAAATCTGAACCGATTCTAACCAAATTCAATAGGGATCGTCCTTGGGCCAAACAAAAGATATGTGTAAAGTTTCGTCGAGATCGGACCATAATTGCGACCTGTACTTTGATTACAAGAATACACGGACAGACGGACAGACAGACAGACGGACATGGATAAATCGTCTCAAAAACTGATTCTATGACGATCGGTATAATAAACTGTGGTTCTATTTCTTCTCTTTTTGGGCGTTACAAACAAATGCACAAAGTCATAATACCCTGTACCACAGTGTGGTGTAGGGTATAAAGAGAATGTGTGTTTGTTGGTTTGTTTGTTTGTACCGTATAGATGTCTAAACGACTGCACCGATCTTCTTGAAATTTTCACAGAATGTACATGTGTAGGGGGTGGTGAAAATAGGGTACTTGAATTTTCGATATATCAAGTTGGCGTGGCCACGCCCATACAAGGCAAATGTTGAAATTCAGATATCTTGCACAATTTTTTGCGAGCGTGGTGTAATTATACCCTACACCACACTGTGGTACAGGGTATTATAAGTTTGTTTCACGGCAGATGTTTGTAACACCTGAAAATAACACAGCTAGACCCACCTTAAAGTATACCGATCGACTCAGAATCACTAGCTGAGTCGATTTAACGGTCCGTCCGCCCGTCTGTCCATGTAAAGTTGTTCGTCGACTACAGGTCGCAATTTCACTCCGACCGTTCTGAAATTTTGCAGTTTAGAGTATTTCGCGGCTGTTAAGATCGCTATTGAATTTGTTTGAAATCGGTTCAGATTTAGATATAGCTCCCATATATATCTTTCGTCCGATTTGGCCCTTTAGACCTATAGAAGCTGTATTTTACATCCGATCGTTTTGAAATTTAGAATGGTAGAGTTTCTTGATCCATGAACCAACATTGCCGAATTTGAAGAAAATCGGTTAAGATTTAGCTATAGCTCCCATATATATGTTTCGTCCGATTTTGCTCTTTAGTCCTGTAGAAGCTGTATTTTACATCCAATCATTTTGAAATTTAGAATGATAGAGTTTCTTGATCCATGAACCAACACTACCGAATTTGAAGAAAATCGGTTAAGATTTAGCTATAGATCCCATATATATGTTTCGTCCGATTTGGCCATTTAGTCCTATAAAAGCTGTATTTTACATCCAATCGTTTTGAAATTTAGAATGGTAGAGTTTATTGATCCATGAACTAACACTACCGAATTTGAAGAAAATCGGTTAAGATTTAGCTATAGCTCCCATATACATGTTTCGTATGATTTGGCCCTTTAGTCCTGTAGAAGCTGTATTTTACATCCAATCATTTTGAAAATTAGAATGGTAGAGTTTCTTGATCCATGAACCAACACTGCCGAATTTGAAGAAAATCGGTTAAGATTTAGCTATAGCTCCCATATATATGTTTCGTCCGATTTGGCCCTTTAGTCCTATAAAAGCTGTATTTTACATCCAATCGTTTTGAAATTTAGAATGGTAGAGTTTCTTGATCCATGAACCAACACTACCGAATTTGAAGAAAATCGGTTAAGATTTAGCTATAGCTCCCATATATATGTTTCGTCTGATTTGGCCCTTTAGTTCTATAGAAGCTATATTTTACATCCAATCGTTTTGAAATTTAGAATGGTAGAGTTTCTTGATTCATGAACCAACATTGCCGAATTTGAAGAAAATCGGTAAAGATTTAGCTACAGCTCCCATATATATGTTTCATCCGATTTGGCTCTTTAGATCCAATCGTTTTTATACCCTACTGTGGTACAGAGTATTATTTAAGTATAAAATGTCCCAAAAGTAGGGTATTATATAGTCGGCACCGCCCAACTTTAGCCTTTCCTTACTGGTTGTAAATAATTTTTCTGTAGTGTTTATGGAAATTACAAACCCAAGTACCCGTTGATAACTCACAAATATATTGAAGGAAGGCCTGTAGTATTTTTTCGCGAGGAATATGAGAAAAATAACTCTCCAAGGGTTCCCTTTATTTCGTTCTTTAGACTGAAGCCTGTATTCCGAAGTCTTCCACTTCAAACTCACCTCCGAGAAAACTAACCTCTCTGATTTATCGCGAAAACAAGATCTAACCTAGAAAAACGGCTTTCCCCACTGGATTCAGCAAGGTCGAAATAGGTATATCCATAGGGTCTGCTTTCTGTTACATTTTTTGACTAGCTGAGTCGATTTAACGGTCCGTCCGCCCGTCTGTCCATGTAAAGTTGTTCGTCGACTACAGGTCGCAATTTCACTCCGACCGTTCTGAAATTTTGCAGTTTAGAGTATTTCGCGGCTGTTAAGATCGCTATTGAATTTGTTTGAAATCGGTTCAGATTTAGATATAGCTCCCATATATATCTTTCGTCCGATTTGGCCCTTTAGACCTATAGAAGCTGTATTTTACATCCGATCGTTTTGAAATTTAGAATGGTAGAGTTTCTTGATCCATGAACCAACATTGCCGAATTTGAAGAAAATCGGTTAAGATTTAGCTATAGCTCCCATATATATGTTTCGTCCGATTTTGCTCTTTAGTCCTGTAGAAGCTGTATTTTACATCCAATCATTTTGAAATTTAGAATGATAGAGTTTCTTGATCCATGAACCAACACTACCGAATTTGAAGAAAATCGGTTAAGATTTAGCTATAGATCCCATATATATGTTTCGTCCGATTTGGCCATTTAGTCCTATAAAAGCTGTATTTTACATCCAATCGTTTTGAAATTTAGAATGGTAGAGTTTATTGATCCATGAACTAACACTACCGAATTTGAAGAAAATCGGTTAAGATTTAGCTATAGCTCCCATATACATGTTTCGTATGATTTGGCCCTTTAGTCCTGTAGAAGCTGTATTTTACATCCAATCATTTTGAAAATTAGAATGGTAGAGTTTCTTGATCCATGAACCAACACTGCCGAATTTGAAGAAAATCGGTTAAGATTTAGCTATAGCTCCCATATATATGTTTCGTCCGATTTGGCCCTTTAGTCCTATAAAAGCTGTATTTTACATCCAATCGTTTTGAAATTTAGAATGGTAGAGTTTCTTGATCCATGAACCAACACTACCGAATTTGAAGAAAATCGGTTAAGATTTAGCTATAGCTCCCATATATATGTTTCGTCTGATTTGGCCCTTTAGTTCTATAGAAGCTATATTTTACATCCAATCGTTTTGAAATTTAGAATGGTAGAGTTTCTTGATTCATGAACCAACATTGCCGAATTTGAAGAAAATCGGTAAAGATTTAGCTACAGCTCCCATATATATGTTTCATCCGATTTGGCTCTTTAGATCCAATCGTTTTTATACCCTACTGTGGTACAGAGTATTATTTAAGTATAAAATGTCCCAAAAGTAGGGTATTATATAGTCGGCACCGCCCAACTTTAGCCTTTCCTTACTGGTTGTAAATAATTTTTCTGTAGTGTTTATGGAAATTACAAACCCAAGTACCCGTTGATAACTCACAAATATATTGAAGGAAGGCCTGTAGTATTTTTTCGCGAGGAATATGAGAAAAATAACTCTCCAAGGGTTCCCTTTATTTCGTTCTTTAGACTGAAGCCTGTATTCCGAAGTCTTCCACTTCAAACTCACCTCCGAGAAAACTAACCTCTCTGATTTATCGCGAAAACAAGATCTAACCTAGAAAAACGGCTTTCCCCACTGGATTCAGCAAGGTCGAAATAGGTATATCCATAGGGTCTGCTTTCTGTTACATTTTTTGACTAGCACAGTGTATTTAATTTCAATATTTTATCATTTCATCATAATTAAATGATTCAGTACAAAATCCGCTGTCGGAATCTGTTGTAAGTTGGAATACTACCCATTTGATTTCAGCAAAAATTTTTAAACAGTCGACTCCAAAACTCCGATTAAGTTGAAAATTAATCTTGGTAGAAGTTTTGGACGATAGGTTAGGTTTAGGTTAGGGTGGCAGCCGTATTTTTTTATACAAGCTCACATAGACCACTTTAGGTCCCTAGTGTTACCACGGGATACTACCCATTTGATTTCAGCAAAAAATTTTAAATAGTCGACTCCAAAACTCCGATTAAGTTGAAAATTAATCTTGGTAGAAGTTTTGGACGATAGGTTAGGTTAGGGTGGCAGCCGTATTTTTTATACAAGCTCACATAGACCACTTTAGGTCCCTAGTGTTACTACGGGCTGAAATTCCCCTCATCGAAACCAACCTGTTTGATTTATCTATAGTACGAATATCTCTAGGTACTATAGATATAATTTATCTATAGTACCTAGAGAGGCCGACCCCAGTATGTCCAGTCGTCGTTTACTCAAAGCGGGGCAGTCGCATAGCAAGCCTCAATGCTCTCCACTTCTTTCTCATCTCCACAGCTTCTGCAGAAGTCATTGGAGTCAATACCCAATCTTTTGGCGTGTTCGCCGATCAAGCAGTGTCCCGTCCGAACTGATACTAACGTAGACAATCTTTGCCTCTCTAGCGCGAGGAGATATTTTGATCTTCTCAGGTCATACCATGGCCAGATTGGTCAAGCTGCCCTGCAAGTGCCGATTTCTGTCCATCTTTCGTTGGACTGCCTGATTGCCTAAGCCAAAGCTTGCACGTGGATAGTGGCGCACCTATACATGCAAATTCTTCGAGAATTTGTAATGTCGTCCCTTTCCTAGCAAGTTCATCGGCTTTGCAGTTCCCCGGGATATCCCTATGAGGTGTATATTAACCTGCTCAGCCATCTCGTTAAGAGATCTGCGGCAGTCGAGGTCTCTTTGTGAATTTAGAGATGTTGCCTCCAGAGAATTTATGGCACCCTGGCTGCCCGTGTAAATGACAACGCCAGTGTTGGTTACTATGTTGCGACTCAGCCGCTTGGCGACTTCCCATATTGCCATTATTTCGAACTACTACTATATATATCCAGTGGACGATTTTAGGAGAGAGGCCCCACCGCGACCCACAACCTTTTTGCAGGAATATAAGGCGACGTTGGCCTACCTTACACGTTCAAATACGTTAAGTCTAAATAACAGTTTTCTATCTAAAATTATTCCTAAAAATTTTGCACTTTCAGAAAAGACTAGATCTGTTCCATTTATCCGAGGTAGAGGGTCCAGTAAAGAGAACCAATTCTTTCTTGTTTGGGTTTACGCCCAAACCGCTGCTTCTGGCCAATTTGTTCAGAGCCACCTGTAGAATGTCTCGGAGGCCGTTTTCGAATTTGCCACTCACTGCGATTGCCACGTCGTCCGCATATGCACGACCTTGCAGCCACAACGTTCTAGATCTAGCAGGATTTCATTCACCGCTAGGTTCCAAATTAGTGGAGACAGTACTCCTCCTTGTGGGGTCCCTCTGTTTACAAACCTTGTTAGAGTTGTGGACCCAAGACATGCTGTTATGCGTTTTCTGTTGAGCAGACTTTGAATTAGTCTAATCAAACTAGAGTTAACTTTTAGATGTGACAGTGCCGCAATTACTGCATCTGAGTGAAAGTTGTTAAAAGCCCCTTCCATGTCAAGAAATTCCACCATGGTGAATTATTTGTAATGCTGGGACGATTCGATAGTACTCACAAGTTCGTGCAGGGCTGATTCTGTAGACTTCCCCTTATTGTAAGCATGTTGGTTCACCGACAGGAGTTTTGTATCCAGGTTTTCCCTAATGAAATAATCAAAAAGTCTTTCCAGACCTTTCAATAGGAAGGAAATACACACTTTTGGCCTAGTGTTTAAAATCTTCCCCGCTTTAGGTATGAATACCACTTTGGTATCCCTCCATCGATTCGGGATGTATGAAAGCCTGATACAGCCTACATAAATTTTCTCCAGCCAGGGGAAAATGTACAGGGTTTTCCAACAAGAGGTGTTATTTTGAATCACCCGGTATTTCGGTAGCTGTCACTTTTGAAGCTTTTATTCTTTGACATTTGACAAGTAGAAACTACGCCATTACTAACCAGTAAGGAATTCATGTATAAATTGTTTACATAAATTTACTTTTGGGACATTTTATACTTTATCTATATATATAAAAATGGTGTGAAAAATGTATAGTAATTCATCAATTGAGAACGGCTGGACCGATTTGGCTCAATTTTTTTTTCAGATGTTCGTATTTGCCTGGAGAAGGTTGTTACGAAAGAAAAGTTTGGGAAAACCCCCCGGAAAAGTCGGAAAATTGGGAAAATCGAAAATTGCTATTTCTTGCGAGATTCCTACTGTTCCTATCTACTGCTCTCTTTTTCAATCCAAATTTTTTATTAATTTTCTATTAAACAAAAAAGTTTTCTATTAAACATATGTACGAGTATGTGCTATTTTTCTTGCTGCAATTCATTCGAGTTATGCGTATTGTTACACTGATTTCGCGTATCACATCGGCAAACGGTACAAGCATTACGATCAATTAAAATTCAACGCGATATTTATCAATTCGAACATTTTTTCAGATAATAAGTTTGAGTATAAGAGGTAAGGTTATCTTATTGGATTGCGGGCATTGCAAAATCATAATTTCGGATGAATGCACGATGGCGCATAAACGAGCTCTGGAGGCAGTTGACCGAACGATGAAGGATTTACGACGTGATTTGAGACAATTTGGTGAGTCTATGATATTGCTCTCCAGAGATTTTCGTCAAACGCTTCCCGTCATCCCGAAATCTACTGCCGATGAAATTAATGCATGCCTGAAATCGTGGTCTTTGTGGCGGAATGTCAAGAAGTTGAAATTGACCACGAACATGAGAGTCGCGCTGCAGAACGACTCATCGGCTCTTGAATTCTCGAAACAACTGTTGGCGCTTGGCAATGGCCAAATTACTGTTGATGTTTCCACTGCATTGATATTGTTCCCGGCAAATTTTTGCGAGTTCACATCGTCGAACGAGGAACTCATCACCAAAGTGTTTCCAAATCTCGATTAGATTAGTGAACGGGCAATATTAGCAGCGAAGAATAAGGACGTCAATAGCATGAATTTTATTATTCAAAGTAAAATCGAACTCGCTTGATGTGCCAGGAGCTCCGCCGCATAATTTACAGCTGAAGGTGGAATCGATCATAATCATGTTGCGGAATCTGAATCATCCGAAATTGTGCATAGTTCGCGGTTGTCCATTATGAAACTGATGGACAATGTGATTCAGGCGACGATCATCAAGGGAAAATTCAAAGGAGAGGAAGTCCTTATCCCACGAATTCCGATTATTCCAACTGATCTTTCATTCCAATTCAAGCGGATTCAGTTCCCTGTACGATTGGCTTTTGCGATGACAATCAATAAATCTCAAAACCAATCGCAGGAAGTCTGTGGAATTAATCTCGAATTTCCCTGTTTTTCGCACGGTCATCTGTACGTTGCCTGTCTTCTGTCTTCGTTGTTTGTTGTTTATCACATCGCTCTCTACTGATTTCGATTCCTTTTAAACAAATCGCATTAAAATTTTAACTATCTGTGTTTTATTATCACTCTGGAGTTTATCTGAAGGCGTTAAATTGGGGCGAGTCGAAGTTCGCCGGGTCCGCTAGTAGGGTATAAAATCGATTGGATCTAAAGAGCCAAATCGGATGAAACATATATATGGGAGCTATAGCTAAATCTTAACCGATTTTCTTCAAATTCGGTAGTGTTGGTTCATGGATCAAGAAACTCTACCATTCTAAATTTCAAAATGATTGGAAGTAAAAGACAGCTTCTATAGAACTAAAGGGCCAAATCGGACGAAACATATATATGGGAGCTATAGCTAAATCTTAACCGATTTTCTTAAAATTCAGTAGTGTTGGTTCATGGATCAAGAAACTCTACCATTCTAAATTTCAAAATGATTGGATGTAAAATACAGCTTCTATAGAACTAAAGAGCAAAATCGGACGAAACATATATATGGGAGCTATAGCTAAATCTTAACCGATTTCAACCAAATTCAATAGCGATCTTAACAGCCGCGAAATACTCTAAACTGCAAAATTTCAGAACGATCGGAGTGAAATTGCGACCTGTAGTCGACGAACAACTTTACATGGACAGACGGACGGACAGACAGCGTGAGGCTATCGAGGACATAGGGCAGCCAATTTGCGATCTGGTTATGGAAAATTTCATGAAAAGGATATGGTCCTGATGTTATTATACCCTACACCACACTGTGGTACAGGGTATTATAACTTTGTGCATTTGTTTGTAACACCCAAAAGGAGAGAAAATAGACCCATCATTTATTATACCGATCGACTTAGAATCACTTTCTGAGTTGATTTAGCTATGTCCGTCTGTCTGTCCGTCTGTCTGTGCATGTATTTTTATACCCTACACCACTCTGTGGTACAGGGTATTATAAGTTTGTTTCACGGCAGATGTTTGTAATACCTGAAAATAACACAGCTAGACCTTAAAGTATACCGATCGACTCAGAATCACTAGCTGAGTCGATTTAAGCATGTCTGTCCGTCCGTCCGTCCGGATGTCGATTTCATGCTTAAATCGCAATTTCACTCCGATCGTTCTGAAATTTTGCAGTTTAGAGTATTTCGCAGCTATTAACATTGCTATTGAATTTGGTTGAAATCGGATCAGATTTAGATAAAGCTCCCATATATATCTTTCGTCCGATTTGGCCCTTTAGTACTATAGAAGCTGTATTTTACATCCAATCGTTTTGAAATTTTGAATAGTAGAGTTTCTTGATCCATGAACCAACATTGCCGAATTTGAAGAAAATCGGTTAAGATTTAGCTATAGCTCCCATATATATGTTTCGTCCGATTTTGCTCTTTAGTCCTGTAGAAGCTGTATTTTACATCCAATCATTTTGAAATTTAGAATGGTAGAGTTTCTTGATCCATGAACCAAACTGCCGAATTTGAAGAAAATCGGTTAAGATTTAGCTATAGCTCCCATATATATGTTTCGTCCGATTCGGCCCTTTAGTCCTATAGAAGCTGTATTTTACATCCAATCGTTTTGAAATTTAGAATGGTATAGTTTCTTGATCCATGAACCAACATTGCCGAATTTGAAGAAAATCGGTTAAGATTTAGCTATAGCTCCCATATATATGTTTCGTCCGATTTTGCTCTTTAGTCCTGTAGAAGCTGTATTTTACATCCAATCATTTTGAAATTTAGAATGGTAGAGTTTCTTGATCCATGAACCAACACTACCGAATTTGAAGAAAATCGGTTAAGATTTAGCTATAGCTCCCATATATATGTTTCGTCCGATTTGGCCCTTTAGTCCTATAAAAGCTGCATTTTACATCCAATCGTTTTGAAATTCAGAATGGTAGAGTTTCTTGATCCATGAACCAACATTGCCGAATTTGAAGAAAATCGGTTAAGATTTAGCTATAGCTCCCATATATATGTTTCGTCCGATTTGGCCCTTTAGTTCTATAGAAGCTGTATTTTACATCCAATCGTTTTGAAATTTAGAATAAACAATTTATACATGAACTACAAAATTTATATTTCAGAGTTATTCAATTTTACGAGAGTGGTGTAGGGTATTATATAGTCGGCCCCGCCCGACTTTAGCCTTTCCTTACTGGTTGTAATCAAAGTACAGGTCGCAATTATGGTCCGATCTCGACGAAACTTTACACATATCATTTGTTTGGCCCAAGGACGATCCCTATTGAATTTGGTTAAAAACAGTTCAGATTTAGATATAGCCCCCATATATATGTTACCCCCGATTTGATATATAAGCGCTGTAAAAACTGCATTTTATATCCGATCAGTATGAAATTCGGCAGAAAAATGTTTCCTATTATATGAATGAGCACTTTTAAATTTGGAAGAAATCGGTTCAGATTTAGATATAGCCCCCATATATAAGTTACCCCGATTTGACATGTAAGCCCTGTAAAAATGTTATTTTATATCCGATCAGTGACTGTATTTTATATCCGATCAGAACGAAATTCGACAGAAAGAGGTCTGTTTACATGAATGAGTATTCAGGGAAATCGGTTCAGATTTTTATATAACCTCCATATATATGTTCCTCCTGATTTGGTATCAAAGCGCTATATAAGTTGTACTTTACTTCCGATCATTTAAATTTTCCAGAAAGATGTTTCTCAATTTAGGAACGAATATTGCTAAATTTAGCGATTATCGGTTTAGAATTATATAATATGTTCCTACCCATTTACCAATTATTCCAAATTATTATCGCAATGACCCTTATCGCATTGTTAGGGAGGTGTAGGGTATTATATAGTCGGCCCCGCCCGACTTTCTGCTTTCCTCACTGGGTTTTCATTATTAACGGCATACCTTCCTCCTTTTTATGAAATAAACATCCGATCATTTATCTCAAAAAATGGCATTATTCTTTTAATACAAAATTAACACCTCTTGTTGGAAAACCCTTTACTTCAACATCTTCTGCATTTCTGCTGGTGTGATGCCGTCTGGTCCAGGTGACTTGAAGGGCTCAAAGATATTAATAGCCCAGCTTATTCTGGATCTCTCACTCGCACTCTTGTTGGTCCTGCTGATCCTCTGGTTCTGTTAGAGAGTTCCCCGGGAAATGTGTGTCGAGCAGTACATTGAGCGACTGCTCGCTGTTTTTGGTTCAATTATTTGCCTCATCTTCATCCTGTACATGGTACATCCTTGCGGTGTCGGATACCTTTTCCACTTCGCCACAGAAGATATACCAAGAGTGTCTTTGCGCCTTCCTAAGCTCCTTCTTATAGATCTTGAGGTGCTCTTTATGGGCATCCCAAACATTAACGACCCCAGTAGATTTATCCTTATTGAATAGCTTGTTGCAGGTCTTTTTCATAGCCGTTAGCTCAGAAGTCCACCATTGTACCTTGTTTTTGGCCAGGCTTCTTTTGGACGATACCATAGTTTTTTTTCCGTCAATATCGTTTACGCCATAAACGAAAAATTGAAAATTTTCGAAATTAAGTTGTTTTATTCAATAAAATTAAAAAACAAACATTTTTAACTTAAATTGTATATAGGTCTACTTTATACTTATAGTAGCTATTAACGTATGCTATTGTACGTTAAATAAACAACTTTAACCAAACCAATGAGCTCCCATACAATCTCTAGTCCACTCCGTTTGGCATACCCAACACCATTCAAATCCACAACCTGAACGAGTGCAGACCATATGCATACATCCGCCATCTCTCTCAGTAGGTGTGCGACACTTCGGACAGGGTTTGGTTGATACCTTAATAGTAACATTGCTAGCTTCATCCCATCGAGCATCTGCAGCACGCTGTAAAAATAGAACAACAATTCATAAATACTTATTAGTTTTTGATTTTAAAATAAATGGAGGTGAAAAAATCTTATTTACAACTAAGTGTTGTAATACTACTACCTAAAAAACCAGTAAGGAAGGACAGAAAGTCGGGCGGGGCCGACTATATAATACCCTACACCTCCCTAACAATGCGATAAGGGTCATTGCGATAATAGTTTTGAATAATTTGTAATTAGGAAGGAACGCATTAACTAATTCTGAACCGATAATCGCTAAATTAAGCAATGTTCGTTCCTTAATTGAGAAATATCTTTCTGAAAATTTTCGCACTGATCGGATATAAAATACAATTTCTACAGCGCTTACATGTCAAATTGGGGGTAACATATATATGGAGGCTATATCTAAATTTGAACCGATTTCCCTCAAATTTGGCATGTCAAATCGGGGATAACATATATATGCTATATCTAAATCTGAACCGATTTCCCTCAAATTAGGCAATGTTAATTCATGTAATAAGAAATCTCTTTTTTCTTCCGAATTTCGTACTGATCGGATTAAAAATATACTTTTTACAGCGTTTACATGTAAAATCGGGGGTAACATACAGGGTGGCTGATATGTAATGCAACAAAGTAAAGCGCTATATTTTTTTAAATTTTATTGTTCAAAAGCAAAAAATGTCGGAAATAACATAAAATTTTAGAAACAGTTTAGATTTGTTCGAATTGGCCACCTTTGGCACGAATTATGGCCTTCAAACGGCCGACAAACCATCACACGCTGCACGAAAGTGGCTCTGCGGTATTTGGGCCCATTCCCGGCGAAGCGCCGTCTTGAGATGATCGATACTTTGGTATTTTTTAGTGCGAACCTTACTCTCTAAAATGCCCCAGGCGCAAAAGTCCAACGGATTGAGATCCGGAGATCTTGGTGGCCATTGTGCGGTAGAAATGAAGCGAGGAACCTCCTTTTTAAGCCATTCTTGGTTGACGCGTGCTGAGTGCGATGGTGCTGAGTCCTGTTGGAATGTGCATGGTCTGCGGCCGAAATGTTTGTCTGCCCAGGGCTTCAATACTGTCTTTAGGACATTTTTCGATGAATACGAGCGGGGAGCGACCATCGGCCGTTACGGCGGCCCACACCATTACCATCGGCGGCGCTTGCGTTCTGGTGGCCAGTCGAAGGTGTAAATTTTCAGCTGACCTCTGTGGCAAGTAAACCCGATCATTTTGTTTGTTCACAAACTGCTCAATTTGGAATGACTTCTCACCTGAGAAAACCAAATTCGGTAACTGGTTACTTTCGTGCAAGCGAAGCCACTCCTTGGCTCTTTCGAGTCTAACTTTTTTTTGTGCATCGGTGAGCTCTTGCACTTTTTGGAACGTCAATGGCTTTAGTCCAAGCTCATTTTTTAATATGTGTTGTATCCTTTCTCGCGATATGTTCAGCTCACGAGCAATTTTTCTACCACTGCGGCGTGGATTTCGATCAAATCTGGCCTTCACTTTTCGGATCATTTCTGGTGTTGTTACCGTTTTTTCCGTCCTTTTTTTGGACGCGATGCAACACTGCCAGTATCACGGTAACGAGCAATGGTACGAGAAACAAAAGATTTATTCACATTTAAATGCTGGAGGGCTCTAACGATAGCCACTTGTGTTTTTCCACCCAAATATAAAGCAATCACACTATCACGCTTGAATTCCATCACGAATAACTTTTTATACCCTACACCACACTGTGGTACAGGGTATTATAACTTTGTGCATTTGTTTGTAACACCCATAAGGAGAAGAAATATACCCATCGTTTATTATACCGATCGACTTAGAATCACTTTCTGAGTTGATTTAGCTATGTCCGTCTGTCCGTCTGAGCATGTATTCTTGTAATTAAAGTACAGGTCGCAATTATGGTCCGATCTCGACGAAACTTTAAACATATCTTTTTTTTGGCCCAAGGACGATCCCTATTGATTTTGGTTAAAATCGGTTCAGATTTAGATATAGCCCCCATATATATGTTAGCACCGATTTGACATGTAAGCGCTGTAAAAACTTTATTTTATATCCGATCAGTATGAAATTCAGCAAAGAGAGGTTTCTTATTACATGAAGGAATACTGATAAATTCGGAGAAAATCGGTTCAGATTTAGATATAGCCCCCATATATATGTTACCCCCGATTTGACATGTAAGCGCTGTAAAAACTTTATTTTATATCCGATCATTATGAAATTCGGCAAAGAGATGTTTCTTATTACATGAATGAACACTGTTAAATTTGGAAGAAATCGGTTCAGATTTAGATATAGCCCCCATATATACGTTACCCCCGATTTGATATGTAAGCGCTGTAAAAATGTTATTTTATATCCGATCAGAGCGAAATTCGGCAAAGAGAGGTTTCTTATTACATGAAAGAATACTGATCAATTCGGAGAAAATCGGTTCAGATTTAGATATAGCCCCCATATGTATGTTACCCCCGATTTGACATGTAACCGCTGTTAAAACTGTATTTTATATCCGATCAGTGCGAAATTCGACAGAAAGAGGTTTCTTGTTACATGAAGGAATACTGCCAAATTCGGAGAAAATCGGTTCGGATTTAGATATAGCCCCCATATATATGTTACCCACGATTTCACATGTAAGCGCTGTAAAAACTGTATTTTATATCCGATCAGTATGAAATTCGTCAGAAAGAGGTTTCCTATTATATGAATGAACACTTTTAAATTCGGCAGAAAGAGGTTTCTTATTACATTAAGGAATACTGCCAAATTCGGAGAAAATCGGTTCGGATTTAGATATAGCCCCCATATATATGTTACCCACGATTTCACATGTAAGCGCTGTAAAAACTGTATTTTATATCCGATCAGTATGAAATTCGTCAGAAAGAGGTTTCCTATTATATGAATGAACACTTTTAAATTTGGAAGAAATCGGTTCAGATTTAGATATAGCCCCCATATATACGTTACCCCCGATTTGACATGTGAGCGCTGCAAACATGTTATTTTATATCCGATCAGTGCGAAAGTCGGCAAAATGATTTTTCATTCTACATGAAGGAATACTGCCAACTTCGGAGAAACTCGGTTTAGATTTAGATATAAGACCCATATATATATGTTACCCCCGATTTGAACTGTAGGCGCTGTTAAAACTGTATTTTATATCCGATCAGTGCGAAATTCGGCAGAAAGAGGTTTCTTATTACATGAAGGAATACTGCCAACTTCGGAGAAACTCGGTTTAGATTTAGATATAAGACCCATATATATATGTTACCCCCGATTTGACATGTAAGCGCTGTAGAGACTGTATTTTATATCCGATCAGTACGAAATTCGACAGAAGGAGGTCTTTTTACATGACTGAGTATTCAGGGAAGATCGGTTCAGATTTATATTAAAGCGCCATATATATGTTCCTCCTGATTTGGTATCAAACCGATATAGAAGTTGTATTTTACTTCCGATCATTAAAATTTTCCAGAAAGATGTTTCTCAATTTAGGAACGAATATTGCTTAATTTAGCGATTATCGTTTCAGAATTAGATATTATGTTTCTACCCATTTACCAATTATTCCAAATTATTATGGCAATGACCCTTATCGCATTGTTAGGGAGGTGTAGGGTATTATATAGTCGGCCCCGCCCGACTTTCTGCCTTTCCTTACTGGTTTTCTGAATGCAATAGATCAAAAGGGCTATACTAAATCTGAACCGATTTTCCCCAAATTTTGTATTGTCTCTAAGTGTATCATAAGACTAATCTCTGTCAATTTTTGTACAAATCGGTTTAAAAATGTTGCTTATACAGTGCATATATGCCAAATCGGAGGTACATAAGAGTATATATGGGAGCTATATGTAAATCTGTACCGATTTTAACCAAATTCAATAGGGATCATCCTTGGACCTAAAGAAAGATATGTGCAAAGTTTCGTTGAGATCGGACCATAATTGCGACCTGTACTTTGATTACAAGAATACATCTACAGACAGACAGACAGACGGATATAGCTAAATCGACTCAGAAAGTGATTACAAGTCGATCGGTATAATAAACAATGGGTCTATCTCTTATCAATAGGGAGCGTCCTTGGGCCTAAAGAAAGATATGTGCAAAGTTTCGTTGAGATCGCACCATAATTGCGACCTGTACTTTGATTACAAGAATACATCTACAGATAGACAGACGGACAGACAGGCGGACATAGCTAAATCGACTCAAAAAGTGATTACAAGTCGATCGGTATAATAAACAATGGGTCTATCTCTTGTCCTTTTGGGTGTTACAAACAAATGCACAAAGTCATAATACCCTGTACCACAGTGTGGTGTAGGGTATAAACAAGTAAAGAAATGATGGAGCCGACTTTCCCTTTGACATTTACAAGACCTCTAAAAGAACTAACTGACGATGTTAATGCTGAGAATGCAGGTTTGTTACTAATGTTATAAGCATTTCGTACATTTTGGGATAAAAACTGTTAAAAAATTGATTGTTTAAAAAAAGATCTTTTAAGGCCGGATTTTCGTTTTTTAGAATAAAAGAAGCTTCTTTTATGGATTTTCAAAACTTCATCTTACTTAGAAACGAAAAAAAATTATTTAAATTGATAACTCTCGTAGTGTATATCCGCAGCACAAAACTGAACTCTAAGGTAAAATGTTAAACCGTATTTTCCATGCGAAATTTTATTTCCATATGTATGTATAGAATATAATATATACAAATTTCTTATAACTGGTAAATACTTAAAATGTAAAAGCAAAATGTGCTCAAGATCTTTCACAACGTCTGCATTTATGTGTGAATGGAATTTCTTATTTCCAATTGAAAAATTCACATCTTATGTGAATTTTAAATAAGTTTTCTTTTAAAAAGTTCTGAATTTCAAACGAATTTTCTAAACTACAATTAACATTTTCTGCATTCTCTGGTCTATATTTGAATCACATCATTTAAAAACGTAATTCAAAACTTCTCATTTGAAATTAAGAAACGCTATTTGACTTCCTCAATTGAAGCTTCGATTTTCAAGATGAACTTCATAACTGATTAATTATTTTCACTTAATATCTTAATCTTTTAATTTAATGCTCTAATTTGCTAATTATGTAATTACAGTTAACTTACGTTTGGATCGACGGCATATTCGCAGGTACCACTGGTACTGTTAGTTCCATTTTCCGGTAAACATTCACCTAAATGGTATCCTTGAAGACAGTTTCTGCAAAATACATACTATGGAAATATTGACATTTTATCATCAAAAGTGTCGATAAATAATATAAGAACATACCCCACAGCCATTTTGGCAGGTTACTTTTTTACAGTCTGGTTCTACTAATAGACCCATGCCACAACCAGGTTGAGGACACAGAACGCCACCAGCTTGTAGAACATATTCTTCCGTTGCAAATCGCTGATAACGTTCGTACTCATCTCGTGTTAACAATTTAAAGTGGTGTATTTCTTCAATAAATGAATTCTCACATCCTGCTGGACAAGGTAAAGTGTAACCAATCTCCGGATGAGGCATGAATTGTCGTTCCATTAATCTTGAACGACTATAATGCAAAAAGCATTCAATACAAGTTACGTGCTTTGATACACACGGAAATACCAAAACTGTCTCACTGAAAATAGATTTATTTTTATTTAGATATATTTATTTCATTTATTTATTGCAGTAATATACATATTATAAAGGGTGGTCCAAACATAATGAGTCACACCTTAACGTCAAGTTTTTTGCCCAACTTAATTTGACATTTCTTTGTTTCAGTGTTTGACAAATTCAACCATGGAGAGGTACTCAATTGAGCAGCGCATTCATATTGTTAAAGCCTTTTACTTCGTGTTTTTTTTTTTGGTCAGCATAATCGACCAAATGTGTGCACATTCGGGAGAAGAATCCATGTCTGTAGAAGATGTGAAAACACCTGTGCATGCTCGCCTAGTTCGTTCTGCGGAAAACATTGATGCTGTTCGCGATAGTGTGGCAGAAGAGCCATCAAGCTCGACTCGTTGTCGTGCCCAACAATTGAACATTTGACGAGCATCAGTGATGCGAATTTTGAATAAAGATTTGAATTTACACGCTTACACGGTTCAATTGACTCAGGAGCTGAAGCCTACTAACCATTTCAAGCGTCGTCAATACACCGAATGGTTGGTTGTACGGACAAAAGTGAATGGTGACTTTACAAAGAAAATCATCTTCAGCGACGAGGCACACTTTCACCTCAGTGGCTTCGTTAACAAGCAGAATTGCCGCATTTGGGCAAATGAGATGAGTGATTGTTGAAAGCCGATGCATCCACAATGAGTGACTGTTTGGTACGGTTTATAGACTGGCGGCGTCATCGGGTCGTACTTCTTCGAAAATGTGGCCAAGCAGTTACCGTGAATGGTGTTCGCTATCCCGAGATGATAACGGACTTCTTGTGCCCAGAAATTTGGTTGGCAACGTTGTCATGAGCAGCTGAGAAAATTAATTAGCTCCGTCAAATAATTAATAATAAAATAAATAAAGTAGTTTCTTTGCTGTGAATTGAATTGTGATAATTCTATCGTACCGTTCATTGTCCTGATTAAAAAAAAACAATTGAACATTTATTGAAAGAATAAATAGCAATACAATAGTTTATTGCTGTCATTGCAACAAGAAAGACCGGCAGAATTCACACACACTTACGCACACAATTTGTTTGTAACATGGCTCCAGCTGTTTACATTTGCCCAGTATGCAAGTTAAAGATGAACAAAACCAAATACAGAATTGGCTGCTGCAAGTGCATGAAATATTTTCACACCGATTGCGTTGGAATCACTGTGGAGGAAATCAAGGCCAATCCGTCCATGGTTTATACATGCGACAGCTGTGCCAATGGCCGCACTAATCACAGTGATACCGCGGCTAATAATGATGATGGTAGTCTGATGCAAGACAGTTTTGATGTTTTTGCAATTTCTTTAAAGCAGGAAGTGCACCAACTACTTCAGAAATATAATGCCGAGATCCAAGCCAATATTAATGAAGCTGTCAATAACCTGCGCAAAGAATTCAAAGCATTCATAAAGGAGGCGAAAGCAGAAATACTTAAGGAGTGCATAAGTTTAATAGCTAAATCTACTGACGCACTCAGATCGGAGGTGTTACAGTTGAAGCAACACAACTGCATACAACAAAGAAGACTAAATAGGTCTGATATTGTTATAAATGGACTACCTAGGGGTATAGTTCACATCAGAGACCCTATTATAAAAATCGGAAACTTTTGCAAAGTCAAAATATCACCGTCTGATATACAACATTGTTGTTATATTAATGGAGGAAAATCTATTCTAGTAAAATTCACTTCGGTTTATGTGAGGGACATGTTGATGGCGAGCTATTTTCGATCTAATCCTATGCGATTGTGTAACGTGATCGATTCTGACGTCCAATCTCGAGTATACTTGAATGACCACTTGACACCCTCAGCTTCCAGTTTGGTATTCACGTGCAGAAAATTGAGGGATAAAAGGAAAATCAAAAAATTTGTGTTAATCAATGGTGATGTACCTAAGGTCAAAGTGACATTCATGAATGGTCGGATGAAAACTCTTGACTTGCAAGAATGTGAGGTTTTGGCCAGGGACCATTCTGATGCTGAGACTTCTGTTGGAGGTTTGGGTAGTACAACATAGTACCAATTTTGCATATTTTTTAAAACTTATTATTAATTTATTGATCAAAGCCACTGTTTTATAATATGAATAATTTTACTTTTAATAATGTTATACATGATAATTCATTCCTTCGCTCTCAATTTAGTGCTGTTAAAAACAATCTTAATATTGGACATTTTAATTGTCAGAGCTTCAACCTTTGCGAAAGATCTTCAAAACTTACAGAAATTAGAAATGTTGTTCAGGGAAGTTTACTAGATATAATCGGTGTAAGTGAAACTTGGTTAAAGCCGGAAGTTTCAACCAGTAAAATACATTTTGCTGGATATTCCTGCTGTAGAAGCGATCGTTTGCTACAACGTGGAGGTGGTGTAGCTTTATATATATCAAATGGAATTAGATATAATATTATCTACAGGAGTAGGAACTATGGGATTGTTGAATGTTTGTTTGTTGAGATAATTGTTGATTCTGGTCGAATTTTGGTTGGTGTAGTTTATCTCCCTCATGGCAATATTGATGCTCTGGAGGGTGATATAGCTGATCTGCTGGTTCGTTACTCCAAAGTAATTATAATGGGAGATTTTAATAACAATTTATTTGACAACTTGTGTTCTCTTAACATTAGAGGTATGTGCCGTAGGTTAAACCTGGCTATTGTCCACAACTGTTCTCCAACTCATTTTGATGTAGTTCATGGGTCTACCTCACTAATTGATTATTTTTTGGTTTCCTACCCAGAATCTGTGGCTTTTTCTGGTCAGTGTCATTGCCCTGTGATGTCTAAACATGCTTTTATTTACTTGTCGTTTATTGCACCAGTACATGAACAAGAACAGTACTACGAGTTTTATGATTATAAATGCTTAAATCAAGATTATATACAGAATTCATTATCGAATCTTGATTTTTCATTAATATACTGCACTAATGATGTCGATGTACAGCTGGATGCTTTGATGAGCTGTTTGACATCAGCACACTCAATATTTCCATTGAAAGTGAGAAAAGTTGAAACCAATACTGATACCTGGTTAAACGATCATAAAATATTGTATGCTCTCTCTATACGCGATTTAGCTTATAAAGCATACTTGGAAAACAAGAGTAGTGATAACTGGAAGATCTTCTGTAAGGCCCGTAACAGAGCTAAGACTGTAATAAGGAAGGCCAAGAGAGATGCTCATATATCCTTATTTAAAAATAAGAACACTAGTAAGGAATTATGACAATGTTTGAAAAATAGAGGAGTATCCACAATCAATTCAACTGCAATTGATGTTGACGTGGAAGAATTGAACAGAGTTTTTATTGAATATCAAATAGACTCACGAAATGTTAATAGCGATGCTTTTACAGTACCGTTTCATGACGGTTTCTCATTCCGTTGCGTGGAACAATGGGAAGTGGAAAAGGCTTTCAAACTCGTAAAATCAAATGCTGCTGGACTTGATGGATTTTCTTAAAGGTAATTTTTCCTTATATATGCCAACATTTCACTCACTTGGTTAATACCATATTTATGACATCAAATTTCCCATGTGGCTGGAAAACCTCTAAAATTATTCCATTAGCAAAGAAAGATAGAGTAGAGGGGTTGAATGCGTTTCGGCCTATTGCTGTACTGCCCATTCTCTCAAAAGTTGTTGAGCATCTGATGAAAAAACAGATACTCAATTATTTGGAGAGTAGTCGCCTTCTTCATGATGCCCAGTGTGGGTTCAGAGCGAAAAGGAACACGTCGAGTTTACTATTGGGCTTAACAGACAACATACGTAGCAACTTCGATAATTACAAAGTATGTGTGTTATTGGCGCTTGATCTTGAGAAAGCATTCGATAGAGTAGACCATGGTATCCTGATTAACAAACTATATTCTCTGTTCGGTTTTGGGAGCTCAGCTTGTTCTTTGGTGTACAAGTACTTAACTGGTAGGAGACAATTAGTGTATGCTAATAGTCAATACAGTTCTGTCCTTGACTCCAAAAGTGGCGTTCCTCAAGGCTCGGTGTTAGGGCCACTACTTTTCATTATTTTTATTAATGATTTACTTTCCCAAATGGATTACTGGTGCGTACCTTATGTATTTGCGGATGACATTCAGTTATTGTTTAAAGGCGATAGCAGATTTATGAATGTTCTACAATCAAAAATAGACCTCACGTTAGCTTCGTTGAGTTGTTGGATGACAGCGAATAAGCTTAAAATAAATGCCTCGAAAACAAAGGCTTTATTTTTTTCTGTGCATTGTCAAAATAATTTAAGTATTTCATGCAATGGCACTAACATTGAATTTGTTCGTGATATGATGTGCCTGGGTGTCATACTTGATGACAAATTACGCTATGAGCTGCATATAAACAATGTAGTATCTCGAATCAATTTCACTCTAAGATGTTTATATTCGACTGATCTATCTCTTCCCCGTTTTGTCAAACAAAGATTAGTTTCTGCACTTGTTATGCCTAACTTTCTGTACTGTTTGGAAGTATATTCAGCAAGTATCCAGACAAATTTACATTTGATTCAGCTAATGTTGAATAACGTTATGCGGTATTTGTATGCGCTTAATAGACGTGAACATACTTCACCCTTCGTGAAACAATTTCTGGGCTGTTCTCTTGATACATTCATAAAATTTCGTATTCTCTTCTGTTTCTACAAGATTTATAGGAATCAGTGTCCATTGTTCCTTTTTCAGTCGTTTATATTTTGTCATTCGACACGCAGTAACCAAATTCTAATTCCGAGAGTTCACCACCTCATGGAGAGATCTTTTCTCGTCCGAGTAGCTCGTTTATTTAACGTATTGCCAAATCGTCGGCTTAATGCTATTTTGGTCCATACGCCATTTTTGTGTTTTTTGAGTTAGGAGTTGATAATATGAGTTTCAAGCATGCTCTTTCAGAATCTGCAGCCATTTTTTCCCTATCTCGCCTAGTTTTCGAGATATTGGTAGGGTAAATTTGTTTTACTCTGAATAACGGGAAATAATTTCGATATTTTTGTTGTATGTCTCAATTTTTCTATCGCCCTATATTTTTCACTCAGTATTTTACGTTCTTTCGATCACAATATGTAAATTAGTGTCCTTCCATACCGACCCTTTTTGTGGTCCATGTAATACAAATACGAAAAAATATTAAAATAAAAGTGGATATGGACCAAAATGCCAAGTACAAACATTGTTATAACTTGCTTATTTTTGGATGTAATGGCATAGAAATGCATGAGAATCATACAAACACTGTTGGGAACCCTATGAAATGAAAAGTGTGTAACTCTTCAGTCCCGTTTTTACTCAAACAATAAATTGCGTTTTTCGCCGATCATACAAAATGGCGTATGGAACAAAATAGCATTGAGCCGACGAAATGTCCTGAAAGTTTTTAACTTAACGCCTTATTGTTATCGAAATAAACTTCTATGCCACTTTAAATCTTCTGAGGAATAGATGTTCTCTTCCTTGTTAACTCATTATTATGTATTAAATTGAGAGTTAAATTAGATTATGTTTTTTTAATACAACTTATATATATTTATACCCTACACCACTCTGTGGTACAGGGTATTATAAGTTTGTTTCACGGCAGATGTTTGTAACACCTAAAAATAACACAGCTAGACCCACCTTAAAGTATACCGATCGACTCAGAATCACTAGCTGAGTCGATTTAATCATGTCCGTCCGTCCGTCCGTCCGTCCGTCTGTGGATGTAAAGTTGTTCGTCGACTACAGGTCGCAATTTCACTCCGATCGTTCTGAAATTTTGCAGTTTAGAGTATTTCGCAGCTGTTAAGATCGCTATTGAATTTGGTTGAAATCGGTTCAGATTTAGATATAGCTCCCATATATATCTTTCGTCCGATTAGGCCCTTTAGTCCTATAGAAGCTGTATTTTACATCCAATCATTTTGAAATTTAGAATGGTAGAGTTTCTTGATCCATGAACCAACACTACCGAATTTGAAGAAAATCGGTTAAGATTTAGCTATAGCTCCCATATATATGTTTCGTCCGATTTGGACCTTTAGTCCTATAAATGCTGTATTTTACATCCAATCTTTTTGAAATTTAGAATGGTAGAGTTTCTTGATCCATGAACCAACATTGCCGAATTTGAAGAAAATCGGTTAAGATTTAGCTATAGCTCCCATATATATGTTTCGTCCGATTTGGCCCTTTAGTCCAATAAAAGCTGTATTTTACATCCAATCGTTTTGAAATTTGGAATGGTAGAGTTTCTTGATCCATGAACCAACATTGCCGAATTTGAAGAAAATCGGTTAAGATTTAGCTATAGCTCCCATATATATGTTTCGTCCGATTTGGCCCTTTAGTTCTATAGAAGCTGTATTTTACATCCAATCGTTTTGAAATTTAGAATAAATAAATAAATTTATACATGAACTACAAAATTTATATTTCAGAGTTATTCAATATTACGAGAGTGGTGTAGGGTATTATATAGTCGGCCCCGCCCGACTTTAGCCTTTCCTTACTGGTTTTTTATTAATTTTATATTGTTAAACACATTGAATTTTCTATTTAATGGAGTAGTCATCAGTCGGAGTAGTCTTCTAAGCTGCTATTATTTTTTATGCATTTTGTAATTTCTTTTAAATTGGCCTTTGAGGCTTTAAATTACAAGTTATGATGAAATAAATGAAATGAAATGAAATGAAATTGAGGATATGGACCTGGACGATAATCCATTACAATACAAGAGCTACAGGATGAGATAATTCGGCAAATGAACGACATTGAACCTCAATTATGTCTCAGAGTCATTGAAAATTTGGACCATCGGATAGAGGTATGTCATCGAAGCCGTGGCGAGTATATGCCGATATTTTGTTTTACACATAATTGTCATATATCCTTCTATCATAATAAAAATATTAAGATAAATCTCTGAAAACTTTTTGTTTTATATACAATTAACATCGTGCGATTTGGTTGGACCACCTTTATAAGCCAATATGGTCAATAATCTTCTATTAGATAATCTTACACAAACTTCTAAATAAAATAAACCAGTAAAGGCTAAGTCGGGCGGAACCGACTTTACGATACACTACACCACCTTGATAGTGCAGAATAAGCACACATATAGTTGTTCAATATCTGAAATGATTGCATTTAAATTCGAAACGTTGAAAACTATATCGAAATCTGAAACGATTATTTTTAAAACTTTACAGTGTTCATTTTTGTCGTATTTATTAATGCTGACTCGTATTTATGTCGTATTTATTAGGAGTATCCACAATCAATTCAACTGCAATTGATGTTGACGTGGAAGAATTGAACAGAGTTTTTATTGAATATCAAATAGACTCACGAAATGTTAATAGCGATGCTTTTACAGTACCGTTTCATGACGGTTTCTCATTCCGTTGCGTGGAACAATGGGAAGTGGAAAAGGCTTTCAAACTCGTAAAATCAAATGCTGCTGGACTTGATGGATTTTCTTAAAGGTAATTTTTCCTTATATATGCCAACATTTCACTCACTTGGTTAATACCATATTTATGACATCAAATTTCCCATGTGGCTGGAAAACCTCTAAAATTATTCCATTAGCAAAGAAAGATAGAGTAGAGGGGTTGAATGCGTTTCGGCCTATTGCTGTACTGCCCATTCTCTCAAAAGTTGTTGAGCATCTGATGAAAAAACAGATACTCAATTATTTGGAGAGTAGTCGCCTTCTTCATGATGCCCAGTGTGGGTTCAGAGCGAAAAGGAACACGTCGAGTTTACTATTGGGCTTAACAGACAACATACGTAGCAACTTCGATAATTACAAAGTATGTGTGTTATTGGCGCTTGATCTTGAGAAAGCATTCGATAGAGTAGACCATGGTATCCTGATTAACAAACTATATTCTCTGTTCGGTTTTGGGAGCTCAGCTTGTTCTTTGGTGTACAAGTACTTAACTGGTAGGAGACAATTAGTGTATGCTAATAGTCAATACAGTTCTGTCCTTGACTCCAAAAGTGGCGTTCCTCAAGGCTCGGTGTTAGGGCCACTACTTTTCATTATTTTTATTAATGATTTACTTTCCCAAATGGATTACTGGTGCGTACCTTATGTATTTGCGGATGACATTCAGTTATTGTTTAAAGGCGATAGCAGATTTATGAATGTTCTACAATCAAAAATAGACCTCACGTTAGCTTCGTTGAGTTGTTGGATGACAGCGAATAAGCTTAAAATAAATGCCTCGAAAACAAAGGCTTTATTTTTTTCTGTGCATTGTCAAAATAATTTAAGTATTTCATGCAATGGCACTAACATTGAATTTGTTCGTGATATGATGTGCCTGGGTGTCATACTTGATGACAAATTACGCTATGAGCTGCATATAAACAATGTAGTATCTCGAATCAATTTCACTCTAAGATGTTTATATTCGACTGATCTATCTCTTCCCCGTTTTGTCAAACAAAGATTAGTTTCTGCACTTGTTATGCCTAACTTTCTGTACTGTTTGGAAGTATATTCAGCAAGTATCCAGACAAATTTACATTTGATTCAGCTAATGTTGAATAACGTTATGCGGTATTTGTATGCGCTTAATAGACGTGAACATACTTCACCCTTCGTGAAACAATTTCTGGGCTGTTCTCTTGATACATTCATAAAATTTCGTATTCTCTTCTGTTTCTACAAGATTTATAGGAATCAGTGTCCATTGTTCCTTTTTCAGTCGTTTATATTTTGTCATTCGACACGCAGTAACCAAATTCTAATTTCGAGAGTTCACCACCTCATGGAGAGATCTTTTCTCGTCCGAGTAGCTCGTTTATTTAACGTATTGCCAAATGTCCTGAAAGTTTTTAACTTAACGCCTTATTGTTATCGAAATAAACTTCTATGCCACTTTAAATCTTCTGAGGAATAGATGTTCTCTTCCTTGTTAACTCATTATTATGTATTAAATTGAGAGTTAAATTAGATTATGTTTTTTTAATACAACTTATATATATTTTTTTATTAATTTTATATTGTTAAACACATTGAATTTTCTATTTAATGGAGTAGTCATCAGTCGGAGTAGTCTTCTAAGCTGCTATTATTTTTTATGCATTTTGTAATTTCTTTTAAATTGGCCTTTGAGGCTTTAAATTACAAGTTATGATGAAATAAATGAAATGAAATGAAATGAAATTGAGGATATGGACCTGGACGATAATCCATTACAATACAAGAGCTACAGGATGAGATAATTCGGCAAATGAACGACATTGAACCTCAATTATGTCTCAGAGTCATTGAAAATTTGGACCATCGGATAGAGGTATGTCATCGAAGCCGTGGCGAGTATATGCCGATATTTTGTTTTACACATAATTGTCATATATCCTTCTATCATAATAAAAATATTAAGATAAATCTCTGAAAACTTTTTGTTTTATATACAACTAGCTGAGCCCGGTGCGCTTCGCTGCCCATGTCAAAATTAGCGCTGTAGAAACTGTATTTTATATCCGATAGCTGAGCCCGGTGCGCTTCGCTTGCCATGTCAAAATTAGCGCTGTAGAAACTGTATTTTATATCCGATCAGTACGAAATTCGGCAGAAAGAGGTTTGTTATTACATGAAGGAATACTGCCAAATTCGGAGAAAATCGGTTCAGATTTAGATATAGCCCCATATATATGTTACCCCCGATTTGACATGTAAGCGCTGTAGAAACTGTATTTTATATCCGATCAGTACGAAATTCGGCAGAAAGAGGGTTCTTATTACATGAAGGAATACTGCCAAATTCGGAGAAAATCGGTTCAGATTTAGATATAGTCCCCATATATATGTTACCCCCAATTTGACATGTAAGCGCTGTAGAGACTGTGTTTTATATCCGATCAGTACGAAATTCGACAGAAACAGGTTTCTATTTTACATGAATGAATATTCAAGGAAAATCGATTCAGATTTATATATAACCTCCATATATATGTTCCTCCAGATTTGGTTACAAAGCGCTATAGAAGTTGTACTTTACTTCCGATCATTGTAGGGTATTATATAGTCGGCCCCGCCCGACTTTTTGCCTTTCCTTACTGGTATTAGTAATAAATTCACTGAATGAAGAAATACCGAATTCAGTGGAAAGTCAAGAAAATAGAAATGTATACTTATAAAATTTCCAAATACTTGTTTCATTGGTCATGCATCACATTATCATATTGCGATTGTATTGGAGTAAGCAGCTGTAATTATCGCATACCGAGCATTTTTGTTCATGTATTTCCTATATAATACTTGCAAGATATATCAAAATATGGGCTGGGCCACGCCCACTGGTCCTATTCCGCCCATTTGCAAGCAAATCGCGTAGACTGCTACCAGATACATATACGCAAAATTTCAACACTCTCGCTAACAAAATGAGCAAGATAATTCTATTTCAAAATTTTGCTTATATGGGCGGTGGCACGCCGATTGGTCAGATCCCGCCAATTTTTGGACCAATCACGTGGACAGTCACCAGATACATATGTACAACATTACAGCACTCTAGATAAAAAATTGTGCAAGACATATCAATTTCGAAATTTGGCTTATAAGGGAATATTCGAATTTTGGCCCCGCCACGCCCATTGGTCCGATCCCGCCCATTTTCTGACCAATCACGTAGACTGTCACCTGAAACATATACACAAACTTGCAGAACTCTCGCTAATGAATTGTGCAAGATATATCAATTTCGAAATTAGGCTTATAAGGGCGGGGCCACGCCCATTGGGCCGATCCCTCCCATTTTTGGACCAATCACGCAGACGGCCACCATATACATATACACAAAATTCCAGCACTCTCGCTAACAAATTGTGCATGATATGACATTTTTAAAATTTGGCGTATATGGGCGGTGCCACGCCCATTGATCCGATCCCGTAAATTTTTGGACCAATCACGTGGACTGTCACCAGATACATATGTACAACATTACAGCACTCTAGCTAGCAAATTGTGCAAGATATCGAAATTTCAAAATTTGGTCTATGTGGGCGGGGCCACGCCCATTGGGCCGATCCCGCCAATTTTTGGGCCAATCACGTAGACTGTCACCAGATACATATACACAACATTGCAGCACTCTCGCTAGCAAATTGTTCAAGATATCGAAATTTCAAAATTTGGTCTATGTTGGCGGGGCCACGCCCATTGGGCCGATCCCTCCAATTTTTGGACCAATCACGTAGACTGTCACCAGATACATATACACTCAAATACAGAACTCTCTCTAATAAATTGTAGAAAATATTTGAATTTCAAAATTTGGCTTATATGGGCGGGGCCACGCCCATTGGTCCGACTCCGCCCATTTTTGGAAAATTCACATTATCTGCCACTAAATGCATACACAAAAAATTTCAGCACTCTAGCTAAAAAATTTTCTTAATATCAAAATTGGACCCCTATGGGCGGGTCCACGCCCACTTGATATATCGAAAATTCAAGTACCCTATTTTCAGCACCCCCTTCACATGTACATTCTGTGAAAATTTCAAGATGATCGGTCTAGCCGTTTAGACGTCTATACGGAACAAACATACAAACCCACAAACAAACCCACAAACAGACACTCTCTTTTATATATATAGACTAGCTGGACCCGGTCCACTTCGTTGCCCCAGATTTCAGATTTCTGATCCCGTCTATTTTTGGACTAATAACGTAGACTGCCGCCAAATACATATACAAAAAACTCAGCAATCTCTATAACAAATTTCTCAAGATATATCAATCTCAAAACATGGCTCATGTGCGCGGGGTCACTACCATTGGTCCAATCCCTGCAATTTTTTTACCAATCACGTAGCCTGTCATCAGATAAATATACACAAAATTACAGCAATCTCGCTAACAAATTGTGCTAGATATCTCAATTTAAAAAATTTTACCTATATAGGCGGGGCCAAGCCCATTGGTGCGAACTCGCCCATTTTTCGATCCCGTCCATTCTTGGACAAATAACCTAAACTGCCACCAGATACACAAATATACACAAAATTACAGCACTCTCGCTAACAAATTGTGCAAGACACATCAATTTAAAATATTGGCTTATACGGGCTGGGCTACACACCCTGGTCCTATTCCGCCAATTTTTGTGGCAATCACGTAGACAGCCTCCAGATACATATACACAAAATTACAGCTCTATCGCTTATAAATTGTGCAAGATATCTCAATTTGGACAGAGCCACGCCCATTGGTCCGATCCCGCCCATTTTTCTACCAATCACGTAGACTGTCAACAGATACATATATATACGCAAAATGTCAGCACTCTTGCTAACAAATTGTGTAAGATATCTCAATTTCAAAATTTGGCCTATATGGGCGGGACCACGTCCATTAATCCGATCCCACCCATTTTTGGACCAATCACGTAGACTGTCACCAGATACTTATACACAAAATTACAGCACTATCGCTAGAAAATTGCTCAAGATATCTCAATTCCAAAATTAGCCTTATATGGGCGGGGCCACGCCCATTTGTCCGATCCAGCCCATTTTTGGACCAGTCACGTAGACCAGATATATATAAACTAAATTGCAGCACTGTCGTTAACATTTTTTTCAAGATATCCCAATTCCAAAATTTGCCTTATATGGGCGGGGCCACGCCCATTTGTCCGATCCCGCCCATTTTTAGACCAGTCACGTAGACTGCCACCAGATATATATACACAAAATTGCAGCACTCTCACTAAAAAATTGCTCAAGATATCTCAATTCCAAAATTTGCCTTATATGGGCGGGGCCACGCCCATTTTTGGACCAATCACGTAGAATGCCACCAGATACATATACACAAAATTACAGCACTCTTGTTAAGAAATTGCTGAAGATATCTCAATTCCAAAATTAGCCTTATATGGGCGGGGCCAAGCCCATTTGTCCGATCCCTCCCATTTTTGGACCAGTCACGTAGACTGCCACCAGATATATATGCACAAAATTGCAGCACTCTCGCTAAAAAATTGCTCAAGATATCTCAATTCAAAAATTTGCCTTATATGGGCTGGGCCACGCCCATTTTTGGACCAATCACGTAGAATGCCACCAGATACATATACACAAAATTACAGCACTCTCGCTAATAAATTGTGCAAGATAGCTCAATTTTAAAATTTTGCTTATAAGGGCGGGGCCACATCCATTGATCCGATCCTGCCCGTTTTTGGACCAATTACGCATTCTTGTACCAGATAAATATACGCAAAATTTCAGCGCTCTCTTTTACAAATTCTGTAAGATATCTCGATTTCAATATTTGGCTTATATAGGCGGGGCCACGCCGATTCCGCCCACTTTTGGTCCAGTCCCGTAGACTGCCACCAGATACATATGCACAAAATTACAGTACTCTCGCTAACAAATTTTGGAAGATATCTACATTTCAAAATTCGGGCGAGGCCACGCCCATAGGTCCGATCCCGCCCACTTTTGGACCAATCACGTGGACTACCACCAGATACATATGCACCAAATTACAGCACTCTCGCTAACAAATTGTGTAAGATATCTCAATTTTAAAATTTGTCTTATGTGGGCGTGGCCACGCCCATAGGTCCGATCCCGCCCTTTTTGACCTATCCCGTGGACTACCACCAGATACATATGCACCAAAGTACAACACTCTCGCTAACAAATTGTGTAAGATATCTCAATTCCATAATTTGGCTTATATGGGCGGGGCCACGCCCATTGGTCCGATCACGCCCATTTTTGGACCAATCACGTAGACTGCCACCAGATACATATGTACAAAATTACAGCACCCTCGCTAACAAATTGTGCAAGATATCTCAATTTTAAAATTTGTCTTATGTGGGCGTGGCCACGCCCATAGGTCCGATCCCGCCCTTTTTGACCAATCCCGTGGACTACCACCAGATACATATGCACCAAAGTACAACACTCTCGCTAACAAATTGTGTAAGATATCTCAATTCCATAATTTGGCTTATATGGGCGGGGCCACGCCCATTGGTCCAATCACGCCCATTTTTGGACCAATCACGTAGACTGCCACCAGATACATATGTACAAAATTACAGCACCCTCGCTAACAAATTGTGCAAGATATCTCAATTTTAAAATTTATCTTATGTGGGCGGGGCCACGCCCACTTGATATATCGAAAATTCAAGTACCCTATTTTCACCACGCCCCACATATGTACATTCTGTGAAAATTTCAAGAAGATCGGTCCAGCCGTTTTGACGTCTATTCGGTACAAACAAACCAACAAACCAACAAACAAACAAACCAACAAACAAACAAACAAACAAACACACATTCTTCTTTATATATATAGATTAACATCGTGCGTTTTGGTTGGACCACCTTTATAAGCCAATATGGTCAATAATCTTCTATTAGATAATCTTACACAAACTTCTAAATAAAATAAACCAGTAAAGGCTAAGTCGGGCGGAACCGACTTTACGATACACTACACCACCTTGATAGTGCAGAATAAGCACACATATAGTTGTTCAATATCTGAAATGATTGCATTTAAATTCGAAACGTTGAAAACTATATCGAAATCTGAAACGATTATTTTTAAAACTTTACAGTGTTCATTTTTGTCGTATTTATTAATGCTGACTCGTATTTATGTCGTATTTATTAACTAGCTGAGCCCGGTGCGCTTCGCTGCCCACGTCAAAATTAGCGCTGTAGAAACTGTATTTTATATCCCATCAGTACGAAATTCGGCAGAAAGAGGTTTGTGATTACATCAAGGAATACTGCCAAATTCGGAGAAAATCGGTTCAGATTTAGATATAGTCCCCATATATATGATACCCCCGATTTGACATGTAAGCGCTGTAGAAACTGTATTTTATATCCGATCAGTACGAAATTCGGCAGAAAGAGGTTTGTTATTACATGAAGGAATACTGCCAAATTCGGAGAAAATCGGTTCAGATTTAGATATAGCCCCCATATATATATGTTACCCCCGATTTGAGATGTAAGCGCTGTAGAAACTGTGTTTTATATCCGATCAGTACGAAATTCGGCAGAAAGAGGTTTCTTATTACATGAAGGAATACTGCCAAATTCGGAGAAAATCGGTTCAGATTTAGATATAGTCCCCATATATATGATACCCCCGATTTGAAATTCAAGCGCTGTAGAAACTGTATTTTATATCCGATCAGTAAGAAATTCGGCAGGAAGAGGTTTCTTATTACATGAAGGAATACCGCAAAATTCGGAGAAAATCGGTTCAGATTTAGAAATAGCCCCCATATATATGTTACCCCCAATTTGACATGTAAGCGCTGTAGAGACTGTGTTTTATATCCGATCAGTAGGAAATTCGACAGAAACAGGTTTCTATTTTACATGAATGAGTATTCAAGGAAAATCGATTCAGATTTATATATAACCTCCATATATATGTTCCTCCAGATTTGGTTACAAAGCGCTATAGAAGTTGTACGTTACTTCAGATCATTACAAAGTTGTCCAGAAAAATGTTTCTCAATTTAGGAACGAATATTGCTTAATTTAGCGATTATCGGTTCAAAATAAGATATACATACACACACACCACATTTACCAATTATTCCAAATTATTATCGCAATGACCCTTATCGCATTGTTAGGGAGGTGTAGGGTATTATATAGTCGGCCCCGCCCGACTTTCTGCCTTTCCTTACTGGTATTAGTAATAAATTCACTGAATGAAAAAATACCGAATTCAGTGGAAAGTCCAGAAAATAGAAATGTATACTTATAAAATTTCCAAATTCTTGTTTCATTGGTCATGCATCACATTATCATATTGCGATTGGATTGGAGTGAGCAGCTGTAATTATCGCATACCGAGCATTTGTATACCCTACACCACACTGTGGTACAGGGTATTATAACTTTGTGCATTTGTTTGTAACACCCATAAGGAGAAGAAATAGACCCATGGTTTATTATACCGATCGACTTAGAATCACTTTCTGAGTTGATTTAGCTATGTCCGTCTGTCTGTCTGTCCGTCTGTGCATGTATTCTTGTAATCAAAGTACAGGTCGCAATTACGATCTCGACGAAACTTTAAACATATCTTTTTTTTGGCCGAAGGACGATCCCTATTGAATTTGGTTAAAATCGGTTCAGATTTAGATATAGCCCCCATATATATGTTAGCACCGATTTGACATGTAAGCGCTGTAAAAACATTATTTTATATCCGATCAGTATGAAATTCAGCAAAGAGAGGTTTCTTATTACATGAAGGAATACTGATAAATTCGGAGAAAATCGGTTCAGATTTAGATATAGCCCCCATATATATGTTACCCCCGATTTGACATGTAAGCGCTGTAAAAACTTTATTTTATATCCGATCAGTATGAAATTTGGCAAAGAGATATTTCTTATTACATGAATGAACACTGTTAAATTTGGAAGAAATCGGTTCAGTTTTAGATATAGGCCCCATATATACGTTACCCCCGATTTGACATGTAAGCGCTGTAAAAATGTTATTTTATATCCGATCAGTGCGAAATTCGGCAAAGAGAGGTTTCTTATTACATGAAGGAATACTGCCAAATTCGGAGAAAATCGGTTCGGATTTAGATATAGCCCCCATATATATGTTACCCACGATTTCACATGTAAGCGCTGTAAAAACTGTATTTTATATCCGATCAGTATGAAATTCGTCAGAAAGAGGTTTCCTATTATATGAATGAACACTTTTAAATTCGGCAGAAAGAGGTTTCTTATTACATTAAGGAATACTGCCAAATTCGGAGAAAATCGGTTCGGATTTAGATATAGCCCCCATATATATGTTACCCACGATTTCACATGTAAGCGCTGTAAAAACTGTATTTTATATCCGATCAGTATGAAATTCGTCAGAAAGAGGTTTCCTATTATATGAATGAACACTTTTAAATTTGGAAGAAATCGGTTCAGATTTAGGTATATCCCCCATATATACGTTACCCCCGATTTGACATGTGAGCGCAGCAAACATGTTATTTTATATCCGATCAGTGCGAAAGTCGGCAAAATGATTTTTCTTTCTACATGAAGGAATACTGCCAACTTCGGAGAAACTCGGTTTAGATTTAGATATAAGACCCAGATTTGACCTGTAGGCGCTGTAAAAACTGTATTTTATATCCGATCAGTGCGAAATTCGGCAGAAAGAGTTTTCTTATTACATGAAGGAATACTGCCAACTTCGGAGAAATTCGGTTTAGATTTAGATATAAGACCCATATATATATGTTACCCCCGATTTGACATGTAAGCGCTGTAGAGACTGTATTTTATATCCGATCAGTACGAAATTCGACAGAAGGAGGTCTTTTTACATGACTGAGTATTCAGGGAAGATCGGTTCAGATTTATATTAAAGCTCCATATATATGTTCCTCCTGATTTGGTATCAAACCGCTATAGAAGTTGTATTTTACTTCCGATCATTAAAATTTTCCAGAAAGATGTTTCTCAATTTAGGAACGAATATTGCTTAATTTAGCGATTATCGTTTCAGAATTAGATATTATGTTTCTACCCATTTACCAATTATTCCAAATTATTATGGCAATGACCCTTATCGCATTGTTAGGGAGGTGTAGGGTATTATATAGTCGGCCCCGCCCGACTTTCTGCCTTTCCTTACTGGTTGTTCATGTATTTCCTATATAATACTTGCAAGATATATCAAAATATGGGATGTGCCACGCCCACTGGTCCTATTCCGCCCATTTGTAAGCCAATCACGTAGACTGCTACCAGATACATATAGGCAAAATTTCAACACTCTCTCTAACAAAATGAGCAAGATAATTCAATTTCAAAATTTGGCTTATATGGGCGGTGGCACGCCCATTGGTCAGATCCCGCCAATTTTTGGACCAATCACGTGGACTGTCACCAGATACATATGTACAACATTACAGCACTCTAGATCAAAAATTGTGCAAGATATATCAATTTCGAAATTTGGCTTATAAGGGCGGGGCCACGCCCATTGGTCCGATCCCGCCCATTTTCTGACCAATTACGTAGAATGCCACCAGACACATATAAGCAACATTGCAGCACTCCCGCTAGCAAATTGTGCAAGATACCAAAATTTCAAAATTTGGTCTATGTGGGCGGGGCCACGCCTATTGGTCCGAACCCGCCCATTTTTGGACCAATCACGTAGATCGCCAACGTATATATATACACAAAATTCCAGGTCTCTCGCTAACAAATTGTGCAAGATATCAAATTTTTATTTAAATTTGGCTTATATGGGCGGTGCCACGCCCATTGGTTCGATCCCGCCCGTTTTTGGATCAATCACATGGACTGCCATCAGATACATATGTACAACACTGTAACTAACAAATTGTGCAAGATATATCAATTTCAAAATTTGGCTTATATGGGCAGGGCCACACCCATTGGTCCGGTCCCGCCCATTTTTTGACCAATTACGTAGAATGCCACCAGAACAACATTGCAACATTGCAGCACTCCCGCTAGCAAATTATGCAAGATATCAAAATTTCAAAATTTGGTCTATGTGGGCGGGGCCACGCCCATTGGTCCGATCCCGCCCATTTTTGGAGCCATCACGTAGACTGCCACCATATACATATACATAACATTCCAACACTCTCGCTAACAAATTGTGCAAAATATCTCAATTTCAAAATTTGGCTTATATGGGCGGGGCCACGCCCATGGGTCCGATTCCGCCCATTTTTGGAAAATTCACATAATCTGCCACCAAATTCATACACACAAAATTTCAGCACTCTAGCTAAAAAATTTTCTCAATATCAAAATTGGACCCATATGGGCGGGTCCACGCCCACTTGATATATCGAAAATTCAAGTGCCCTATTTTCAGCACCCCCTACACACGTACATTCTGTGAAAATTTCAAGATGATCGGTCAAGCCGTTTAGACATCTATACGGAACAAACAAACAAACACACAAACACACAAACCCACAAACAGACACTCTCTTTTATATATATAGACTAGCTGAGCCCGGTGCGCTTCGCTGCCCATGTCAAAATTAGCGCTGTAGAAACTGTATTATATATCCGATCAGTACGAAATTCGGCAGAAAGAGGTTTGTTATTAGATGAAGGAATACTGCCAAATTCGGAGAAAATCGGTTCAGATTTAGATATAGTCCCCATATATATGTTACCCCCGATTTGAAATTCAAGCGCTGTAGAAACTGTATTTTATATCCGATCAGTAAGAAATTCGGCAGAAAGAGTTTTCTAATTACATGAAGGAATACCGCAAAATTCGGAGAAAATCGGTTCAGATTTAGATATAGCCCCCATATATATGTATATGTTACCCCCAATTTGACATGTAAGCGCTGTAGAGACTGTGTTTTATATCCGATCAGTAGGAAATTCGACAGAAACAGGTTTCAATTTACATGAATGAATATTCAAGGAAAATCGATTCAGATTTATATATAACCTCCATATATATGTTCCTCCAGATTAGGTTACAAAGTGATATTGAAGTTGTACTTTACTTCCGATCATTACAAAGTTCTCCAGAAAAATGTTTCTCAATTTAGGAACGAATATTGCTTAATTTAGCGATTATCGGTTCAAAATAAGATATACATACACACACACACACCACATTTACCAATTATTCCAAATTATTATCGCAATGACCCTTATCGCATTGTTAGGGAGGTGAAGGGTATTATATAGTCGGCCCCCCGTCCAGAAAATAGAAATGTATACTTATAAAATTTGCAAATTCTTGTTTCATTGGCCATGCATCACATTATCATATTGCGATTGTATTGGAGTGAGCAGCTGTAATTATCGCATACCGAGCATTTTTGTGCATGTATTTCCTATATAATACTTGCAAGATATATCAAAATATGGGCTGGGCTACGCCCACTGGTCGTATTCCGCCCATTTTTAAGCCAATCACGTAGACTGCTACCAGATACATATACGCAAAATTTCAACACTCTCCTAATAACAAAATGAGCAAGATAATTCAATTTAAAAATTTGGCTTATATGGGCGGTGGCACGGCCATTTGTCAGATCCCGCCAATTTTTGGACCAATCACGTGACTGTCACCAGATACATATGTACAACATTGCGGCACTCCCGCTAGCAAATTGTGCAAGATATCAACATTTGGTCTATGTGGGCGGGGCCACGCCCATTGGTCCGATCCCGCCCATTTTTGGACCAATCACGCAGACTGCCACCATATACATATACACAAAATTCCAGCACGCTCGCTAACAAATTGTGCAAGATATCACATTTTTAAAATTTGGCTTATATGGGCGGTGCCACGCCCATTTTTCCGATCCCGTCAATTTTTGGACCAATCACGTGGACTGTCACCAGATACATGTGTACAACATTACAGCACTCTAGCTAGCAAATTGTGCAAGATATATCAATTTCAAAATTTGGCTTATATGGGCGGGGCCACGCCCATTAGTCCGATCCCGCCCATTTTTTTACCAATTACGTAGAATGCCACCAGATACATATACACAACATTGCAGCACTCCAGATAGCAAATTGTGCAAGATATCGAAATTTCAAAATTTGGTCTATGTGGGCGGGGCCACGCCCATTGGTCCGATCCCACCCATTTTTGGACCAATCACGTAGAATGCCACCATATACGTATACATAACATTCCAGCACTCTCGCTAACAAATTGTGCAAAATATCTCAATTTCAAAATTTGGCTTATATGGGCGGGGCCACGCCCATTGGTCCGATTCCGCCCATTTTTTGAAAATTCACATAATCTGCCACTAAATGCATACACACAAAATTTCAGCACTCTAGCTAAAAAATTTTCTCAATACCTCAATTTGACCCATATGGGCGGGTCCACGCCCACTTGATATATCGAAAATTCAAGTACCCTATTTTCAGCACCCCCTACACATGTACATTCTGTGAAAATTTGAAGATGATCGGTCTAGCCGTTTAGACGTCTATACGGAACAAACATACAAACAAACAAACCCACAAACAGACACTCTCTTTTATATATATAGACTAGCTGAGCCCGGTGCGCTTCGCTGCTCATGTCAAAATTAGCGCTGTAGAAACTGTAGTTTATATCCGATCAGTACGAAATTCGGCAGAAAGAGGTTTGTTATTACATGAAGGAATACTGCCAAATTGGGAGAAAATCGGTTCAGATTTAGATATAACCCCATATATATGTTACCCCCGATTTGACATGTAAGCGCTGTAGAAACTGTATTTTATATTCGATCAGTAAGAAATTCGGCAGAAAGAGGTTTCTTATTACATGAAGAAATACCGCAAAATTCTGAGAAAATCGCTAGAGATTTAGATATGGCCCCCATATATATGTTACCCCCAATTTGACATGTAAGCGCTGTAGAGACTGTGTTTTATATCCGATCAGTACGAAATGCGACAGAAACAGGTTTCTATTTTACATGAATGAGTATTCAAGGAAAATCGATTCAGATTTATATATAACCTCCATATATATGTCACTCCAGATTTGGTTACAAAGCGCTATAGAAGTTGTACTTTACTTCCGATCATTACAAAGTTCTCCAGAAAAATGTTTCTCAATTTAGGAACGAATATTGCTTAATTTAGCGATTATCGGTTCAAAATATGATATACATACACACACACACCACATTTACCAATTATTCCAAATTATTGGTAAATGTGGCCCCGCCCGACTTTCTGCCTTTCCTTACTGGTATTAGTAATAAATTCACTGAATGAAAAAATACCGAATTCAGTGGAAAGTCCAGAAAATAGAAATGTATACTTATAAAATTTCCAAATTCTTGTTTCATTGGTCATGCTCTAATTATCGCATACCGAGCAGTTTTGTTCATATATTACACTCTCGCTAACAAAATGAGCAAGATAATTCAATTTCAAAATTTGGCTTATATGGGCGGTGGCACGCCCATTGTACAGATCCCGCCAATTTTTGGACCAATCACGTGGACTGTCACCGGATACATATGTACAACATTACAGCACTCTAGATAAAAAATTGTGCAAGATATATCAATTTCGAAATTTGGCTTATAAGGGCGGGGTCACGCCCATTGGTCCGATCCCGCCCATTTTTAGACCAATCACGCAGACTGCCACCATATACATATACATAAAATTCCAGGTCTCTCGGTAAAAAAATGTGGAAAATGTGGGCGGGGCCACGCCCATTGGTCCGATCCCGCCCATTTTTTGACCAATTACGTAGAATGCCACCAAAAACATATTCGCAACATTGCAGCACTCCCGCTAGCAAATTGTGCAAGATATCAAAATTTGGTCTATGTGGGCGGGGCCACGCCCATTGGGCCGATCCCGCCCATTTTTGGACCAATCACGCAGACTGCCACCACATACATATACACAAAATTCCAGCACTATCGCTAAAATATTGTGCAAGGATTATATTGGCGGGGCCACGCCCATTGGTCCGATCCCGCCAATTTTTGGACCAATCACGCAGACTGCCACCATGTACATATACACAAAATTCCAGCACTCTAGCTAGCAAATTGTGCAAGATATCTAAATTTCAAAATTTGGCCTATATGGGCGGGGCCACGCCCATTGGGCCGATCCCGCCCATTTTTTGACCAATCACGTATACTGTCACCAGATACATATACACTAAACTACAGAACTCTCGCTAATAAATTGTGCAAAATATCTCAATTTCAAAATTTGGATTATATGGGCGGGGCCACGCCCATTGGTCCGACTCCGCCCATTTTTGGAAAATTTACATAATCTGCCACTAAATGCCCATTGTTCTGATCCCGCCCATTTTTGGACCAATCACGTAGACTGCCGCCATATACATATACACAAAATGCCAGCACTCTCGCTATCAAAATGTGCAAAATATCTCAATTTCAAAATTCGGCTTATATGGGCGGGCCACGCCTATTGGTCCGAACCCGCCCATTTTTCGAAAAATCACGTGGACTGCTACCAGATACATATACACAACATTGCAGCACTCTCGCTAGCAAATTGTGCAAGATATCGAAATTTCAAAATTTGGTCTATGTGGGCGGGGCTACGCCCATTGGGTCGATCCCGCCCATTTTTGGACCAATCACGTAGACTGCCACCATATACATATACACAAAATTCCAGCACTCTCGCTAACATATTGTGCAAGATATCAAAATTTGAATTATATGGGCGGGGCCACGCCCATTGGGCCGATCCCGTCAATTTTTGGACCAATCACGTGGACTGTCACCAGATACATATGTACAACATACCAGCACTCTAGCTAGCAAATTGTGCAAGATATATCAATTTCAAAATTTGACTTATATGGGCGGGGCCACGCCCATTGGTCCGATCCCGCCCATTTTTTTTTACCAATTACGTAATATGCCACCAGATACATATGCACAACATTGCAGCACTCCCGATAGCAAATTATGCAAGATATCGAAATTTCAAAATTGGGTCTATGTGGGCGGGGCCACGCCCATTGGTCCGATCCCGCCCATTATTGGACCAATAACGTAGACTGTCACCTGATACATATACACAACATTGCAGCACTCCCGATAGCAAATTGTGCAAGATATCGAAATTTCTAAATTTGGTCTATGTGGGCGGGGCCACGCCCATTGGTCCGATCCCGCCCATTTTTGGACTAATCACGTAGACTGTCACCAGATACATATACACAACATTGCAGCACTCTCGCTAGCAAATTGTTCAAGATATCGAAATTTCAAAATTTGGTCTATGTGGGCGGGGCCACGCCCATTGGGCCGATCCCGCCAATTTTTGGACCAATCACGTAGACTGTCACCAGATACATATACACTCAAATACAGAACTCTCTCTAACAAATTGTGCAAAATATCTCAATTTCAAAATTTGCCTTATATGGGCGGGGCCACGCCCATTGGTCCGATTCCGCCCATTTTTTGAAAATTCACATAATCTGACACTAAATGCATACACACAAAATTTCAGCACTCTAGCTAAAATTTTTTCTCAATACCAAAATTTGACCCACATGGGCGGGTCCACGCCCACTTGATATATCGAAAATTCAAGTACCCTATTTTCAGCACCCCCTACACATGTACATTCTGTGAAAATTTCAAGATGATCGGTCTAGCCGTTTAGACGTCTATACGGAACAAACATACAAACCCACAAACAAACCCACAAACAGACACTCTCTTTTATATATATAGATAGACTAGCTGAGCCCGGTGCGCTTCGCTGCCCATGTCAAAATTAGCGCTGTAGAAACTGTATTTTATATCCGATAGCTGAGCCCGGTGCGCTTCGCTTGCCATGTCAAAATTAGCGCTGTAGAAACTGTATTTTATATCCGATCAGTACGAAATTCGGCAGAAAGAGGTTTGTTATTACATGAAGGAATACTGCCAAATTCGGAGAAAATCGGTTCAGATTTAGATATAGCCCCATATATATGTTACCCCCGATTTGACATGTAAGCGCTGTAGAAACTGTATTTTATATCCGATCAGTACGAAATTCGGCAGAAAGAGGGTTCTTATTACATGAAGGAATACTGCCAAATTCGGAGAAAATCGGTTCAGATTTAGATATAGTCCCCATATATATGTTACCCCCAATTTGACATGTAAGCGCTGTAGAGACTGTGTTTTATATCCGATCAGTACGAAATTCGACAGAAACAGGTTTCTATTTTACATGAATGAATATTCAAGGAAAATCGATTCAGATTTATATATAACCTCCATATATATGTTCCTCCAGATTTGGTTACAAAGCGCTATAGAAGTTGTACTTTACTTCCGATCATTGTAGGGTATTATATAGTCGGCCCCGCCCGACTTTTTGCCTTTCCTTACTGGTATTAGTAATAAATTCACTGAATGAAGAAATACCGAATTCAGTGGAAAGTCAAGAAAATAGAAATGTATACTTATAAAATTTCCAAATTCTTGTTTCATTGGTCATGCATCACATTATCATATTGCGATTGTATTGGAGTAAGCAGCTGTAATTATCGCATACCGAGCATTTTTGTTCATGTATTTCCTATATAATACTTGCAAGATATATCAAAATATGGGCTGGGCCACGCCCACTGGTCCTATTCCGCCCATTTGCAAGCAAATCGCGTAGACTGCTACCAGATACATATACGCAAAATTTCAACACTCTCGCTAACAAAATGAGCAAGATAATTCTATTTCAAAATTTTGCTTATATGGGCGGTGGCACGCCGATTGGTCAGATCCCGCCAATTTTTGGACCAATCACGTGGACAGTCACCAGATACATATGTACAACATTACAGCACTCTAGATAAAAAATTGTGCAAGACATATCAATTTCGAAATTTGGCTTATAAGGGAATATTCGAATTTTGGCCCCGCCACGCCCATTGGTCCGATCCCGCCCATTTTCTGACCAATCACGTAGACTGTCACCTGAAACATATACACAAACTTGCAGAACTCTCGCTAATGAATTGTGCAAGATATATCAATTTCGAAATTAGGCTTATAAGGGCGGGGCCACGCCCATTGGGCCGATCCCTCCCATTTTTGGACCAATCACGCAGACGGCCACCATATACATATACACAAAATTCCAGCACTCTCGCTAACAAATTGTGCATGATATGACATTTTTAAAATTTGGCGTATATGGGCGGTGCCACGCCCATTGATCCGATCCCGTAAATTTTTGGACCAATCACGTGGACTGTCACCAGATACATATGTACAACATTACAGCACTCTAGCTAGCAAATTGTGCAAGATATCGAAATTTCAAAATTTGGTCTATGTGGGCGGGGCCACGCCCATTGGGCCGATCCCGCCAATTTTTGGGCCAATCACGTAGACTGTCACCAGATACATATACACAACATTGCAGCACTCTCGCTAGCAAATTGTTCAAGATATCGAAATTTCAAAATTTGGTCTATGTTGGCGGGGCCACGCCCATTGGGCCGATCCCTCCAATTTTTGGACCAATCACGTAGACTGTCACCAGATACATATACACTCAAATACAGAACTCTCTCTAATAAATTGTAGAAAATATTTGAATTTCAAAATTTGGCTTATATGGGCGGGGCCACGCCCATTGGTCCGACTCCGCCCATTTTTGGAAAATTCACATTATCTGCCACTAAATGCATACACAAAAAATTTCAGCACTCTAGCTAAAAAATTTTCTTAATATCAAAATTGGACCCCTATGGGCGGGTCCACGCCCACTTGATATATCGAAAATTCAAGTACCCTATTTTCAGCACCCCCTTCACATGTACATTCTGTGAAAATTTCAAGATGATCGGTCTAGCCGTTTAGACGTCTATACGGAACAAACATACAAACCCACAAACAAACCCACAAACAGACACTCTCTTTTATATATATAGATAGATAGATAGATGGGACTAATCTGATAAAGGAACTCCTCCATAAAAATCTCAAAATAATTACATGCAAAATTCAACTTCTATAGTGTTTAGATACCAAATCGGAAGGAACATATATATGGGGGCTATATACAAATACAAATCTGATCAGATTTTCTTCACATTTAAAATTATTCATTCTTTTATCAAGATACTTGTCTCTGCCAAATTTCATAATTATGGAATGTAAAATACAGTATCGCATATATGCCAAATCAGTGAAGATAAATATGGGAGCTATATCTAAATCTGAACCTATTTTTATACCCTCACTTTAGTGTGACGAGGGTATATATCATTTGCTACGAAAAAAAGTGTAACACATCGAAGGAGTGATCTAAGACCCTAAGTATGTTCGGCGGATATTCGTTTTGGGTCATTTTAAGACGAATGAGCAATGTCCGTCCGTCTGTCTGTCTGTCTGTCTATCTGTCTGTCTGTCTGTCTGTCTGTCTGTCTGTCTGTCTGTCTGTGTGTCTGCTGGCTGGTGCGCACGATAACTCTCGAAAGGAGTAACCGATTGACTTCAAATTTGGTACGTGGTAATATTTTTTTCTATCTCCGGCTAAGTTCGAAGATGGGCCATATTGGTCCACTGCTTCTAGTACCTCCCCCACAAAGTGTTAAAATGTTGTGAAATATTGAATCTTTAATAACTGCTATACTACTTATTCGAATCTTCTGAAATTCCACACATAGCATTAGTTTATTAGTCGCTATCAACTCGAGAAAAATGGGCCATGTTGCTACGCCCCTTTTGGTACCTCCCACACAAATGCACCATTTTGCACCAAAAGTTAACAGCTTATAACATTAATACCAGTGCATAAAAATACTTGAAATTTTGTACAGTGTAATGCTTTCATAGTGCCTACAGTCCAGTGAAAAATGGGTGTCATATTCACGCCCCTTTTGGTACCTCTTACACAAAGGTACCATTTTGCACCAAAAGATAACAGCTTATAACATTAATACCAGTGTATAAAAATACTTGAAATTTTTTACAGTGTAATGCTTTTATAGTGTCTTTTGCACTGTGAAAAATGGACGCTATTTCCACGCCCCTTTTTGTACCTCCCACACAGAGGTACCATTTTGCACAAAAAGTTAAGAGCTCACAGCATGAGTACCAATGCCCGAAAATGCAACAACATTTTGCACAGTATAACGCTTTTGAAGTCCCTATAGCCCTGTAAAAAATGGCCTCCCACACAAATTGGCCAAATCATACCAAAATTTAATATTTCATAACGTTAATATACCAGTGCAAAAAACGTTTATAATTCGGCGCAGTGTAATGTATTTAAAGAATCTACTATTCAGTGAAAAATAGGTGTATTTGTTAAAAACATTCTGGTACCTCCCATACAAATTGACAGAATAATTCGTTTAATATTCCATATTACATTACTCACAAAGTGAGGGTATACCTTAGTCGGTTTACCCGACTGAAACTTTCTTACTTGTTTTAAACTCGGTTCAATAAACATCCTTGGTTGACAATTTTAGCTGCTATAGCGCTTATGTGTCAAATCGGGGCTATATCTATATGGGGCTATATCTAAATTTGTACCGATTTTCACCAATTTAAATAGGCAAAAAAAGAATGTCCGACTAATCTCGGGACCAACTCTATAACACCCTAAACCACTCTAAATAGTAATATCGAATAACACTGAAATATATAGCTTACTATCTGGACCCGGTCCACTTCGTTGCCCCAGACTTCAGATTTCCGATCCCGCCCATTTTCGGACTAATCACGTAGACTGGCACCAAATAAACATACACAAAATTACAGCAATCTCTCTAACAAATCGCTCAAACACAAAATTACAGCATTCTCGCTAACAAATTGTGCAAGATATATCAATTTAAAATATTGGCCGATCCCGATCCCGGACCAATTACGTAGACTGCTACCAGATATATGTACGCAAAGTGTCAGCACTCTCGCTCACAAACTTTGCAAGATATCTCTTTTTCAAAATTTGGCTTATATGGACGGTGCCACGCACATTGGTCCGATTCCGCCCAGTTTTGAACCAATCGCGTAGACTACTACCATTTACATATAGGCTAAATTTCAGCACTCTCCCTAACAAATTTTGCAATATATCTCAATTTAAAAAATTGGCTTAAATTGGCCTGGCTACGCCCGTTGGTCCGATCCCGCCCATTTCTGAACCAATTACGCAGTCTTGTACCAGATACATATACGCAAAATTTCAGCGCTCTCTTTAACAAATTGTGTAAGATATATCGATTTCAATATTTGTCTTATATAGGCGGGGCTACGCCCATTGTTCCGATCGCGCCCTTTTTTAGACCAAACACGTAGACTGCTACCAGATACATGTAAACAAAATTACAGCACTCTTGCTAAAAAATTGTGCAAGGTATCTCAATTTAAAATTTTGTCTTACATGGGCGGGGCCACGCCCATTGGTCCGATTTCGCCCACTTTTGGCCCAGCCCCGTAGACTGCCACCAGATACATATGCACAAAATTACAGTACTCTCGCTAACAAATTGCGAAGATATCTCCATTTCAAAATTTAGGCAAGGCCACGCCCATTGGTCCGATCCCGCCCACTTTTGGACCAATCACGTAGACTACCACCAGATACATATGCACCAAATTACAGCACAATCGCTAACAAATTGTGTAAGATATCGCAATTTAAAAATTTGCCTTATGTGGGCATGGCCACGCCCATTGGTCCGATCCCGCCCTTTTTTGGACCAATCCCGTAGACTACCACCAGATACATATGCACCAAAGTACAACACTCTCGTTAACAAATTGTGTAAGATATCTCAATTCCAAAATTTGGCTTTTAAGGGCGGGGCCACGCCCATTGGTCCGATCCCGCCCATTTTTGGAGCAATCATGTACATTGCCACCATATATATATATGCACTAAATTGCATCACTCTCGCTAATAAAGTGTGCTAGATATATCATTTTTAAAATTTGGCTTATATGGGCGGTGCCACGCCCATTGGTCCGATCCCGCCCTTTTTTGAACCAATCACGTAGACTGCCACCAGATACATATGCACAAAATTACAGCACTCTCGCTAACAAATTGTGCAAGATATCTCAATTTTAAAATTTGTCTTATGTGGGCGGGGCCACGCCCACTTGATATATCGAAAATTCAAGTACCACGCACCACATATGTACGTTCTGTGAAAATTTCAAGAAGATCGGTCCAGCCGTTTAGACGTCTATTCGGATGTAAAATACAGCTTCTATAGGACTAAAGGACCAAATCGGACGAAAGATATATATGGGAGCTATATCTAAATCTGCACCGCTTTTCTTCAAATTCGGCAATGTTTGTTCATGGATCAAGAAACTCTACCGTTCTAAATTTCAAAACGATCGGATGTAAAATACAGCTTCTATAGGACTAAAAGGCCAAATCGGACGAAACATATATACGGGAGGTATAGCTAAATCTTAACCGATTTTCTTCAAATTCGGCAATGTTGGTTCATGGATCAAGAAACTCTACCATTCTAAATTTCAAAACGATCGGATGTAAAATACAGCTTCTATAGGACTAAAGGACCAAATCGGACGAAAGATATATATGGGAGCTATATCTAAATCTGAACCGATTTTCTTCAAATTCGGCAATGTTGGTTCATGGATCAAGAAACTGTACCATTCTAAATTTCAAAACGATCGGATGTAAAATACAGCTTCTATAGGACTAAAGGGCCAAATCGGACGAAACATATATATGGGAGCTATAGCTAAATCTTAACCGATTTTCTTCAAATTCAGCAATGTTGGTTCATGGATCAAGAAACTCTACCATTCTAAATTTCAAAACGATCGGATGTAAAATACAGCTTCTATAGGACTAAAGGGCCAAATCGGACGAAATTTCAACCAAATTCAATAGCGATCTTAATAGCCGCGAAATACTCTAAACTGCAAAATTTCAGAACGATCGGAGTGAAATTGCGACCTGTAGTCGACGAACAACTTTACATGGACAGACGGACGGACGGACGGACGAACGGTCAGACATCGTTAAATGGACTCAGCTAGTGATTCTGAGTCGTGGGTCTAGCTGTGTTATTTTAAGGTGTTACAAACATCTGCCGTGAAACAAACTTATAATACCCTGTACCACAGTGAGGTGTAGGGTATAATTACAGCACTCTCGCTAACAAATTGTGCAAGATATGTTAATTTAAAATCTTTGTTTATATGGGCGGGGCCACGGCCATTCGTCCAATCCCGCCTATATTTGGACAAATCGCGAAGACTACCACCGGATACATGGCACAAAATTACAGCACTCTCGCTAAAAAATTGTGTAAGATATCTCAATTTCAAAATTTGGCTTATATGGGCGAGGCCACGCCCATTGGCCGATCCCGACCATTTTTGGACCAATTAAGTAGACTACCACCTAATACATATGCACAACATTACAGCACTCTCGCTAATAAATTGTGCAATATATGTCAATTTAAAAATTTGGTTTGTAAGGGAGGGGCCACGACCATTGGCCCAATCCCGCCCATTTTTGGACCAATAACGAAGACTGCCACCAGATACATATGCACAAAATTACAGCTCTCTCGCTAACAAATTGTGCAAGATATCTCGATTTCAAAATTTGGCTTAAAGGGCGGGGCAACGCCCATTTGTCTCACACCGCCTATTTGTGGGCCAATCTCGTAGCTCGCCAACAGATATATATAAACAAAATTACAGTTCTCTCGCTAAAAAATTGTGCAAGATATCTCAAATTCAAAACTTGGCTTATATGGGCGGGGCCACGCTCATTGGTCCGATCCCGCCCATTTTTGGACCAATTAAGTAGGCTACCACCTAATAAATATACACAACATTAAAGCACCCTCGCTAACAAATTGTGCAATATATGTCAATTTAAAAATTTGGTTTATAAGGGCGGGGCCACGCCCATTGGTCCAATCCCACCCATTTTTGGACAAAGCGCGAAGACTACCACCAGATACATACGTACAACATTACAGCACTCTGGCTAACAAAATATATCAAGATATATCAATTTCAAAATTTGGCTTATATGGGCGGGGCCACGCCCATTCGTCTGATTCCGCCCATTTTTTGGACCAATTAAGACGCCCATCAGTCCGACCCCGTCCATTTTTGGACCAATCACGTAGACTGCCTCCAGATATATATATACAAAATTCCAGTTCTCTCGCTAACAAATTGTGCAAGATATCTCGATTTCAAAATTTGGCTTAAAGGGGCGTGGCCACGCCCATTAGTTCGACCCCGCCTATTTTTGGACCAATCACGAAGGTCGCCAACAGATATATATATAGACAAAATTACAGCTCTCTCGCTAACAAATTGTGCAAGATATCTCAAATTCAAAATTTGGCTTATATGGGCGGGGCCACGCCCATTGATCCGATCCCGCCCATTTTTGGACCGATCACGTAGACTGCCACCAGATACATATGTACAAAATTACAGCACTCTCGCTAACAAATTGTGCAAGATATCTCAATTTTAAAATTTGTCTTATGTGGGCGGGGCCACGCCCACTTGATATATCGAAAATTCAAGTACCCTATTTTCACCACGCCCCACACATGTACATTCTGTGAAAATTTCAAGAAGATCGGTTCAGCCGTTTAGACGTCTATACGGTATAAACAAACCTACAAACCAACAAACAAACAAACACACATTCTTCTTTATATATATAGATATTCAGACAAAAATTGTTTACATAAATTTGCTTTTGGCACATTCAAAATTATTAGATAAGAAATACAGCTTCTATAGCGCTAAAAGGCCAAATCGGAAGGAAAATATGAATGGATCCTATATCTAAACTTATTTTCCTCAAATTCGTGAAGGTCAGCTTGAAGAGAAGAGACGTTTAAAAACATCTCATGTCCATGCAGCGACACAGAAAATTTTCCATCGTTTCGATGTTTTCCTTGCATGCACTGCATTCGTCGTTGTCTTATATTCCTATGCGATGAAGATGTGCTTGTAGACTTGAGCGTCCCGTTAGAACACTCATCATCTTAGTTTCTTCCATTTGATTTACCCACAGTATCTTTGCAGTTGCTCCTACTGTTGCGCTATTCCTCACAGTTTTGTAAACCATCACTCCCCAGTGCTTCAACAGTTCACAGTTCTGGATTTGACTAGCCATATCATCTGAGATGAGTCAATTCTGGCAATATGTCGAACCCGATATATCAGGATCTTGCATGTGTGAAAGCCGGGTAGCGACACAAAAAATTTCCATCGTTTCGATGTTTTCCTTGCATGCACTGCATTCGTCGTTGTCTTCTATTCCTATGCGATGAAGATGTGCTTGTAGGTAGAAATACTTCTTATAGTTAGTTGCTGGTCGTTTGGGATTGCAAATGGGCCATATCGGTCAATGTTTTGATATAGCTCCCCTAGAGATGTCGCCATAGATACCAGGCAATTTTGCTGAAACTTCGTATTCTATTTTGACCAGAATTTATCACAGAAAAACTTTGCAAAATTTTGCAAGTCGGAGGTCGCTCCAAATCATAAATACCACATTTTCTAAGCATTTTAAGCGAATCTTTGCAGTTTGTGATTCATTTAGACAAGAATTCATCACTGCAAAAATTTTTTAAATCACTTCATATTCTGTAATTGTCCACCTATAGATGTCGCTCCCAAAAAGGAATGTTTGAGCCATAAACACCACATTTTCCAAGCAATATAGCTGAAACTTTGCAAATTGTATTATACTTTGGCAAGAAAATTTAGTCAGTTTATATTTTGTTGTAGAGGTAGCCCTCAAATACGATTATTTAAGTCATAAATACCACATTTTTCAGATGTAAAGTTTGGCTAAAGAATTTGGGGCCTAAAATTTGGCTTAAAATTGCAGCGTTTTTTTTTTGCAATGTTTGCTGCAACCAAAACGATGGTTCGAAGATTTGGATATCCAAAGATTTTTCCAGTCATAGAATTGAATGCAATCCATGGTGGAGGGCATATAAGATTCGGCATGGCCGAACTTAACGTTTTTTACTTCTTTTCTTCTCATTTGGGTCACCCCCAGTATCTTTGCAGTTGCTCCTACTGTTGCGCTATTCCTCACAGTTTTGTAAACCATCACTCCCAGAGAATGAAGCCGAGCAAAATTGGCGGCGGCGGCTGTCATTGAAAATTATAATTCGGCGGCGGCGGCTTGATGGCTTAGCCGACATAAAGTTGACATACGGCGGCTCTGTGATAGTAATTTTTACACGCTGAAAAAAATCGCTTCTGTGCATGTTTGGGACAATACATATTCCGCTTGAAATATACATATGTTTAGGGTACACTCCAAATATAATATATTTGACACACACATATATTTATTAGATGTTTGGGAGGATATTGTTTTAAACAAAACCAGTAAGGAAAGGCAGAAAGTCGGGCGGGGCCGACTATATAACACCCTACACCTCCCTAACAATGCGATAAGGGTGATTGCGATAATAATTTTGAATAACTTGTAAATGGGTAAGAACATATATATGTGGATATACCTAATTCTGAACCGATAATCGCTAAATTAATCAATACTCGTTCCTAAATTGAGAAACATCTTTCTGGAGACTTTTGTAATAATCGGAAGTAAAGTACAACTTCTATAGCGCTTTGTAACCAAATCAAGAGGAACATATATATGGAGGTTATATATAAATCTGAATCGATTTTCCCTGAATACTCATTCAGGTAAAATAGAAACCTCTTTCTGTCGAATTTCGTACTGATCGGATATAAAATACAGTCTCTACAGCGCTTAGATGTCAAATCGGGGGTAACATATATATGGGGGCTATATCTAAATCTGAACCGATTTTCTCCGAATTTGGCAGTATTCCTTCATATAATAAGAAACCTCTTTCTGCCGAATTTCGCTGTGATCGGATATAAAATACAGTTTCTACAGCGCTTGAATTTCAAATCGGGGGTAACATATATATGGGAGTTATATCTAAATCTGAACCGATTTTCTCCAAATTTGGCAGTATTCCTTCGAGTAATAAGAAACCTGTTTCTGCCGAATTTTGCACAGATCGGATATAAAATACAATTTCTACAGCGCTTACAGGTCTAATCGGGGGAAACATATATATGGGGGCTATATCTAAATCCGAACCGATTTTCTCCGAATTTAGCAGTATTCCTTTATGTAATAAGAAACCTCTTTCTGCCGAATTTCGCACTGATCGGATATAAAATACAGTTTTTACAGCGCTTACATGTCAAATCGGGGGTAACATATATATGAGGGCTATATCTAAATCTGAACCGATTTTCTCCGAATTTAGCAGTATTCCTTCAGGTAATAAGAAACCTCTCTGTGCCGAATTTCGCACTGATCGGATATAAAATAACATTTTTACAGCGCTTACATGTCAAATCGGGGGTAACGTATATATGGGGTCTATATCTAAATCTGAACCGATTTCTTCCAAATTTAACAGTGTTCATTCATATAATAACAAACCTCTTTCTGCCGAATTTCATACTGATCGGATATAAAATAAAGTTTTTACAGCGCTTACATGTCAAATCGGGGCTAACATATATATGGGGGCTATATCTAAATCTGAACCGATTTTAACCAAATTCAATAGGGATCGTCCTTGGGCCAAAAAAAAGATATGTGTAAAGTTTCGTCGAGATCGGACCATAATTGCGACCTGTACTTTGATTACAAGAATACATGCACAGACAGACGGACAGACAGACAGACGGACATAGCTAAATCAACTCAGAAAGTGATTCTAAGTCGATCGGTATAATAAACGATGGGTCTATTTCTTCTCCTTTTGGGTGTTACAAACAAATGCACAAAGTTATAATACCCTGTACCACAGTGTGGTGTAGGGTATAAATATGTTCCCATTCTACTATTTATACCCTACACCACACTGTGGTACAGGGTATTATGACTTTGTGCATTTGTTTGTAACACCCAAAAGGAGAAGAGATAGATCCATTGTTTATTATACCGATCGACTTGTAATCACTTTCTGAGTCGATTTAGCAATGTCCGTCTGTCTGTCCGTCTGTCTGTCTGTCTGTCCGTCTGTCTGTAGATGTATTCTTGTAATCAAAGTAAAGGTCGCAATTATGGCCCGATCTTGACGAAACATTACACATATTTTTTTTTGGCCCAAGGACGATCCCTATTGAATTTGGTTAAAATCGGTTCAGATTTAGATATGGCCCCCATATGTATATATGTTAGCCCCGATTTGACATGTAAGCGCTGTAAAAACTTTATTTTATATCCGATCAGTATGAAATTCAGCAGAAAGAGGTCTCTTGTTATATGAATGAACACTGTTAAAGTTGGAAGAAATCGGTTCAGATTTAGATATAGCCCCCATATATACGTTACCCCCGATTTCACATGTAAGCGCCGTAAAAAATTTATTTTATAACCGATCAGTGTAAAATTCGGCAGAAAGAGGTTTCTTATTACATGAAGGAATACTGCCAAATTCGGAGAAAATCGGTTCAGATTTAGATATAGCCCCCATGTATATGTTACCCCCGATTTCACATGTAAGCGCTGTAAAAAGTGTATTTTTAATCCGATCAGTACGAAATTCGGCAGAAAGAGGTTTCTTATTACATGAATTAATACTGTCAAATTTGAGGGAAATCGGTTGAGATTTTGATATAGCCCCCATATATATGTTACCACCGATTTGACATGTAAACGCTGTAGAGACTGTATTTTATATCCGATCAGTACGAAATTCTACAGAAAGAGGTCTTTTTACATGAATGAGTATTCAGGGAAAATCGGTTCAGATTTATATATAACCTCCATATATATGCTCCTCCTGATTTGGTATCAACGCTCTATAGAAGTTGTACTTTACTTCCGATCGTTAATATTTTCCGGAAATATGTTTCTCAATTTACGAACGAATATTGCTTAATTTAGCGATTATCGGCTCAGAATTAGATAATATGTTCCTGCCTACTTACCAATTATTCCAAATTATTATCGCAATGACCTTTATCGCATTGTTAGAGAGGTGTAGGGTATTATATAGTCGGCCCCGCCCGACTTTCTGCCTTTCCTTACTGGTTTTCTTTAGGTTTGAGTTATTTTGTGAGGTCACATGCTATCCATGGTGTAGGGTATATAAGATTCGGCATTGCGAACATAACGCTTTTACTTGTTATACCCTACACCACACTGTGGTACAGGGTATTATAACTTTGTGCATTTGTTTGTAACACCCAAAAGGAGAAGAAATAGACCCATCGTTTATTATACCGATCGACTTAGAATCACTTTCTGAGTCGATTTAGCTATGTCCGTCTGTCTGTCTGTCTGTCCGTCTGTGCATGTATTCTTGTAATCAAAGTACAGGTCGCAATTATGGTCCGATCTCGACGAAACTTTACACATACGATCCCTATTGAATTTGGTTAAAATCGGTTCAGATTTAGATATCGCCCCCATATATATGTTAGCCCCGATTTGACATGTAAGCGCTGTAAAAACTTTATTTTATATCCGATCAGTATGAAATTCGGCAGGAAAAGGTTTCTTATTACATGAATGAACTCTGTTAAATTTGGAAGAAATCGGTTCAGATTTAGATATAGCCCCCATATATACATTACCCCTGATTTGACATATAAGCGCTGTAAAAATGTTATTTTATATCCGATCAGTGCGTAATTCGGCAAAGAGAGGTTTCTTATTACATGAAGGAATACTGCTAAATTCGGAGAAAATCGGTTCAGATTCAGATATAGCCCCCATATATATGCTACCCCCGATTTGACATGTAAGCGCTGTAAAAACTGTATTTTATATCCGATCAGTGCAAAATTTGGCAGAAAAAGGTTTCTTATTACATGAAGGAATACTGCTAAATTCGGAGAAAATCGGTTCAGATTTAGATATAGCCCCCATATATACGTTACCCCCGATTTGACTTGTAAGCGCTGTAAAAATGTTATTTTATATCCGATCAGTATGAAATTCGGCAGAAAGAGGTTTCTTATTATATGAATGAACACTGTTAAATTTGGAAGAAATCGGTTCAGATTTAGATATAGCCCCCATATATACGTTACCTCCGATTTGACATGTAGGCACTGAAGAGACTGTATTTTATATGCGATCAGTACGAAATTCGACAGAAGGAGGTCTTTTTACATGAACGAGTATTCAGGGAAGATCGGTTCAGATTTATATTGATTGTTCCTTTTGATTTGGTATCAAACCGCTATAGAAGTTGTATTTTACTTCCGATCATAAAAATTTCCAGAAAGATGTTTCTCAATTTAGGAACAAATATTGCTTTATTTAGCGATTATCGTTTCAGAATTAGATAATATGTTTCTACCCATTTACCAATTATTCCAAATTATTATGGCAATGACCCTTATCGCATTGTTAGGGAGGTGTAGGGTATTATATAGTCGGCCCCGCCCGACTTTCTGCCTTTCCTTACTGGTTTTTCCTATGATATTTTATTGCAACGACATATTCTTTTTATACCCTACACCACACTGTGGTACAGGGTATTATAACTTTGTGCATTTGTTTGTAACACCCAAAAGGAGAAGAAATAGACCCATCGTTTATTATACCGATCGACTTAGAATCACTTTCTGAGTTGATTTAGCTATGTCCGTCTGTCCGTCTGTCTGTCTGTCTGTCTGTCCGTCTGTCCGTCTGTGCATGTATTCTTGTAATCAAAGTACAGGTCGCAATTATGGTCTGATCTCGACGAAACTTTACACATATCTTTTTGTTGGCCCAAGGACGATCCCTATTGAATTTGGTTAAAATCGGTTCAGATTTAGATTATATATGTTAGCCCCGATTTGACATGTAAGCGCTGTAAAAACTTTATTTTATGTCCGATCAGTATGAAATTCGAAATTCAGAAAGACGTTTCTTCTCATATGAATGAACACTGTTAAATTTGGAAGAAATCGGTTCAGATTTAAATATAGCACCCATATATATGTTACCCCCGATTTGACCTGTAAGCGCTGTAAAAACTGTATTTTATATCCGATCAGTGCGAAATTCGGCAGAAAGAGGTTTCTTATTACATGAAGGAATACTGCCAAATTCGGAGAAAATCGGTTCAGATTTAGATATAGCTCCCATATATATGTTACCCCCGATTTGACATGTAAGCGCTGTAGAGACTGTATTTTATATCCGATCAGTACGAAATTCGACAGAAGGAGTTTTTTTTACATGAATAAGTATTCAGGGAAGATCGGTTCAGATTTATATTAAAGCTCCATATATATGTTCCTCCTGATTTGGTATCAAACCGCTATAGAAGTTGTATTTTACTTCCGATCATTAAAATTTTCTAGAAAGATGTTTCTGAATTTAGGAACGAATATTGCTTAATTTAGCGATTATCGTTTCAGAATTAGATAATATGTTTCTACCCATTTACCAATTATTCCAAATTATTATGGCAATGACCCTCATCGCATTGTTAGGGAGGTGTAGGGTCCGCCCGACTTTCTGCCTTTCCTTACTGGTTTTATTTATTTATTTATTTACTAGCTGGACCCGGTCCACTTCGTTGCCCCATATTTCCGATCCCGTCCATTTTGGACCACTGACGTAGACTGTGCAGTGGAACAAACAAACGATTTGCCACGCCCACATTTTCCCCGCCCACTATTTGCAATTTTTTTTTCCAAAACCATCTCATACCAAATAGCTTTCAAACAAAAGAAAAAATTTTAAAATCGGTCCAGTGGTTTAAACCTCTATAAAACACATACATACATACAAACATTTTTCCATTTTTATATATATAGATTTATATGAATTACAATACAAAGTAAATTTATATTCTAATTCTACGGTCCAGGGAAAAGCCGGGTTACAAAGACCATGTGGCTAGATTTTGCAGCGACAGACCAGAGCCTCTGGTGGGAATCGAACCCACGACCCCAAACTCATAGGCGAGTACGCTACCAACTCACCTACTGGGGCGCTCACGATCTTTTTGTTTAAGCAATTTATTGAAAAAATGAACGCTACAGTTGTTAGCCAAATTTTATGCCTCTTTAGCCAAACTCTTGATCTAAAAAAATGGTATTTATGGCTTAAATTAGCATATTTGAGGGCTACCTCTACACGGGGACTACAACAAAATATAAACTGATTTGTATAAATTTCATTGATATGAATTCTTGCCAAAATATAAGTAGAATACAAACTGAAAAGTTTCAGCAAAATTGCTTTAAATATGTGGTGTTTATAGCTTAAGCAAGTCTTTTTGGGAGCGACATCTATAGGTGGACTATAACAAAATATGAACCGACTAAAAAAAGTTTTACGGTGAAAATTCTTCCCTAAGTAAAATAAAAACTGCAAGGATTCAGTTAAAATGCATAGAAAATATGGTATTTATGGCTTAAATACATATATTTTGGAGCGGCCTCTATCGGGTGACTACAACAAAATATGAAATATGAATGTAAAATTTTTGTTGTGATGAATTTTTGACAAAATAGAATACTAACTGCAAAGTTTCAACTAAATTGCTTTATGTGGTATCTATGGCTCAAAAACCATAATTTTGAGCGACCTCTATAGGGGAGCTATATCAAAACATTGACCAATATGGCCCATTTGCAATCCCAAACGACCTGCAACTATAAGAAGAATTTATACCAAGTTTGATTAACTTAGCTCTATTATTACGGACTGTAGCGTAATTTCAACAGCTAGATTGACAGACGGACATGGCTAAATCGTCTTAGAATTTCACGACGATCAAGAATATATATTTCAAGGTGTTATTTAATAATGTCTGTCTGTTGAAATCACGCTAAAGTCCGTAATAACATATCTAGGTTGATGAAATTTGGTAGAAATACTTCTTATAGTTGCGGGTCGTTTGGGATTGCAAATGGGCCATATCGGTCAATGTTTTGATATAGCTCCCCTATAAGGGTCGCTCCATAATACGGTTTTTGAGCCATAGTTACCAGGAAATTTTGCTGAAACTTTGTAGTTTGTATTCTATTTTGACCAGAATTTATCACAGAAAAAATTTGCAAAATTTTGCAAATCGGAGGTCGCTCCAAAATAGGCTTATTCAAATCATAAATACCACATTTTCTAAGCATTTTAAGCGAATCTTTGCAGTTTGTGATTCATTTAGACAAGAATTCATCACTGCAATTTTTTAAATCAGTTCATATTCTGTAATAGCCCACCTATAGATGTCGCTCCCAAAAAGGAATGTTTGAGCCATAAACACCACATTTTCCAAGCAATATAGCTGAAACTTTGCAAATTGTATTATACTTTGGCAAGAAAATTTAGTCAGTTTATATTTTGTTGTAGAGGTAGCCCTCAAATACGATTATTTAAGTCATAAATACCACATTTTTCAGATGAAAAGTTTGGCTAAAGAATTTGGGGCCTAAAATTTGGCTAAAAATTGCAGCGTTTTTTTTTTCAATGTTTGCTTCAACCGAAAGGATGGTTCGAAGATTTGGTCCATATCCAAAGATTTTTCCAGTCATAGAATTGAATGCAATCCATGGTGGAGGGTATATAAGATTCGGCATGGCCGAACTTAAAGTTTTTTACTTGTTTTCTTCTCATTTGGGTCACCCCCAGTATCTTTGCAGTTGCTTCTACTGTTGCGCTATTCCACACAGTTTTGTAAACCATCACTCCTCAGTGCTTCAACTCATCTCATGGCTTCGAAAGGTTCTTTTACAGACTAACACAACTCTGGATTTGACCTTTTTCGATATTATTGCATTGATCGCCATTTGGCTATCTGTGAAGATATTGGTATATTTAGGCCAGTTCACAAACTCCGTGATTGCTCAAACTTCTGCTTGAAATATCGTGTTATAGTCTGGAAGGCGAAAGTAAATTTCGACTTCTGGTTCATCAATAAAAAGTCCCAGACATGTCCTTGTTCCTAGCTTGGACCCATTCGTGTAGCAGCTGGTTCGCAGTGGAACATGAGCCAGTTTCCCAGGAGCGTTAGACTGACACAAACGAATCACAGATAGCTGTAAGCCGCACTTCAGGTCAGGTGGTCGGAGATTTGTGGTGTTCGAATGTGACCAACTAGAGATTCTAAAATCTTCTGATGGTACGACTTGTGGTCTCGATTTATCCATTCACTCATCACTTGTAGACTTCTTGCTGTGAGGGCTGTCTCATACTTTATACGAATGTCTATCTGTTGGATGTGCAGTAGAAAGCGTAAAAAAAGTTGCGTTTGTCACCCCCTTAGATTTGAAGATTATTCAAAGGTAATAGCAGAACAATTTTTTTTTTGCACCCTACATACCGCCCTTTTAGTTTTCTTTATCCTGTGTTGCTATTTGAAGTCCGATCGAAACGTGATGTATATCGTTGTTAAAGTTTTGGATAGGACTATTCGTCCACTGGCAATTTTTAACTCTGAGGTCAAATTCGATTAGTGACCTCAGTTATCTCGTTTTCTACCCCCTAGTTGGGACTTATTTAGAAGCGATGGTAAGATCTTTTAAAAACAAGTAAAAGCGTTAAGTTCGGCCATACCAAATTTTAGGCCTCAAATTCTTAAATTAGCATATTTGGGGGCTACCTCTACTCGGCGACTATAACAAAATGTAAACTGACTTGTATACATTTCATTGAGATGAAATCTTGCCAAAATAGAATACAAACTGCAAAGTTTCAGCTAAATTGCTTAGAAAATGTGGTGGTTATGGCTTAAACAAGCGTTTTTGGGAGCGACATCTATAGGAACAAAATATGAAATGATTCAAAAAATTTTACTGCAATTCTTGTCTAAATAAAATACAAACTGCAAAGATTCGCCTAAAATGTTTGGAAATGTGGTATTTATGGCTTAAATAAGCCGATTTTAGGGCAACCTCTATAGTTCGACTATAACAAAATATGAACCGATTTGAAAAATGTTTACTGTGATGAATTCTTGTTAAAATAGAATGCAAACTGCAAAGTTTTAGCAAAATTGCTTTAAAAATTACGTATTTATGGCTCAAACCCCGTATTTTGAGCTACCTCTTTAGGGGAGCTATATCAAAACATTGACCGATATGGCCTATTTGAAATCTCAAACGACCTGCAACTATAAGAAGTATTTCTACCAAATTTGATCAACCTTGCTTATTAATACGGACTGTATCGTGATTTCAACAGACGGAGATGGCTAAATCGTATAAGAATGTCACGACGATCAAGAATATATATAATTTATTGGGTCGAAGATCAATTATTCAAGGTGTTGCAAACGGAATGACAAAGTATAGTATACCCCCATCCTATGGTGAAGGGTTTAATAATGAAACTTTTGCCTTTAAAGTACTCAGTTTTATTAAAAAACAAATGAGTTACAGTTTCTTTTGATCTCGTTTTCTGTCTATCTCTCAAACATACACATGAAAACACACTCCCACAAACACACAACCAATTTGCGGGATTCTCCAGCTAATTTCTAAGATTTCTAAGGTAGAATTTCAGTATAAAATAACTTTGTTTTCCCATTCAACCTACACTCCACCCTCTTTACGTATGGTACGTCATTGATCATCTCTTGACAAGGGCAACATTCCTTCCAAATGTCACTTTGGATTTTTTTTCCCGATTTTCTACTTTCATTACACATACTTTCCTTTTACGATTTGTATTTTTATTCATAAGCAAATAAGTTATAGAGTATCTATCTATCTATCTATCTATATCTATATATATAAAGAAGAATGTGTGTTTGTTTGTTTGTTGCTTTGTTTGTTTGTTGGTTTGTTGGTTTGTTTGTACCGTATAGACGTCTAAACGGCTGGACCGATATTCTTGAAATTTTCACAGAATGTACATGTGTGGGGCGTGGTGAAAATAGGGTACTTGAATTTTCGATATATCAAGTGGGCGTGGCCCCGCCCACATAAGACAAATTTTAAAATTGAGATATCTTGCACAATTTATTAGCGAGAGTGCTGTAATTTTGTACATATGTATCTGGTGGCAGTCTACGTGATTGGTCCAAAAATGGGCGGGATCGCAGCAATGGGCGTAGCACCGCCCATATAAGCCAAATTTAAAAAATGTTATATCTTGCACAATTTGTTAGCGAGAGTGCTGGAATTTTGTGTATACGTATCTGGTAGCAGTCTACGTAACTGGTCTAAAAATGGGCGGAATCGGGTCAATGGGCGTGGCACCGCCCATATAAGCCAAATTTTGAAATTGTCTTATCTTGCACATTTTGTTGGCGAGAGTGCTGTAATTTTGTGCATATGTATCTGGTGGTAGTCTACGTGATTGGTCCAAAAATGGGCGGAATCGGGTCAATGGGCGTGGCACCGCCCATATAAGTCACATTTTGAAATGAAGATATCTTGCACAATTTGTTATCGAGAGTGATGTAATTTTGTGCACATGTATCTGGTGGTAGTCTACGTGATTGGTCCAAAAATGGGCGGAAGCGGACCAATGGGCGTGGCACCGACCATATAAGTAAAATTTTGAATTTTAGATATTTTTCACAATATGTTAGAGAGAGTGTCGTAATTTTGTACATATATATCTGGTGGTAGTCTACGTGATTGTTCCAAAAATAGCCGGGATCGGACCAAAGGGCGTGGCCTCGCCCATATAAGCCAAATTTTTAAATTAAGATATCTTGCACAATTTGTTAGCGAGCGTGCTGTAATTTTGTACATATGTATCTGGTGGCAGTCTACGTGATTGGTCCAAAAATGGGCGGGATCGCAGCAATGGGCGTGGCACCGCCCATATAAGCCAAATTTAAAAAATGTTATATCTTGCACAATTTGTTAGCGAGAGTGCTGGAATTTTGTGTATACGTATCTGGTGGCAGTCTACGTGATTGGTCCAAAAATGGGCGGGATCGCAGCAATGGGCGTGGCACCGCCCATATAAGCCAAATTATATATTATATTGTGTTATATCTTGCACATTTTGTTAGCGAGAGTGCTGGAATTTTGTGTATACGTATCTGGTGGCAGTCTACGTGACTGGTCTTAAAATGGGCGGAATCGGGTCAATGGGCGTGGCACCGCTCATATAAGCCAAATTTTGAAATTGACTTATCTTGCACATTTTGTTAGTGAGAGTGCTGTAATTATGTGCATATGTATCTGGTGGTAGTCTACGCGATTGTTCCAAAAATAGCCGGGATCGGAACAAAGGGCGTGGCCCGGTCATATAAGCCAAATTTTGAAATTAAGATATCTTGCACAATTTGTTATCGAGAGCGCTGTAATTTTGTGCACATGTATCTGGTGGTAGTCTACGTAATTGGTCCAAAAATTGGTGGAAGCGGACTAATGGGCGTGGCACCGCCCATATAAGTCAAATTTTGAAATTTAGATATTTTTCACAATATGTAAGAGAGAGTGCTGTAATTTTGCGCATATGTATCTGGTGGTAGTCTACGTGATTGGTCCAAAACTGGGAGGAATCGGATCAATGGATCAATCTATGGAGATGTTTTTGGTGTAAGTATTCGTGATTGGTTCAAAAATGGACGGAATCGGAAATCTAAATCTGGGGCAACCAAGTGGACCGGGTCCAGCTATATATACATACTAGCTGAGCCCGGTGCGCTTCGCTGCTCATGTCAAAATTAGCGCTGTAGAAACTGTAGTTTATATCCGATCAGTACGAAATTCGGCAGAAAGAGGTTTGTTATTACATGAAGGAATACTGCCAAATTGGGAGAAAATCGGTTCAGATTTAGATATAGCCCCATATATATGTTACCCCCGATTTGACATGTAAGCGCTGTAGAAACTGTATTTTATATTCGATCAGTAAGAAATTCGGCAGAAAGAGGTTTCTTATTACATGAAGAAATACCGCAAAATTCTGAGAAAATCGCTAGAGATTTAGATATGGCCCCCATATATATGTTACCCCCAATTTGACATGTAAGCGCTGTAGAGACTGTGTTTTATATCCGATCAGTACGAAATGCGACAGAAACAGGTTTCTATTTTACATGAATGAGTATTCAAGGAAAATCGATTCAGATTTATATATAACCTCCATATATATGTTCCTCCAGATTTGGTTACAAAGCGCTATAGAAGTTGTACTTTACTTCCGATCATTACAAAGTTCTCCAGAAAAATGTTTCTCAATTTAGGAACGAATATTGCTTAATTTAGCGATTATCGGTTCAAAATATGATATACATACACACACACACCACATTTACCAATTATTCCAAATTATTGGTAAATGTGGCCCCGCCCGACTTTCTGCCTTTCCTTACTGGTATTAGTAATAAATTCACTGAATGAAAAAATACCGAATTCAGTGGAAAGTCCAGAAAATAGAAATGTATACTTATAAAATTTCCAAATTCTTGTTTCATTGGTCATGCTCTAATTATCGCATACCGAGCAGTTTTGTTCATGTATTACACTCTCGCTAACAAAATGAGCAAGATAATTCAATTTCAAAATTTGGCTTATATGGGCGGTGGCACGCCCATTGTACAGATCCCGCCAATTTTTGGACCAATCACGTGGACTGTCACCGGATACATATGTACAACATTACAGCACTCTAGATAAAAAATTGTGCAAGATATATCAATTTCGAAATTTGGCTTATAAGGGCGGGGTCACGCCCATTGGTCCGATCCCGCCCATTTTTAGACAAATCACGCAGACTGCCACCATATACATATACATAAAATTCCAGGTCTCTCGGTAAAAAAATGTGGAAAATGTGGGCGGGGCCACGCCCATTGGTCCGATCCCGCCCATTTTTTGACCAATTACGTAGAATGCCACCAAAAACATATTCGCAACATTGCAGCACTCCCGCTAGCAAATTGTGCAAGATATCAAAATTTGGTCTATGTGGGCGGGGCCACGCCCATTGGGCCGATCCCGCCCATTTTTGGACCAATCACGCAGACTGCCACCACATACATATACACAAAATTCCAGCACTATCGCTAAAATATTGTGCAAGGATTATATTGGCGGGGCCACGCCCATTGGTCCGATCCCGCCAATTTTTGGACCAATCACGCAGACTGCCACCATGTACATATACACAAAATTCCAGCACTCTAGCTAGCAAATTGTGCAAGATATCTAAATTTCAAAATTTGGCCTATATGGGCGGGGCCACGCCCATTGGGCCGATCCCGCCCATTTTTTGACCAATCACGTATACTGTCACCAGATACATATACACTAAACTACAGAACTCTCGCTAATAAATTGTGCAAAATATCTCAATTTCAAAATTTGGATTATATGGGCGGGGCCACGCCCATTGGTCCGACTCCGCCCATTTTTGGAAAATTTACATAATCTGCCACTAAATGCCCATTGTTCTGATCCCGCCCATTTTTGGACCAATCACGTAGACTGCCGCCATATACATATACACAAAATGCCAGCACTCTCGCTATCAAAATGTGCAAAATATCTCAATTTCAAAATTCGGCTTATATGGGCGGGCCACGCCTATTGGTCCGAACCCGCCCATTTTTGGACCAATCATGTAGGTCGCCAACGGATATATATATATACAAAATTCCAGGTCTCTCGGTAACAAATTGTGCAAGATATTAAATTTTTAAAATTTGGCTTATATGGGCGGTGCCACGCCCATTGGTCCGAACCCGCCCATTTTTCGACAAATCACGTGGACTGCTACCAGATACATATACACAACATTGCAGCACTCTCGCTAGCAAATTGTGCAAGATATCGAAATTTCAAAATTTGGTCTATGTGGGCGGGGCTACGCCCATTGGGTCGATCCCGCCCATTTTTGGACCAATCACGTAGACTGCCACCATATACATATACACAAAATTCCAGCACTCTCGCTAACATATTGTGCAAGATATCAAAATTTGAATTATATGGGCGGGGCCACGCCCATTGGGCCGATCCCGTCAATTTTTGGACCAATCACGTGGACTGTCACCAGATACATATGTACAACATTACAGCACTCTAGCTAGCAAATTGTGCAAGATATATCAATTTCAAAATTTGACTTATATGGGCGGGGCCACGCCCATTGGTCCGATCCCGCCCATTTTTTTTTACCAATTACGTAATATGCCACCAGATACATATGCACAACATTGCAGCACTCCCGATAGCAAATTATGCAAGATATCGAAATTTCAAAATTGGGTCTATGTGGGCGGGGCCACGCCCATTGGTCCGATCCCGCCCATTATTGGACCAATAACGTAGACTGTCACCTGATACATATACACAACATTGCAGCACTCCCGATAGCAAATTGTGCAAGATATCGAAATTTCTAAATTTGGTCTATGTGGGCGGGGCCACGCCCATTGGTCCGATCCCGCCCATTTTTGGACTAATCACGTAGACTGTCACCAGATACATATACACAACATTGCAGCACTCTCGCTAGCAAATTGTTCAAGATATCGAAATTTCAAAATTTGGTCTATGTGGGCGGGGCCACGCCCATTGGGCCGATCCCGCCAATTTTTGGACCAATCACGTAGACTGTCACCAGATACATATACACTCAAATACAGAACTCTCTCTAACAAATTGTGCAAAATATCTCAATTTCAAAATTTGCCTTATATGGGCGGGGCCACGCCCATTGGTCCGATTCCGCCCATTTTTTGAAAATTCACATAATCTGACACTAAATGCATACACACAAAATTTCAGCACTCTAGCTAAAATTTTTTCTCAATACCAAAATTTGACCCACATGGGCGGGTCCACGCCCACTTGATATATCGAAAATTCAAGTACCCTATTTTCAGCACCCCCTACACATGTACATTCTGTGAAAATTTCAAGATGATCGGTCTAGCCGTTTAGACGTCTATACGGAACAAACATACAAACCCACAAACAAACCCACAAACAGACACTCTCTTTTATATATATAGATATATAGATATACATGAATGTGTGTATGTTACGTATGGGCTCCAAAACGTCTGGAGCGGTTTTGATGACATTTTCAGGAATGTTCAGATAAGCCTAGAGGGTGACATAGGCTTTATAAGTTCTTGATTGAGGGGGCGTGGGTCCGCCCATATAAGCCAATGTTTTTTGTGATTCCTACTGTCCGTACCTACGAATAAATTAACGAGATTCCTACTGTCGCTATCTACATGAACCATGTTTTGATAAATGGACGGTATCGGAAATCTGAAGTCTGGGGCAACGAAGTGGACCGGGTCCAGCTAGTATATATATATAAAGAAGAATGTGTGTTTGTTGGTTTGTTTGTTGGTTTGTTTGTACCGAATAGACGTCTAAACGGCTGGACCGATCTTCTTGAAATTTTCACAGAATGAACATATGTGGGGCGTGGTGAAAATAGGGTACTTGAATTTTCGATATATCAAGTGGGCGTGGCCCCGCCCTCATAAGACAAATTTTAAAATTGAGATATCTTGCACAATTTATTAGCGAGGGTGCTGTAATTTTGTACATATGTATCTGGTGGCAGTCTACGTGATTGGTCCAAAAATGGGCGGGATCGGACCAATGGTCTTGGCCCCGCCCATATGAGCCAAATTTTGGAATTGAGATATCTTACACAATTTGTTAGCGAGAGCGTTGTACTTTGGTGCATATGTATCTGGTGGTAGTCTACGTGATTGGTCCAAAAAGGGCGTGATCGGATCAAAGGGCGTGGCCACGCCCACATAAGACAAATTTTTAAATTGCGATATCTTACACAATTTGTTAGCGAGAGTGCTGTAATTTGGTGCAAATGTATCTGGTCTACGTCTACGTGATTGGTCCAAAAGTGGGCGGGATCGGACCAATGGGCTTGGCCTCGCCCAAATTTTGAAATGGAGATATCTTCCACAATTTATTAGCGAGAGTACTGTAATTTTGTGCATATGTATCTGGTGGCAGTCTACGGGACTGGACCAAAAGTGGTCGGAATCGGACCAATGGGCGTGGCCCCGCCCATGTAAGACAGAATTTTAAATTGAGATACCTTGCACAATTTGTTAGCTAGAGTGCTGTAATGTTGTACATATGTATCTGGTGGCAGTCCACGTAATTGTCCAAAAATGGGCCGGATCGGCCCAATGGGCGTTGCACCGCCAATATAAGCCAAATTTTAAAAATGTGATATCTTGCACAATTTGTTATCGAGAAAGCTGGAATTTTGTGCATATATATCCGTTGGCGATCTACGCGATTGGTCCAAAAATGGGCTGGATAGGACCAATGGGCGTGGCCTTGCCCATATTGAAATTTAGATATCTTGCACTGTTAGCGAGAGTGCTGTAATTTTGTGTATATGTGTCTGGTGGAAGCCTACGTGATTGGTCTAAAAATGAGCAGGATCTGAGCATATAACCCAAAATTGAGCTATCTTGCACAATTTAGTAGCGATAATGCTGTAATTTTGTGTATATGTATCTGGTGGTAGTCTACGTGATTAGTTAAAAAATGGGCGGGATCAGACTAATGGGCGTGGCCCCGTCCATGTAAGCCACATTTTGGAATTGAGATATCTTGCACAATTTGTTAGCGAGAGTGTTGTTATTTTATGTATACGTATTTAATGGCAGGATTTGTGATTGGTTCAAAAATGGACGGGATCGGAAATTTCAATCTGGGGCAACGAAGTGGACCGGGTCCAGCTAGTCTATATATATAAAAGAGAGTGTCTGTTTGTGGGTTTGTTTGTTTGTATGTTTGTTTGTTCCGTATAGACGTTTAAACGGCTAGACCGATCATCTTGAAATTTTCACAGAATGTACATGTGTAGGGGGTGCTGAAAATAGGGTACTTGAATTTTCGATATATCAAGTGGGCGTGGACCCGCCCATATGTGTCCAATTTTGATATTGAGAAAAATTTTTAGCTAGAGTGCTAAAATTTTGTGTGTATGCATTTAGTGTCAGATTTTGTGATTTGTAAAAAAAATTGGCGGAATCGGACCAATGTGCGTGGCCCCGCCCATAGAAGCCAAATTTTGAAATTGAAATATTTTCCACAATTTATTAGCGAGAGTTCTGTAGTTTTGTGTATATGTATCAGGTAACAGTCTACGTGATTGGTCCAAAAATGGGCGGGATCGAACCAATGGGCGTAGCCCCGCCCACATAGACCAAATTTTGAAATATCGATCTCTTGCACAATTTGCTATCGGGAGTGCTGCAATGTTGTGTATATGTATCTGGTGGCATTCTACGTAATTGGTAAAAAAAAATGGGCGGGATCGGACCAATGGGCGTGGCCCCGCCCATATAAGCCAAATTTTGAAATTGATATATCTTGCACAATTTACTAGCTAGGTGCTGTAATGTTGTACATATGTATCTGGTGACAGTCCACGTGATTGGTCCAAAAATTGACGGGATCGGACCAATGGGCGTGGCACCGCCCATATAAGCCAAATTTTAAAAATGTGATATCTTGCACAATTTGTGAGCGAGAGACCTGGAATTTTGTGTACATATATCCGTTGGCGATCTACGTGATTGGTCCAAAAATGGGCGGGTTCGGACCAATAGGCGTGGCCCCGCCCATAAAACCCAAATTTTGAAATAGAAATATCTTGCACAATTTATTATCGAGAGTGCGCAAGTTTTGGGCATATGTATCTGATGACAGTCTACGCGATTCGCCTAAAAATGGCCGGGATCAGACCAATGGACGTGGCCCCGCCTATATAAGCCAAATTTTGAAATTGAGATATCATGCACAATTTGTTAGGGAGAGTGCTGTGATTTTGTGCATCTCACGCAGTCTACGTGATTACACAAAACAGGGCGGCACCGCCCATAGAAACCTAATTTTGAAATTAAGATATCTTGCACGATTTGTTTAAGTGAGCGCTGTACTTTTGTGTATATGTATCTGGCGGCAGTCTACGTGATTGGTCAGGAAATGGGAGGGATCAGACTAATTTGCGTGGCCCCGTTTATATAAGCCAAATTTATTATCGAGAGTGCTGCAGTTTTGGGTATATGTATCTGATGACAGTCTACGCGATTCGCCCAAAAATGGTCGGGATCAGACCAATGGACCTGACCCCGCCTATATAAGCCAAGTTTTGAAATTGAGACTCATATCTTGCACAATTTTTTAGCGAGAGTGCTGTAATTTTTTGCATATGGATTTGGTGATAGTCTACGTGAATGGTCCAAAAAGGGTTGCGATCGGACCAATGGGCCTGGCCCCTTCCCCCCCTTTATAAGCAAATTTCTGAAATTGAAATACATTGAACAATTTGTTAGCGAGAGTGTTGCAATTTTGTGAATATGCATTTGATGATAGTCTACGTAATTGGTTAAAAAATGGACGGAATCGGAAATCTGAAGTCTGGGGCAACGAAGTGGACCGGGTCCAGCTAGTCTATATATATAAAGAAGAATGTGTGTTTGTTTGTTTGTTTGTATCGTATAGACGTCTAACCCGCTGGACCGATCTTCTTGAAATTTTCACAGAATGTACATGTGTGGGGCGTGGTGAAAATAGGGTACTTGAATTTTCGATATATCAAGTGGGCGTGGCCCCGCCCATATAAGCCAAATTTTGAAATTGATCTTGCACAAATTTTTAGCGAGAGTGCTGTAAATCTGGTGGTAGTCTACGTGATTGATTCGGTAACGGGCGGGATCGGACCCATGGGCGTGGCCCCGCCCTTATAATTAAAATTCTTGAATTGAGATATCTTGCACAATTTTTTGGGGAGAGAGCTGTAATTTTGTACATATATATATGGTGATAGTCTACGTGATTGTTCCAAAAATAGCCGGGATCGGACCAAAGGGCGTGGCCCCGCCCATATAAGCCAAATTTTGAAATTAAGATATCTTGCATAATTTGTTAGAGAGAGTGCTGTAATTTTGTGCATATGTGTCTGGTGATAGTCTACGTGATTGGTCCAAAAATGGGAGGAATCGAATGGGCGTGGCCTCGCCCATATAAGCAACCTGTTGAAATTAAGGTATCTTGCACGATCTGATTGCGAGAGTGCAGTAATTTTGTGTATATGTATCTGGTGAAAGACTACGTGATTGGTCTAAAAATGAGCGGGATTAGACCAAAGGGCGTGGCCCCGTCCGTATAACCCAAATTTGAACTATCTTGCACAATTTAGTAGTGATAGTACTGTATTCTGTTTATATGTATCTGGTGGTAGTCTACGTGATTGTTCCAAAAATGGCTGGGATCGGACCAATGGGCGTGACCCCGCCCATATAAGCCACATTGTGAAATTGATATATCTTGCACAATTTGTTATCGAGAGTGCTGTAATTTTGTGCCTATGTATCTGGTGGTAGTCTACGTTATTGGTCCAAAAATGAGGGAGATCGGAATAAGGGGCGTGGCCCCTTATTTATATAAGCCAAATCTTGAAATTAAGATATCTTACACAATTGTTTATCGAGAGTGCTGTAATTTTGTGCATAAGTATCTGGTGGTAGTTTACGTGATTGGTCCAAAACTGGGCGAAATCGGATCAATGGGCGTGGCCCAGCCCATGTAAGCAACTTTATGAAATTGAAGTATCTTGCACAATCTATTTGCGAGAGTGCTGTTATTTTGTGTATATGTGTCTGGTGGAAGTCTATGTGATTGGTCAAAAAATGAGCGGAATCAGATCAAAGGGCGTTGCTTCGCCCATATAAGCCAATTTTGAAATTGAGATATTTTGCACAATTTGTTAGCCATAGTACTTTAATTCTGTTTATATGTATATGGTGGCAGTCTACGTAATTAGCGCAAAAATGGGCGGGATCAGCCCAATGGGCCAAAGCCATTGGAGATATCTTCACAATTTCTTATCGAGAGTGCTCTTATTGTATGGAGATGTTTTTGGTGTCAGTATTCGTGATTGGTTCAAAAATGGACGGGATCGGAAAGCTAAATCTGGGGCAACGAAGTGGATCGGGTCCAGCTATATATATATAAATCGATGTGTATGTTACGTATATACTCCAAAACGGCTGGATCGGTTTTGATGAAATTTTCAGGGAATGTTCAGATAAGCCTAGAGCGTGACATAGGCTTTATAAGTTCTTGATTGAGGGGACGTGGGTCCGCCCATATAAGACAATTTTTGATTGCTACTGTCCACACCTACGAATAGATTAACGAGATTCCTACTGTCCCTATCGGAAATCTGAAGTCTGGGGCAACGAAGTGGACCGGGTCCAGCTAGTCTACATATCGTCATCAGAAATGAAAAAGGGCGTAACAACAAGAAAAATGTAAACTCAGTTTTTGATAGATTTCTGTATACTGTATCAAAATACACATCCTGACAAATTTTTAGCGACCTACTATTAAAAATGGCGAATTTATAAACGAAATTCAAAAGGACCTAACAACAAATTCATAAACGACAGTGAAGCAACAATAGCACACAAAGCAAATCAAACGATAAACAAATTGTTTACGAAAACAAAAACGAAAATAGAAAAAACACAACAAAGCAATGTTGTCTACGAGATCAAATGCGTGGGCAATGAGAACGACAACTGCAACAAAGTGTACATAGGAACAACAAAGCGTAGCTTGGGCACGAGAATCTCAGAACACGAAACAGACATAAAAAAGAGAAAAATGACAACAGCTTTGGCACAACACTGCACCGAACATGGGCACAAAGCTGATTTAGACAGTGTGCGAATTTTAGACAGAGAGAAAAGAGAGAACAAACGATACACTTTAGAGAGTTTGAGAATACAACAAAAGCTACAAAGTGCAATAAACAGAAAGGAGGACAAAGACAACACCAATGCAATCTACACCATAGCAATAGTTTAGTTTTAGTTCAATTTCAACTGTGATCGTAGCTATAAGGAATTTCTCTGTGATATTTTAATATTTTAGTAATTATTTTTGCAATTTTTTTAAGGTATCTTGCACGATCTGATTGCGAGAGTGCAGTAATTTTGTGTATATGTATCTGGTGAAAGACTACGTGATTGGTCTAAAAATGAGCGGGATTAGACCAAAGGGCGTGGCCCCGTCCGTATAACCCAAATTTGAACTATCTTGCACAATTTAGTAGTGATAGTACTGTATTCTGTTTATATGTATCTGGTGGTAGTCTACGTGATTGTTCCAAAAATGGCTGGGATCGGACCAATGGGCGTGACCCCGCCCATATAAGCCACATTGTGAAATTGATATATCTTGCACAATTTGTTATCGAGAGTGCTGTAATTTTGTGCCTATGTATCTGGTGGTAGTCTACGTTATTGGTCCAAAAATGAGGGAGATCGGAATAAGGGGCGTGGCCCCTTATTTATATAAGCCAAATCTTGAAATTAAGATATCTTACACAATTGTTTATCGAGAGTGCTGTAATTTTGTGCATAAGTATCTGGTGGTAGTTTACGTGATTGGTCCAAAACTGGGCGAAATCGGATCAATGGGCGTGGCCCAGCCCATGTAAGCAACTTTATGAAATTGAAGTATCTTGCACAATCTATTTGCGAGAGTGCTGTTATTTTGTGTATATGTGTCTGGTGGAAGTCTATGTGATTGGTCAAAAAATGAGCGGAATCAGATCAAAGGGCGTTGCTTCGCCCATATAAGCCAATTTTGAAATTGAGATATTTTGCACAATTTGTTAGCCATAGTACTTTAATTCTGTTTATATGTATATGGTGGCAGTCTACGTAATTAGCGCAAAAATGGGCGGGATCAGCCCAATGGGCCAAAGCCATTGGAGATATCTTCACAATTTCTTATCGAGAGTGCTCTTATTGTATGGAGATGTTTTTGGTGTCAGTATTCGTGATTGGTTCAAAAATGGACGGGATCGGAAAGCTAAATCTGGGGCAACGAAGTGGATCGGGTCCAGCTATATATATATAAATCGATGTGTATGTTACGTATATACTCCAAAACGGCTGGATCGGTTTTGATGAAATTTTCAGGGAATGTTCAGATAAGCCTAGAGCGTGACATAGGCTTTATAAGTTCTTGATTGAGGGGACGTGGGTCCGCCCATATAAGACAATTTTTGATTGCTACTGTCCACACCTACGAATAGATTAACGAGATTCCTACTGTCCCTATCGGAAATCTGAAGTCTGGGGCAACGAAGTGGACCGGGTCCAGCTAGTCTACATATCGTCATCAGAAATGAAAAAGGGCGTAACAACAAGAAAAATGTAAACTCAGTTTTTGATAGATTTCTGTATACTGTATCAAAATACACATCCTGACAAATTTTTAGCGACCTACTATCAAAAATGGCGAATTTATAAACGAAATTCAAAAGGACCTAACAACAAATTCATAAACGACAGTGAAGCAACAATAGCACACAAAGCAAATCAAACGATAAACAAATTGTTTACGAAAACAAAAACGAAAATAGAAAAAACACAACAAAGCAATGTTGTCTACGAGATCAAATGCGTGGGCAATGAGAACGACAACTGCAACAAAGTGTACATAGGCAACAAAGCGTAGCTTGGGCACGAGAATCTCAGAACACGAAACAGACATAAAAAAGAGAAAAATGACAACAGCTTTGGCACAACACTGCACCGAACATGGGCACAAAGCTGATTTAGACAGTGTGCGAATTTTAGACAGAGAGAAAAGAGAGAACAAACGATACACTTTAGAGAGTTTGAGAATACAACAAAAGCTACAAAGTGCAATAAACAGAAAGGAGGACAAAGACAACACCAATGCAATCTACACCATAGCAATAGTTTAGTTTTAGTTCAATTTCAACTGTGATCGTAGCTATAAGGAATTTCTCTGTGATATTTTAATATTTTAGTAATTATTTTTGCAATTTTTTATTAATTTTATGTTTAATGTTGTACTGCGTCGTTAAATATTAATTTTTATAAATAATTCAAATAATATGACGAAAGATTAAATGTAAGTGAAGTATTCTTATAGTGTTAAAACATATCATGGCTACTATTGAATTCCTCTTTCTGTTTTATAAATATGTCGTTGCCAGATTTCAATAAAATTCATCCCTGAAGATGTTGGAAAAATCCCAACGAAACGTAGGATGTAAAGTATGAAATAAAGTCTTTTATTTGCATAAAAACAATGACCTTGAAAGCCCATTTAGAAATATTCTAAAACTAACAAAAAGTGAAATAAAATAAGGTCGATAACCTTTTAAATTACAAATTATTTCTTTTTTCATAGTTAAAAATTCCTATTTCACGCAATTTTCACAAACACGTTATAAATCATGTATGTGGGAATTTATATATGCATCATTATGTTTAGGTATTATCATGAAAACCCCGTTTTTCTAACGATAACATTTTTCATTTTATTTAGTTTTTTGCTTCTCCTGTAAAATGTTCAAATATGATGATAGGCCCGTTTTCGTTTCTGATGACGATATATAAAGAAGAATGTGTGTTTGTTGGTTTGTTTGTACCGTATAGACGTCTAAACGGCCGAACCGATCTTCTTGAAATTTTCACAGAAGGTACATGTGTAGGGCGTGGTGAAAATAGGGTATTTGAATTTTCGATATATCAAGTGGGCGTGGCCCCGCCCACATAAGACAAATTTTAAAATTGAGATATTTTGCACAATTTGTTAGCGCGAGTGCTGTAATTATGTACATATGTATCTGGTGGCAGTCTACGTGACTGGCCCAAAAATGGGCGGAATCGGCCCAATGGGCGTGGCACCGCCCATATAATCCAAATTTTGAAATTGACTTATCTTGCACAAATTTGTAGCGAGAGTGCTGTAATTTTGTATATATGTATCTGGTGGTAGTCTACGTGATTGGTCTGAAAATGGGTGGAAACGGACCAATTATCGTGGCACCGCCCATATAAGTCAAATTTTGAAATTTAGATATTTTTCACAATATGTTAGAGAGAGTGTTGTAATTCTGTGGATATGTATCTGGTTGTAGTCTACGTGATTGGTTCAAAAATAGCCGGGATCGGACCAAAGGGAGTGGCCCCGCCCATATAAGACAAATTTTTAAATTAAGATATCTTGCACAATTTGTTAGCGAGCGTGCTGTAATTTTGTACATATGTATCTGGTGGCAGTCTACGTGATTGGTCCAAAAATGGGCGGGATCGCAGCAATGGGCGTGGCACCGCCCATATAAGCCAAATTTAAAAAATGTTATATCTTGCACAATTTGTTAGCGAGAGTGCTTGAATTTTGTGTATACGTATCTGGTAGCAGTCTACGTAACTGGTCTAAAAATGGGCGGAATCGGGTCAATGGGCGTGGCACCGCCCATATAAGCCAAATTTTGAAATTGTCTTATCTTGCACATTTTGTTGGCGAGAGTGCTGTAATTTTGTGCATATGTATCTGGTGGTAGTCTACGTGATTGGTCCAAAAATGGGCGGAATCGGACCAATGGGCGTGGCACCGCCCATATAAGTCACATTTTGAAATGAAGATATCTTGCACAATTTGTTATCGAGAGTGATGTAATTTTGTGCACATGTATCTGGTGGTAGTCTACGTGATTGGTCCAAAAATGGGCGGAAGCGGACCAATGGGCGTGGCACCGCCCATATAAGTAAAATTTTGAATTTTAGATATTTTTCACAATATGTTAGAGAGAGTGCCGTAATTTTGTACATATATATCTGGTGGTAGTCTACGTGATTGTTCCAAAAATATCCGGGATCGGACCAAAGGGCGTGGCCTCGCCCATATAAGCCAAATTTTTAAATTAAGATATCTTGCACAATTTGTTAGCGAGCGTGCTGTAATTTTGTACATATGTATCTGGTGGCAGTCTACGTGATTGGTCCAAAAATGGGCGGGATCGCAGCAATGGGCGTGGCACCGCCCATATAAGCCAAATTATATATTATATTGTGTTATATCTTGCACATTTTGTTAGCGAGAGTGCTGGAATTTTGTGTATACGTATCTGGTGGCAGTCTACGTGACTGGTCTTAAAATGGGCGGAATCGGGTCAATGGGCGTGGCACCGCTCATATAAGCCAAATTTTGAAATTGACTTATCTTGCACATTTTGTTATTGAGAGTGCTGTAATTATGTGCATATGTATCTGGTGGTAGTCTACGCGATTGTTCCAAAAATAGCCGGGATCGGAACAAAGGGCGTGGCCCGGTCATATAAGCCAAATTTTGAAATTAAGATATCTTGCACAATTTGTTATCGAGAGCGCTGTAATTTTGTGCACATGTATCTGGTGGTAGTCTACGTAATTGGTCCAAAAATTGGTGGAAGCGGACTAATGGGCGTGGCACCGCCCATATAAGTCAAATTTTGAAATTTAGATATTTTTCACAATATGTTAGAGAGAGTGCTGTAATTTTGCGCATATGTATCTGGTGGTAGTCTACGTGATTGGTCCAAAACTGGGAGGAATCGGATCAATGGATCAATTTATGGAGATGTTTTTGGTGTAAGTATTCGTGATTGGTTCAAAAATGGACGGAATCGGAAATCTAAATCTGGGGCAACCAAGTGGACCGGGTCCAGCTATATATACATATATACATGAATGTGTGTATGTTACGTATGGGCTCCAAAACGTCTGGATCGGTTTTGATAACATTTTCAGGAATGTTCAGATAAGCCTAGAGGGTGACATAGGCTTTATAAGTTCTTGATTGAGGGGGCGTGGGTCCGCCCATATAAGCCAATGTTTTTTGTGATTCCTACTGTCCATACCTACGAATAAATTAACGAGATTCCTACTGTCGCTATCTACATGAACCATGTTTTGATAAATGGACGGTATCGGAAATCTGAAGTCTGGGGCAACGAAGTGGACCGGGTCCAGCTAGTATATATATATAAAGAAGAATGTGTGTTTGTTTGTTTGTTGGTTTGTTTGTACCGAATAGACGTCTAAACGGCTGGACCGATCTTCTTGAAATTTTCACAGAATGAACATATGTGGGGCGTGGTGAAAATAGGGTACTTGAATTTTCGATATATCAAGTGGGCGTGGCCCCGCCCTCATAAGACAAATTTTAAAATTGAGATATCTTGCACAATTTATTAGCGAGGGTGCTGTAATTTTGTACATATGTATCTGGTGGCAGTCTACGTGATTGGTCCAAAAATGCTCGGGATCGGACCAATGGGCTTGGCCCCGCCCATATGAGCCAAATTTTGGAATTGAGATATCTTACACAATTTGTTAGCGAGAGCGTTGTACTTTGGTGCATATGTATCTGGTGGTAGTCTACGTGATTGGTCCAAAAAGGGCGTGATCGGATCAAAGGGCGTGGCCACGCCCACATAAGACAAATTTTTAAATTGCGATATCTTACACAATTTGTTAGCGAGAGTGCTGTAATTTGGTGCAAATGAATCTGGTCTACGTCTACGTGATTGGTCCAAAAGTGGGCGGGATCGGACCAATGGGCTTGGCCTCGCCCAAATTTTGAAATGGAGATATCTTCCACAATTTGTTAGCGAGAGTACTGTAATTTTGTGCATATGTATCTGGTGGCAGTCTACGGAACTGGACCAAAAGTGGTCGGAATCGGACCAATGGGCGTGGCCCCGCCCATGTAAGACAGAATTTTAAATTGAGATACCTTGCACAATTTGTTAGCTAGAGTGCTGTAATGTTGTACATATGTATCTGGTGGCAGTCCACGTAATTGTCCAAAAATGGGCCGGATCGGCCCAATGGGCGTTGCACCGCCAATATAACCCAAATTTTAAAAATGTGATATCTTGCACAATTTGTTATCGAGAGAGCTGGAATTTTGTGCATATATATCCGTTGGCGATCTACGCGATTGGTCCAAAAATGGGCGGGATAGGACCAATGGGCGTGGCACCGCCCATATAAGCCAAATTTTAAAAATGTGATATCTTGCACAATTTGTGAGCGAGAGACCTGGAATTTTGTGTACATATATCCGTTGGCGATCTACGTGATTGGTCCAAAAATGGGCGGGTTCGGACCAATAGGCGTGGCCCCGCCCATGTAAGTAAAATTTTGAAATTGAGATATCTAGAAAATTTTGTTAGCGAGAGTGCTGTAATTTTGTACATATATATATGGTGGTAGTCTACGTGATTGTTCCAAAAATAGCCGGGATCGGACCAAAGGGCGTGGCCCCGCCCATATAAGCCAAATTTTGAAATTAAGATATCTTGCATAATTTGTTAGAGAGAGAGCTGTAATTTTGTGCATATGTGTCTGGTGATAGTCTACGTGATTGGTCCAAAAATGGGAGGAATCGGATCAATGGGCGTGGCCTCGCCCATATAAGCAACCTGTTGAAATTAAGGTATCTTGCACGATCTGATTGCGAGAGTGCAGTAATTTTGTGTATATGTATCTGGTGGAAGACTACGTGATTGGTCTAAAAATGGGCGGGATTAGACCAAAGGGCGTGGCCCCGTCCGTATAACCCAAATTTGAACTATCTTGCACAATTTAGTAGTGATAGTACTGTATTCTGTTTATATGTATCTGGTGGTAGTCTACGTGATTGTTCCAAAAATGGCTGGGATCGGACCAATGGGCGTGACCCCGCCCATATAAGCCACATTGTGAAATTGATATATCTTGCACAATTTGTTATCGAGAGTGCTGTAATTTTGTGCCTATGTATCTGGTGGTAGTCTACGTTATTGGTCCAAAAATGAGGGAGATCGGAATAAGGGGCGTGGCCCCTTATTTATATAAGCCAAATCTTGAAATTAAGATATCTTACACAATTGTTTATCGAGAGTGCTGTAATTTTGTGCATAAGTATCTGGTGGTAGTTTACGTGATTGGTCCAAAACTGGGCGAAATCGGATCAATGGGCGTGGCCCAGCCCATGTAAGCAACTTTATGAAATTGAAGTATCTTGCACAATCTATTTGCGAGAGTGCTGTTATTTTGTGGATATGTGTCTGGTGGAAGTCTATGTGATTGGTCAAAAAATGAGCGGGATCAGATCAAAGGGCGTTGCTTCGCCCATATAAGCCAATTTTGAAATTGAGATATTTTGCACAATTTGTTAGCCATAGTACTTTAATTCTGTTTATATGTATCTGGTGGCAGTCTACGTAATTAGCGCAAAAATGGGCGGGATCAGCCCAATGGGCCAAAGCCATTGGAGATATCTTCACAATTTCTTATCGAGAGTGCTCTTATTGTATGGAGATGTTTTTGGTGTCAGTATTCGTGATTGGTTCAAAAATGGACGGGATCGGAAAGCTAAATCTGGGGCAACGAAGTGGATCGGGTCCAGCTATATATATATAAATCGATGTGTATGTTACGTATATACTCCAAAACGGCTGGATCGGTTTTGATGAAATTTTCAGGGAATGTTCAGATAAGCCTAGAGCGTGACATAGGCTTTATAAGTTCTTGATTGAGGGGACGTGGGTCCGCCCATATAAGACAATTTTTGATTGCTACTGTCCACACCTACGAATAGATTAACGAGATTCCTACTGTCCCTATCGGAAATCTGAAGTCTGGGGCAACGAAGTGGACCGGGTCCAGCTAGTCTACATATCGTCATCAGAAATGAAAAAGGGCGTAACAACAAGAAAAATGTAAACTCAGTTTTTGATAGATTTCTGTATACTGTATCAAAATACACATCCTGACAAATTTTTAGCGACCTACTATCAAAAATGGCGAATTTATAAACGAAATTCAAAAGGACCTAACAACAAATTATTTCTTTTTTCATAGTTAAAAATTCCTATTTCACGCAATTTTCACAAACACGTTATAAATCATGTATGTGGGAATTTATATATGCATCATTATGTTTAGGTATTATTATGAAAACCCCGTTTTTCTAACGATAACATTTTTCATTTTATTTAGTTTTTTGCTTCTCCTGTAAAATGTTCAAATATGATGATAGGCCCGTTTTCGTTTCTGATGACGATATATAAAGAAGAATGTGTGTTTGTTGGTTTGTTTGTACCGTATAGACGTCTAAACGGCTGAACCGATCTTCTTGAAATTTTCACAGAAGGTACATGTGTAGGGCGTGGTGAAAATAGGGTATTTGAATTTTCGATATATCAAGTGGGCGTGGCCCCGCCCACATAAGACAAATTTTAAAATTGAGATATTTTGCACAATTTGTTAGCGCGAGTGCTGTAATTATGTACATATGTATCTGGTGGCAGTCTACGTGACTGGCCCAAAAATGGGCGGAATCGGCCCAATGGGCGTGGCACCGCCCATATAATCCAAATTTTGAAATTGACTTATCTTGCACAAATTTGTAGCGAGAGTGCTGTAATTTTGTATATATGTATCTGGTGGTAGTCTACGTGATTGGTCTGAAAATGGGTGGAAACGGACCAATTATCGTGGCACCGCCCATATAAGTCAAATTTTGAAATTTAGATATTTTTCACAATATGTTAGAGAGAGTGTTGTAATTCTGTGGATATGTATCTGGTTGTAGTCTACGTGATTGGTTCAAAAATAGCCGGGATCGGACCAAAGGGAGTGGCCCCGCCCATATAAGACAAATTTTGAAATTGAGATATCTTGCACAATTTGTTATGGAGAGTGCTGTAATTTTGTGCATATGTATCTGGTGGTAGTCTACGTGATTGGCCCAAAACTGGGCGGAATCGGATCAATGGGCGTGTAAGCAACCTTTTGAAATTGAGGTATCTTGCACAATCTATTTGCGAGAGTGCTGTTATTTTGTGTATATGTGTCTGGTGGAAGTCTATGTGATTGGTCCAAAAATGGGCGGCATCGGAACAATGGGCGTAGCCCCGCCCACATAGACTATAGCTAAATCCTAACCGATTTTCTTCAGATTTAGATATAGTTCAGATTTAGATATAGCTCCCATATATATCTTTCGTCCGATTTGGCCCTTTAGTCCTATAGAAGCTGTATTTTACATCCAATCGTTTTGAAATTTAGAATGGTAGAGTTTCTTGATCCATGAACCAACATTGCCGAATTGGAAGAAAATCGGTTAAGATTTAGCTATAGCTCCCATATATATGTTTCGTTCGATTTTCCTCTTTATCGAAGAAAATCGGTTAAGATTTAGGTATAGCTCCCATATATATGTGTCGTCAGATTTGGCCCTTTAGTCCTGTAGAAGCTGTATTTTACATCCAATCATTTTGAGATTTAGAATTGTAGAGTTTCTTGATCCATGAACCAACACTACCGAATTTGAAGAAAATCGGTTAAGAGTTAGCTATAGCTCCCATATATATGTTTCGTCCGATTTGGCCCTTTAGTCCTATAAAAGCTGTATTTTACATCCAATCGTTTTGAAATTTACAATGGTAGAGTTTCCTGATCCATGAACCAACACTACCGAATTTGAAGAAAATCGGTTAAGATTTAGCTATAGCTCCCATATATGTGTTTCGTCCGATTTGGCCTTTTAGTTCTATAGAAGCTATATTTTACATCCAATCGTTTTGAAATTTAGAATGGTAGAGTTTCTTGATTCATGAACCAACATTGCCGAATTTGAAGAAAATCGGTAAAGATTTAGCTATAGCTCATATATATATGTTTCATCCGATTTGGCTCTTTAGATCCAATCGTTTTTATACCCTACACCACACTGTGGTACAGGGTATTATTTAAGTATAAAATGTCCCAAAAGTAAATTTATGTAAACAATTTATACATGAATTACAAAATGTATATATCAGAGTTATTCAATATTACGAGAGTGGTGTAGGGTATTATATAGTCGGCACCGCCCGACTTTAGCCTTTCCTTACTGGTTATTAATAAATAAGAGTAATACTTAAATGGCTCCCCAGCCATATGAACATTGCATAAAATAAAGGTATAAAGACTTAGGGTCCCATAGCAATCAGACGATAAAAATAGAGAATTATGTACAATATAAAATATTAAGCCGAAATGCCATTTAAGTAGTTTATAACTTTTCTCTTGTACGAAGAATAGGTGTAAGAGAATAGTTTGAGTAGAATAGGTAATTGGTTCCAAAATCGATAGACCCTTACTAGGAATGAATGCTCATATATCGAAGAGTGAACGAGAGGGATATCAATTTGTACATTGCGCGTCGAGTTTATGAATGAAAACTGATTAAATAGAATTTGGGGTTGTGTTGATTTCATGATTTTATAAAAATGAAGTACTGTTCGTAAGTTTAGAAAATCGCGAAATGAACATCCTAGAAATGTCTGCGTTAGTTCAGTAACACGGTAATGGTCATGTATTCTCAAATCATAGACATAGCGTACGATCTTTCTAAAAATCCTCTCAATTCTATCATGGTTATAGGACCAAGTCCCAGAATAGACTTCAATGCCGTAATTCAACAGAGACATTAACAAAGAATGACCCAAACGATATCTTACATGTCTCGGTGTATATGCTTTCAAAGAGTATAACCATCTTAAAGTAAGGCAGACTCTATTTGTAAGATTATTAATATGACTTCCAAAATTAAGATTAGAATAAAGAGTAACTCCAAGGCATTTAAGGGAATAAACGAATCCTATTGATTGGTCATTAACGAAGAGTCGGGTGTATGAAATATTGCGATTTCGCAAATGGAAACTTATAGCCTTTGTCTTGTTTGGATTGATCAAAAGATTATCAGCACACATCAAATTAGCTATGAAATCGAGATGAATATTAATAATATTTTTTTCAGTATTTGATCTATATAAAAGTAAAATATCATCTGCAAATACATAGGGTCGACAAGCACTAGTTTCCATTTGCGAAATAATATCATTAATGTAAACCAAACAACTCTTTATTATTTTCTATCGTTAAACCGTTAAAAATATTTTTTCAACTTGAGAAATAATGTTTTTATGAGAACCAAATAGATGAGGACAACCGGACAACCGCGATATATTTTGTTTATCCCGGCCTAATGTACATTCTGTGAAAATTTCAACAAACCCGCAAACAGACACTCTCTTTTATATATATAGATAGACTACGTAGAAAAACTTACTTACCATACATCAGTACAAGCCAAGCATGGGACATCGTTTATGTTGTTCTTCACTAAATTTAAAGGCGCCGCAAAATCTTTCTCGCCACCTGAAACATGTTCAGCACACTTGAAATAAAATTCGGCAAATGGGGGATCCCCGTCTTGGTTATCGACACATGCAATTTCCAAGGACTCGCAATGACCTCGTATGCGTCTAGATTTGAGAACGTCATCCCAACATTCTGGATCTCGATGTACTGTAAATGCCCCGCCTTTGCATAAGGAACAACGTACTCGTAATTTTCCCTTGCTCAACTTGCCGCACTGGGAACAATGTACAAAAAAGTGAGCTTTAGTACGTTCTCGATCTGCAAAAAGGTAAGTGTTTTATATATCCTTATGGATAAATGACATTCCGCAAAGTTTGCGGAAGTATATTTAATTTTTTTATTACCTTCCTCACTTATGTTGCTTCTTTCCTCGCTTTGCAATTGCAAGTCTACCAATGTTTCACACAATGGTTTTGAAGGCTGTTCCTCAGGTTCCTCTTCGGCAACCGCAGAATGCAAGTGCTTCCTTTGTTTCACAGGACGCGTACGTATTGCATGCAAAATACTTTGTTGTCCCAGATCACACTCCTTTTGGACAATTAATAACATAAATTACTTTTCTTATCAACAGTTTAGCTGTTCTAACCTCAATCGTTGTGGCATCACTTAATTCTTTGCCCGCAAATATAATTTTCACTTCATCTGGCTGCAATCCTAATTGCGGTGCCACAAGTTCCTTTACTTCCTTGATATCCCATTGTGGTTCCAAGTTAACCGATAGTGTCTTCCCAGTATTTGTTTTGATATAGATATTCAACGTGTTGGTAATTGTTTTTCTACCAAATGACAAAAGTTCCAACATTTTATTTATAAATGTTCTTATCAAATCAAAAAGGAAACTCATTTATTGATAGTAATTATTATTATTAATTATTACTTCAAAATTGACAATTTATTTGTCAAACGTAGAAACTAAATTAACAGCTGGCGTAGAACAGCTGTTGGTTATGTCAAACGTAGCAATTAACAGCTGTTGTGAAACAGCTGATAGAAAGTGTTGCCGTTGCAAATTTAATTATAAAGATATTAAAAACCCGGTTTCAGAAAATTTCGGGTTTTTCACAATCGAGTAGCCTGTATTGCTCCTATTCACACGCGCTGAAAGTTAAGCCGATTATCGCAGTTTTGTACACTCAAAGAATTTTGTGAGTATCATTAGCAAAAATGTTTGTTGTTTCAACAGTCTGTGTCTGCTGAAAAGGGGAAAGCAGACTTCGTCTGTTATTTTAGCAACCCTATGGTTGTTATTTTAGCACATAAATTTGCCTGCTACTGTAGCAACCTAGAACAGTTGTTTCAGCAAACAATTTTGCTATTATTTAACAGAAAAAAGCGGCTGGGAGAACAAACTATTTTTGTTATTCTAGCATACGTTTCTTTTTTATTTTAATAAAAGAAATACAAATTTTATATTTTCCTGATATTTGAGAAGAGTATATCAACCAGGACTCCAACCTGAAGTTATTCAGCCCATGTATTGATAAGCGTTTCGAACTGTGAAATCTGTATGTAAGCTTGATCTAAAAATATAAATGAAAAATAAATCATTTAATAAAATTGAATAGCAATAGGAGTATCTACAAACAATACTTACCGGTCACTGGCATTAACAATTATCTTCTTTTTGTCCGAAGGATAAATATAAAGAACATAAATCGTACGACATCGACGCGAACTCTGTCAATATTGGCCAATGTGTTGGGTTTACCCTATAGACACGGTATCTAATTGTACATGTCCAGAGCCATATCATTGGGCAAAATGATCTTATCCATGGATTACATCCAAATTAGACTAAATTATCCTGAGTTTTTTTGGAGCCAAAAGGTTGCTTCGTGATTCGGATATTAGCGACCATCGTTGGAACATATAGAGTAAATAATCAATGTTGTCATTTCGGTAAACAAATCACAAAAAGGACAAAAAATACTTACGAGTTGTTGCAGGTATTATCATTAGGGTCACACTTCCAAGAGTTGTATGCGATTTGGAAAAGTGGACAAGGAAATAAATGGTTAGTCCATCCATGACACAAGTTATCTGAATTTATACATTGTAGTCGCTACGAAATTTCAGATCATCTTTTATACCCGTATTTTAATAGGACACTGCTTGGTGAGAATCTTGAAAACAAACAGAAATAAGTCTTATAATCATAGTACATTTAATTTTCAATTTGTGTACGCTTACCTGTTGCGTCTTGATTAATTGATAACATTATCCTTTATGTGCATTTGTGTACGCTTGATCAAAAAATATAATCATTTAGAAAATTAAATAGGAGCATCTACACACAATACTTACCGGTCACTGGCATTATAACTATCTTCTTTTTGTCCGAATGATACCAATAAAGAACATACATCGTACGACCTTTGGTTATATTTGATGTTCTCCAAGACCGTATGATGATCAGCGACTCCTACGCGTTAGCCAATTGGGTTCACCCTATATACACGGTAATTGTACATGTCCAGAGCCATAGAGCTTGCTGAGAATCATGAAAACAACCAGAAATAAGACTTACACAATCATAGAGAAATTTGCAATTTGTGTACGCTTACCTGTTGCAACTTGATTAATTGATCCTCCAAGGCATACACAATTTCGCCTTTTTTTCTTTAGCCATTTGTAAGTGTTGTCGAAGCTGTCCCGGAACCGTTTTACTTATAAAAATCATTTGCATTATCTTCGCGGAATGATTTTTTAATGCGAATTAACAACCAGAACGAAAATTTCAATCCAATTCAATTTGTTCGGCGTAAAATATTATATTGTTCAAAGGGTGTTACTTAAATAGCCGGCGTCGGTGCACGATGTCTGTCAAAGAGGCAATCTTGAATGCTAGTGAAAGCATATTACGTCTGTCAATATTTTTTGATAAGCGAAATAAACATTTTTTTTGAGATTTTGTCATCTGCACAAATATGAATATATGTGTAACTTATCGCAAGCACATTTTAATGGAAAAAATTGGTTTCAGTGGTAAGGAATATAAATTAAACGCCGCTTTTTTAATTTTCTTTTTTCCGTCATAAAGCATGTCTATGTCCCGATTCACACGGGGCAATTCGGTGTTTGTTGGAAATAAAGGCAGCAAAGTGCGAATGAAAAACACAAAACGGATTGCCAATACAAGAAAGTACTTTCCCCATTGTCCAGATTCACACTCGGCAACTTTTCCAAGCAAGTGTCAAAGTTTGACAGAGAGAGAGGCGCCGAATTACCGCGTGTGTTAAGGTGTCTATGTTCGTCCCAATTTATACGAGGCAATTTTATCAGCGGTTTAATGGCGTTTGTAGGGGTGGCAGTTGGAAGGGAGGGGAAAAAACTCTCGATTGAACGTTTTGTTTTTATTCGCACTTTGAAACAACAACAATACATAGGAATAGCCATGGAAACCGTATAAAAAGTCGTCTTTGCACAGGATGATACAATCTTGCGAAATTTTCTCTTAATACTCACCCTAAGCCTTTAGGAATTCTCTCGTGTTTTTTTTACTTTTTTTGCATACACAATACTTAGTCCTAGATTACACGAGGCAATTTCTTCCAAGCGGAAAGTGCTCTCTGTATCTCTCCTACAAACTTTGACACTAGCTTGAAATAAAATTGCCTTGTGTGAATCAGACTTTATAAACATTTTTACAAATCGCACATAAAATATTAATGTTTAGCTTTGGTCATTAGCTTTGGTCATTAAAATATAAAAAATTAGAAACTAAAATCTAAACACAATAGATTAATTTTAATTGTATGTCCGGAACTAAGATTTTGAAATCGTCAAATCATATTCGTTATCGATTTGTGTTTTACTTTTTGCAGTTTTAATCGACTCCTATTTCCAATATTTTTAAAATCCAATGAAAAAATAAAAATATTGAGAACCGTAACTCGGAAAATAGATATCGCCGAATAATTATTTAATTTTTTTTAAATATACTTTTCTCATCGCACGAATGAGAACCTTAACCTTTTTGATTTTCAATGGTAGTTGAACTTTATCATGTAAATTATTTCAACTTTTGTCTTATTTTCACATATTTTGATTAACAGCAAAAATTTTCAGCAAACTGCAAATTTTTCAGCAGTGCGTTTGCTAATGCAAAACTGCAAACTTTTTGCAATTACAGCAGAAAATGTGCTGTATTAGCAGAAAAAATGTTTGCTAAAAATTAGCAGACGTTGTTTGTTATTAACAGCAAACAATTTTTTTTGGGTGTAGGAGAGCGTGGCAGTCGGAAAGGGGGGAGAAAAGCTCTCCGCTACTCGGACTTGACTTCGAAACCAAATTCATAATGATTGGATGCAATTTATTAGCACTATTTTATTGTTAGCAAAAAAAATTATTATTTTCAAAGTTTTTCTTTATTTTCTGCGGGTATCACAGTGGCAATTACTTGCTTTGGTGATACCAGCATTTATCGCGTACAGTATATATATATAGCTCCCATCCACATCCCACCAATCAACTGTGCTTGCTGCTGCTAGTGGCGGCAACAACAACACAAAAAATCGTATCAGACTAGAAGATAATTCACAACTAGACATCGACATCTCGGGACTAAAATAGGATCGAAATAACCAGAATCGATTCGCCATGTTTGCCGGATTATTATTAAGAATTTTCCGTTTTGTAGTAAATATACAATTAGATAAGCGTTAAAGACAGTAGGAATAGGTAGTACATTCACAGAATTCTGTGAGTATATTTATCAAAAATGTTTGTTGTTTCAACAGTCCGTGTCTGCAGAAAAAGGGAAAGCAGTCTTCGTCTGTTATTTTAGCAACCCTATGGTTGTTATTCTAGCACACAAATTTGCCTGCTACTATAACAGTAAACAGTAGTTTTAACAAACAATTTTGCTATTATTTAACAGAAAAAAGCGGCTGGAAGAACAAACTATTTTTGTTATTCTAGCACACGTCTTTTTCCTTTTTATTTTAATAAGAGAAATACAAATTTTATATTTTCCTGATATTTGAGAAAAGTATATCAATCAGGATTCCAACCTGAAGTTATTCAGCCCATGTATTGATAAGCGTTTCGAACTGTGAAATCTGTATGTACGCTTGATCTAAAAATATAAATGAAAAAGAAATCATTTAGTAAAATTGAATAGCAATAGGAGTATCTACACACAATACTTACCGGTCACTGGCATTAACAATTATCTTCTTTTTGTCCGAAGGATAAATATAAAGAACATAAATCGTACGACATCGACGCGAACCCTGTCAATTTTGGCCAATGTGTTGGGATCAACCTATAGACACTGTAATTGTACATGTCCAGAGCCAAATCATAGGGCAAAATTATCTAATACATGGATTACATCCAAATTAGACTACATTATTCCGAGTTTTTTTGGAGCCAAAAGGTTGCTTCGTGATTCGGATATTAGCGACCATCGTTGGAGCATATGGAGTAAAAAATCAATGTTGCCATTTCGTTAAACGAATCACAAAAAGGAAAAAAATTACTTACGAGTTGTTGCAGGTATTTTCATTAGGGTCACACTTCCAAGAGGTGTACGCGATTTGGAAACGTGGACAAGGAAATAAATTGCTAGTCCATCGCTTTCACAAGTTCTCTGTATGGACAGAATATATTTGCTATGAAATTTAAGTTCATCTATTGTAGCCGTATTTAAGTAGAGGGTTTTAATAGGACACTGCTTGTTGAGAATCCTGAAAACAACCAGAAATAAGCCTTTCACAATCATAGTGAATTTAATTTGCAATTTGTGTACGCTTACCTGTTGCGACTTTATAAATTGATAACTTGGTTCTTTATCTGCCGCATCCCTTATGAATTTCATTAAAAAATCGTAAACACCCATGCACCGTTCAATATTTTCAGTCCTGTGCCTTCTATCCACCAAGGCACAAACAATTTCGCCTTTTCGGGAAATATTAAACCGATTTCTTTCTTTAGCCATTTGTAAGCATGGTCGAAGCTGTCCCCCGGAATAGTTTTACTCATTAAAATCATTTTCATTATCTTCTTTGATGGATGTGATCTCTTTGCCAAAAAGATTTCTTTACTCTGCCAGCGGGATGCCTTTTGTAATGCGAATTAACAAACAGAACAAAAATTTCAATTTAATTTGGCGTCAAATATTTTACACTTCATAGGGTGCTACTTAAATAGCCGACGTCGGCGCACGATGTCTGTCAAAGAGGGCTACTCTTGAATGTTAGTGAAAGCATGTTACGTCTGTCAATATTTTTTGATATGCGAAATAAACATTTAATAGGCATGTTTTCGTTACAAGCTAGCACTTTTAGTTTAGCACTTTGCAACGAAAACAACTGACTTCCACTAACTCGCACATAAGCAATAAGTCGCGGATTTTCACTATATGGTAGCAATGGTGTCATGAGTTGCGAAGAAAGAACAGTGCGAAACTGAAAAAAAATTCGTGAAAAGTATTTATAAAACATATATTTACTATTCTATGTTCAATTTTTTACACTCTTTTTCAAATATTAAAATAATTTCCCATTTTTGTTCTTCATCTTCCCGTTAATTCACAATAATTGATAAAATCTCTCCAAAAATGGGATGCCATATTGCTAAATATAGGGTGCCCAATCTGGCAACATCATACTCGATTAAGACATGAACACAAGCACCAAACTTCATCGGGAACTAATAGTGCTTAAAAGTGCTTAGCTCCGCATACAAATTAAGCACTTATGGTGTAACGAAAACACGCCTAATATGAGATTAAACGCCGCTTCTTTGTCCCTATTTACATTGGCTGAATGTTCAGCAGATTATCAGCGTTTTGTTGGAGAGAGAGGCAGTCGTAAAGAGGGGGGGATAAACTCTCCCTGTACGTTTCGAGTACGCAGAGAAAAGTTGAAAAGAGAATTAGCCGATTATCTGCTGAAAAAAATTGCCAGTCTAAATAGGGACTTTTTTTAATTTTCTTTTTTCCATAAGTGCAGATTCAGACGAGAAAATTTTTTCCAAGCAAGTGTCAAAATTTGTAGGAGAGAGAGGCAGGCGGAAAAAATCTCTGCATCTCTCTCCTGCAAACTATGACACTTGCTTGGAAAAAATTTTCTCGTGTGAATCAGGACTAATGAAGCATGTCTATGTTCCGACTCACGCGAGGCAATTCGGTGTTTGTAAAGCTGAGTATAGACGATTGCCAGATCGACAAACGTTATCAACCCTGTTAAAGTGCTGCAAATATACGGGCAATGTCAGATTGTTAGGCAATGGTGAATTGACAGTTCAGACGTTTGCAAGAAAACATTACAATTTCATATATTTACAATAGGCATGTTTTCGTTACAAGCTAGCACTTTTAGTTTAGCACTTTGCAACGAAAACAACTGACTTCCACTAACTGGCACATAAGCAATAAGTGGCGGATTTTCACTATCTGGTAGCAATGGTGTCATGAGTTGCGAAGAAAGAACAGTGCGAAACAGACAAAAAATTCGTGAAAAGTTTTTTTAAACCTATATTTACTATTCTATGTTCAATTGTTTACACTCTTTTGCAAATATTAAAATAATTTCCCATTTTTGTTCTTCTTCTTCCCGTTAATTCACAATAATTGATAAAATCTCTCCAAAAATAATTTCCCAGTTTTGCTGTTCTTCTTTCCGTTAATTCACAATAATTGATAACAATCTCCAAAAATGGGATGCCATATTGCTAAATATAGGGTGCCCAATCTGGCAACATAATACTCGATTAAGACAGGAACACAAGCTCCAAACTCCATCGGGAACTAATAGTGCTTAAAAGTGCTTAGCTCCCCATACAAATTAAGCACTTATGGTGTAACGAAAACACGCCTAATATATTTTGTAAATATTTATATGCAGGATTGCCAATAAAAATACATTAAGACAGTGTTGCAAATAAAATGATTTTCTGGCAATGGCGCCGTTGTCACATGTATAAACTTCGAACATATAACAATCAGCAAATTATCTCGCAATGACTTTTCTGCTAACGTTGCAAAACAAAAATTGTATGTTCACACGGTTGTAAATTCACAGGGTTGCATTTTCCGCCTTTTTTCTGGCAATGTTGTTATCAACCCTGTTAAAGTCCTGCAAATATACGGACAATGACAGATTGTTAGGCAAAGGTGAATTGGCAGTTCAGACGATTGCAAGAAAACTTTACAATTTCATATATTTACAATATATTTTGTAAATATTTATATGCAGGATTGCCAATAAAAATACATTAGGCATGTTTTCGTTACAAGCTAGCACTTTTAGTTTAGCACTTTCCAACGAAAACAAGTGACTTCCACTAACTGGCACATAAGCAATAAGTGGCGGATTTTCACTATCTGGTAGCAATGGTGTCGTGAGTTGCGAAGAAAGAACAGTGCGAAACAGACAAAAAATTCGTGAAAAGTATTTATAAAACATATATTTACTATTCTATGTTCAATTGTTTACACTCTTTTGCAAATATTAAAATAATTTCCCATTTTTGTTCTTCTTCTTCCCGTTAATTCACAATAATTGATAAAATCTCTCCAAAAATGGGATGCCATATTGCTAAATATAGGGTGCCCAATCTGGCAACATCATACTCAATTAAGACATGAACACAAGCACCAAACTTCATCGGGAACTAATAGTGCTTAAAAGTGCTTAGTCCCTATTTACATTGGCTGAATGTTCAGCAGATTATCGGCGTTTTGTAGGAGAGAGAGGCAGTCGGCAAGAGGGGGGAAAAAACTCTCCCGTACTCGGGCTTATCGGTCTGAACGTTTTGTGTTGTTCACTCGTCCTTTGAAACAACAACAATTCACACAGAAATATCCGAAACAAAATTATGTGTCTAAACGCAGAGGCAAGTTTAAAAGAGAATTAGCGGATAAGCTGCTTAAAAAACAAGTAAGAAAGTTTCAGTCGGGTAAACCGACTAAGGTATACCCTCACTTTGTGAGTAATGTAATATGGAATATTAAACGAATTATTCTGTCAATTTGTATGGGAGGTACCAGAATGTTTTTAACAAATACACCTATTTTTCACTGAATAGTAGATTCTTTAAATACATTACACTGCGCCGAATTATAAACGTTTTCTGCACTGGTATATTAACGTTATGAAATATTAAATTTTGGTATGATTTGGCCAATTTGTGTGGGAGGTACAAAAAGGGGCGTTGTGATAACGGCCATTTTTTTACAGGGCTATAGGGACTTCAAAAGCGTTATACTGTGCAAAATGTTGTTGCATTTTCGGGCATTGGTACTCATGCTGTGAGCTCTTAACTTTTTGTGCAAAATGGTATCTTTGTGTGGGAGGTACAAAAAGGGTCGTGGAAATATCGTCCATTTTTCGCAGTGCAAAAGACACTATAAAAGCATTACACTGTAAAAAATTTCAAGTATTTTTATACACTGGTATTAATGTTATAAGCTGTTATCTTTTGGTGCAAAATGGTACCTTTGTGTAAGAGGTACCAAAAGGGGCGTGAATATTTTTTTTTTTTTTTTTTTTTTTTTTTAATTTATATTTATTTGCAATCTATTTACAAAAGAAATAATAAGCAAATTTAATGAAATATATACAGTGGCATATACTTAAGTTCCATTGAACTTAAAACGTTTTATATATATATACATTTATTATATGATAGATATTATATTATTCGTAAACTATACAGAAGATGAATATACATTTATGTGAATGGGAGATCTAGAATATGACGTCTCTTAAGTCTTCTAACCTCATTGGTATCATCTAGTAAAGTAATAGCTAATACATTTGGATGGTCACTGAGTCTATTTAGATAATTTGCGCTATACTTCTTAATTTCATCTGTTACTGTAGGAATTTTGAGGTCGTTATGTATATTGCGGTTGCTGACAAACCAAGGTGCATTAGTTATCATTCTGAGTGTTTTTGACTGGTACCTCTGAAGAATTTCAATGTTGGAATTACTAGCGGTGCCCCAAAGTTGTATACCATAAGTCCACACCGGCTTAAGTATAGTTTTGTAAATTAAAAGTTTATTACGCAAACTAATAGTCGACTTCGATCCAAGAAGCCAATACAATTTCTTTGTTTTAACATTCAGTTGTTTTCGTTTGTTTTTTATATGGTCCTTCCAGGTCAATCTCCTATCTATTTGAATACCTAGGTATTTGGCGCATCTAGATTTTGGAATTAAATCTCCGTCTATGGCTACAGGGGGACAATCATCTTTCCTGAGCGTGTATGTGACATGGCTCGATTTATCGGCGTTGACTTTAATGTTCCATTTTTTATACCAGTTTTGCATTTTATTTAGTTGTTTTTGAACATTGACCGATGCTTCTATATGCGAAGTGTTTTTAGCTAAGATTGCTGTGTCATCCGCATAGGTTGCAATAGTCACATTGCTATCTGTTGGCATATCAGCCGTAAAAATTGAGTATAATGTCGGACCCAACACACTCCCCTGTGGGACTCCAGCCTTTATATCACCAAAATCTGAATCATCGTTATTTATGTTCACGTAGAAGCGTCTTTGGTAAAGATAGGACCTAAGTAATAAAAAGAAAGGTGCTGGGAGTTTTAGTTTCAGCTTAAATAAAAGTCCTTCATGCCATACACGGTCAAAGGCTTGCTTTACATCCAAAAATACAGCTGAGCAATAACATTTAGTTTCCAAGGCATCTCGAATTTCATTAATCACCCTGTGGCATTGCTCTGGAGTTCCGTGTCTATGTCGAAAACCAAACTGATGTTCTGGGATTATTTTCGAGTTTTCAATGATTGGCATAAGCCGTTTCAAAAACAATTTTTCAAATAATTTTGAAAATACAGGAAGTAAGCTTATTGGCCGATATGAGGTTAGCTTGCTTTCTGGTTTGTTTGGTTTAAGTACCATTATTATCTTGGCAAATTTCCATTGATTTGGGAAATGGCATAATCTTAGTATAGCATTAAATATAATGGTAAGATATATAGTAGCTTTTTTAGGAATAGATTTAATTACTCTTGGATCAATATTATCATAGCCAGGCGACTTTTTAGGGTTTAGTTTTTTGATCTCACTTTCTATTTCTGCTACCCTAAAAGGTTTTATTGGTTTTGACATTTGGCAAGCTACGTCTAGAAAATCAGTAACAGCTTTCTCATCGTTATCCGCACAAAATTGAAAAGGCGTAAAAACTTCTTCCAAATAACTCTTGAATGCATCGGCTTTAGTTTTGTCCGATCTACACCAAATTCCATTGGCGTCCTTTATAGGAGCATTTCTATCCTGCGGTCGCCTTTTCATGTATTTTGTTGCTTTCCATAAGTTATAATCGTTATTGTGTGATGGTGTCAAATTACTTAAATATGTGTCCAGAGACTCGTTTCTAATTTCTTTAAGGCGCTTTTGTAGATTTCTAGTAGCTCTATTGTAGATAGATTTGTCTGTTGAATGTCTGGTCCTCTGCCAACGTTTTCTTAAACGTCTTTTAATCTTTATCAAATTTCTTATTTCTGTAGTAGATCTTATATTCGAGATATTTTGTTCTGGGGGAGTTGCGATAGATGCTGCTTCGTGAACAAGTCTTGTGAAACCTTCTATCACTTCTTCCAGCTCGACACTTGATTTTATTGAGACATTTAAGTTTATATTGTTTTCCATCCAACATTTGAAAGACTGAATATTTGTTTTATGCGTGAAAAGCTTAAACACCTTTTTTCGCAGGATTGGTGAGGTTTTAAAATTGATAATAATAGGGCTGTGGTCAGAACTCAGATCATCTGAAGCTACAACATCAAAATGTGAACTCGGTATACCCGAGTATACAACAAAGTCCAACAAATCTGGAGTTTTTGCAGGGTCGCTGGGCCAGTAAGTGGGTTTTCCTGTGGATAACACATTATAGTTTTTGTTCATTAAACATTTGTGAAGTTCATTTCCTTTAGGATTTGATATTCGAGAGCCCCACCATGGATGTTTAGCGTTAAAATCTCCACCAACAATAAATTTATTTCCAAGTTTTACAAAGAATCGTTCAAACTGATCGTATTTAACGCTAAACCTTGGTGGAAAGTATATAGAGCATACTGATATGTTGCTGTTACAACACTTAATCTTGACGCCTGCAGCTTGTAAGTAAGTTTCAGTTATTGGTTCCATAGGTTCATATATAATATTGCTTCTAATTAAAATAGCCGCACCGCCGTGTGCTTTTTCGTCTGGATGGTTAGCTGTTATTAAGTCAAAACCACCAATTCGAAAAAATGACTTACTAGTGAAATGTGTTTCCGATATCAATAAAATATCAACATGATTGTTCTTTAGAAATTCTTTAACTTCGTCTACGTGTTTTGATATACCGTTGGCATTCCATTCAGCTATAATAACATCTAATTGCATAATTTATTCATAATCATTGACATCATATTAATCAATGTATTAGTTAGCTCGATTTGCTTATTGAGCATTGATTCTATTTTCTGCAATAGACTGCTTTGATTTGGATCAGATCCCCTTACTGCTTGGGAGTAGGTCATATTTTCATATTTTTCATTATATTGAAATTCATTGTTATTATTGGCATTGTAATATGACTGAATGTTATGTTTTCTGTTTTCAATATTTACTCTTTTTCTTACAATATTTTTGTACACAGCACAACCTCTGTAACTGGCGGCATGTGCTTCCGAACAATTGACACACTTAGGGGGTTCTTCTCGAGTTTTTTTACAATCTGTTGTAGGGTGACCCAATCCGCACTTTACACAGTTAAAAGACTTTTTACAATATGATTTTGTATGCCCATATTCTTGACAGCGATGGCATTGCACTATGTCATCAAAATGTTTAGGTGGGATTACTTCAACTATTGAATTTTCAATAGCTTTCACATCATAAATTGAATGGTTGTTCGGGTTAGGATCTAAGTCAACGAAAAACATGGGTAAAGGGAATTTTGTTCTACGACTAATGATGTTCCTAACACTTCTTACTTGATGTCCTAATGAAAGTAAATGTGCTTTGATATCAGAAGTTGGAGTAGAATGATGCAATCCTTTGATGACAACTCGAAATGCCCTTTCCTGTTTGAGTTGAAATGTGTGGAAAGATTTCTTTTTAGATTCTAGATGTTTAACGACTTTTCGGTATGAATCTACAGATTTAATAACTAATCTAATTTGACCGTCATTTAAAGACTTAAAATTAAATTCATTCTTATTAATAACCTTGCTTATATCATTAACCATTTTTCCGATGTCGTCCACATCAGGAATGAAAATTGGGGGCGGTCTAGGTTCCTCGGTTGATTGTTGATTGTTTTTGTCATCTTCTTTCCCATCAGTGCGAAGGCTTTCATATCTGTTGTTGGATGTAGAAGGTTCGTCGTCATGAAGAATTCGCTTAGGGTGAATTGTTTTGGCTGACCGTGTAAGTTTTCTCTTTACCGGTACCTGCTGCCAGTTGGAGTCGTCATCATCATCACTGCTATCATCACTTAAGTTAACACCAGCATTTGACATACTGACAATGTAATTTGAATAGTAAGTTTGTATCGTGGGTTGTGTATCAAGTGTGCGTGTACGCACCGCTTGCACTGAGTTTTTGTTCACTGATCTGTTTATGACCGGCGGCCGATTCGCTTGAAACCGAGAAAAAACAACAAATTCTTAATATTGTTGTTGTAAAAGTTTTTTTTTGTTAGAAAATAAATGAATTTAAACAACTATGCGCAGAGTACGTGTTTCAGCGATCACAGTCTAGACGGAACTGGGCGTGAATATGACACCCATTTTTCACTGGACTGTAGGCACTATGAAAGCATTACACTGTACAAAATTTCAAGTATTTTTATGCACTGGTATTAATGTTATAAGCTGTTAACTTTTGGTGCAAAATGGTGCATTTGTGTGGGAGGTACTAAAAGGGGCGTAGCAACATGGCCCATTTTTCTCGAGTTGATAGCGACTAATAAACTAATGCTATGTGTGGAATTTCAGAAGATTCGAATAAGTAGTATAGCAGTTATTAAAGATTCAATATTTCACAACATTTTAACACTTTGTGGGGGAGGTACTAGAAGGAGTGGACCAATATGGCCCATCTTCGAACTTAGCCGGAGATAGAAAAAAATATTACCACGTACCAAATTTGAAGTCAATCGGTTACTCCTTTCGAGAGTTATCGTGCGCACCAGCCAGCAGACACACAGACAGACAGATAGACAGACAGACGGACGGACATTGCTCATTCGTCTTAAAATGACCCAAAACGAATATCCGCCGAACATACTTAGGGTCTTAGATCACTCATTCGATGTGTTACACTTTTTTTCGTAACAAATGATATATACCCTCGTCACACTAAAGTGAGGGTATAAATATACTAGCGTAAATCTGGACTTAGATCCCCATACAAATTAAGCACTTATGGTGTAACGAAAACACGCCTATTATTGACAGTGTTGCAAATAAAATGTTTTTCTGGCAATGGCGCATAAAATTCGCACATATAACAATCAGCGTTACCGTTGTGCGACTAAAGTGGCATTTTTGCCCCTTTTTTCAGCCGTGCTACTTTGCGCCCCTTTTATTTTTTGATACTAAATGTGCCCCTTTTCGCTTTTTTGTGCCACTTTTTGGCTTTTGTAAAAAAATCTGTTTTTTATACTCTTATGACAACACTTTCGTACTAACGTACGGAAATGCCTAAAGCGCTACGTTCTGAATTAGGTTATTTAATGGGATATACGCATATGTTAAAACGATTTACATTTATCTTTTGTATGTGAAAGCATATGAGAATCCACCGTTTCATCTTATTGGTGAAAATTCTGCGAATAGGTCGGCGTCTATGCAACAATACAATTAATTTGAGTGATTTTAATTGTAACAATATATGTGTTTATAAAAAAATTCAATTTATTTTTTATTTTTCATTAGGTTGATGTACATAAATATTATAAGCTTTTTTCTAAACAGATTTATTGTGAGATCAAAAAAACTCAATACAAAACACATCTGTCCCAAGCACAGATCTAATAAGAAAGTATAAAAAAAGAAGTTACAAAAAAGTATCTATAAATAAATAAATGTATGTGATAAAATATATTTAGTATACATCATAAGAAGTTTTATTTTGTATTTTTTGTTTAGTCTTAGTGTAAATGAATGAATTTTTTAATGTTACCTACTTATTTTTTATGTTAAGCTTTGCTTTTTTATTTTTGTTTTCTTTAAATAAAAACCTTAATTGATCCCCCATTTTTAGTGATCGGTTGCCCCTTTTTTCGAAAAAATCCCCTTTTTGAAATTTCCCAACGGTAACGCTGATAACAATCTGCAAATTATCTCGCAATGACGACAGCACTGCCATTGGTTATGCTTGGCCTACGCACTACTGTGAAAGAGGACATAAATGCGAGCCCAGCGGAGATGTTGTTTGGTTCCCAACTACGAATTCCTGGGGAATTTGTACATGGGGGTAAAGTCAAGGCTAGCGAATCCGACTTCGTTAAGAACCTTCGTAGGCAGATGTCATCGTTGCGTCATTATTCAACTTCACATCATTGCACATCGATCGCAATTTGCAAAACTGTAAGTTTGTTTTTATACGCATTGATAGAGTTCGAACGCCTTTGGAAGCGCCATACGAGGGCCCTTCGAGATATTGAAGAGGGGTGATAAATTTTGTAAAATCAAATTGGGACAACGGAATGTGAACGTATCTAATGACCGTCTCAAACCAGCATTTATCGATTTTAACGACACAACTCTAGCTGCTTCTAGGAACCCGGCCACTGAGGAAACGACGTCTCTTGAAAGTCCTGATATGTCGAATGGTCAGGCGTTTTTTCAACACCAACCCCAACCAGCACCCGAGGCCCAACTAACGAGAACTGGCCGGCACGTTCGATTTCCGGCAAGGTATCTCTAGAGGGGGAGCCCTGTAGTGGCCTATATGTGGACATGGTATTTCACTACCTTATTTGTGGATTATTTAAGACGTAGTTAGAAAGTACAAACTTTGTCAACCATGTAAACTTATCATTCTTGTTCTTCTCTCTTTTTGCGCAGTCATTGTATTGCATCTAAGATTTCACAATTTCATCATCATTTCATGTATATTACACTAGCCAACAGTCGTTTTGTTATTTGGTTCTAGCATAGTTTTTCTCATTGATTTTGACCTACTGAACACGAAAATGAGTTTTAAAAATTTTTCTGTCGATTGGTTTTCGAGATACAAATTTTTGAACTTTTTTTTTTAAATTTTTGGAGGTACACTTACAATTTTGAGCATATCTTTCGTCTTCTTTGACGTATTTGATCCTACTACTACTCAAATTAAAGCAAATTGAGCCGTCTACAACTCATTCTCAGAAAATTTTCAAATCGGGTGAGTAGTTTTGATGTTGGCGGCTTAAAATGTTAAAAAACTTCGTTTTTTTAGTAAAAATGTGGCAGAAAAATTCATATAAAATATAAAACGCGATGCTAACAGCGATTTTGGTTTTTTTACGTATAGCTGGCATTTTTCCAAAGAAAATAAGCACTTACTTAACAAAATCTGACAACAAATGGCGGACTTATAATTTTTTTGGTATAAGACCGAAATTCCGCTATTTCACGATATTTTGATTTTCATTATTTGCACAGCTAACCTACTAGGAGGGATCGAAAAAGCAATTTTTTTATAATCCTTTTGGAATAGAACGGAACAGTTGCTCCTATACATAAGTTACTTCTGTTCAAAATTTCACCACCCTGGGTTAATGTCTTCTGTTCTGGCAAGGGACGTGAAATTTCAAAAATTTAGTGAAATCAGCAATTTTTTTTTGGAAATTTTTTTCAAATGTCACAGCACTTTGCAGTTTTGATAAAATTTTTAAATTAATATGAATAACACAAATATTTCATAATTGTAAAAAACCTATTTACAATACCGTAGGGACGTTTCGTCGAAAATGGTATAATGAAAATGCAGAACATAGAAACACAGGTGCATTTTACGATACGAATTTTGGCAAACCCACTTTACATGTACAAAATTGTTTGGAAAAAACGTTTACGTAATTTTTATGATTCTCAGAATTAAAAAAAATAAGTAATATACAAATAGTTATTTAATTTTTATGATTGTGGTTGCAGAGTAATATACGCTTCTGAATGTGCGTGGACGCTCTTCGTGTTCCTTTATGACTGCTACTCCGTTCACAGTCAATTAAAGGGAAAAAAGGGAATTACACTTTTTTATTGATGTGTGTTTTCCCGATGGCTACCTGTATCGGATTTTTTTACAGAAATTCCCCCCCACATTTGTGAGTGGTCATTATTTGGAAACTTTTCCACAATTTGAAACGCACACTTGTTGAATCAGGTATATAGCCACCCTTAAAAGATGCGCCCATTCATAAGTACCTGTCAGTAAAATATTGTAACATACGTAGTATTTATAGGTGTTCATTTATCGCTTTTTGTCATTCAACAAGTGTCTACGAACGCGAGTAGTACGAGTAAAAAGTGAAACAAATTGAATTTAAGTGCATATAATACCTACCCAACAAGTAAGACAATGAGTAAAAGACTACGTGTGTTCGAGTGTTCGAACAATCCAGACAATTTCTGCAATGTTTGTGGCGAGTTTATAAAGAATAATCACGCACACACGTTTACTCCAGCAGTGCAATTGCACTATTTGAATTATTTTGGTATTTCACCAAATATCACAGAACCATGGACACCTAAGTCGCTATGTGATCTTTGCTATATAATCCTAACCAACTGGGCAGCTTGCGGAAGGTAAGAATTTTTATTTAAACACATTAAGCAAAGCAAATATAGTAATTTATTTTAATTTTAGGCGCCATATGAAATTCGATACACCAATAATGTGGAAAAAGCCGCTATGCCACTCCACAGACTGTTATTTTTGCCTCACCACAAACAGTGGGGTAGGGAGATTTTTAAAATGGAACTACGCTCAAGTGGGATCGTTTGCACTTCCAGTACCACATTCGAATGATGTACCATATCCAGTGTGCCCTGGTGCATCTCTTCAAAAAGCAGAATCGTCAGATCAAGAGTCCGAGTCAAGTGCAAGCGAATTTGGGGCGTGCAGAAAGCGAAAATTACTGTCACAGGCCGAACTAAACGATTGGGTGCGCGATTTTGGTCTCACTAAGGAGAAATCCGAACTTTTTGCGTCTCGGATGGTACAGTGTGGATTTGCGGATTCAGAAGTGAAAGTAACAGCGTACAGGAAGCGTCACCAGCAGTATGCAAAATTTTATACAAAGAAAGACGAAATATGTTTTTGCAGCGACATTTCCGGCTTGTTCCAAGAGCTTCACCAAATTCACAACCCCAATGAATGGAGGTTGTTTATTGACAGCTACAAAGAGAGCTTGAAGGCCGTTCTCTTACATAATGGGAATGAAAAGCCATCTCTTCCTATTGCTCATGCGGTTCATTCAAAGGAGAACTATGAAACTATGAACATTTTGCTGAAATGCATAGAGTATAGCAAATATAATTGGAAAATATGCGCCGACCTCAAAGTTGTGGCCATTCTGTGTGGACTCCAAGGAGGCTATACGCGACATTGCTGTTTTCTGTGCCTTTGGAATAGCCGCGCTGATGATCAGCATTATATTCAAAAAAAAATGGCCGGAACGAACGAAACCTGTAGTTGGAGAAGCGAATGTTCAGCGCAAACCACTAATAGAGAACCGTGAAAATATAATACTTCCGCCGCTGCACATAAAATTGGGTTTGATAAAAAATTTTGCCAAAAAATTGGACAAAGAAGGTGAAGCTTTTGCCTATTTACGGTCAATTTTCCCTTACCTTTCGCTGGCAAAAATTAAAGAAGGAGTCTTCGCAGGACCCGAGATGAAAAAAATGTTGAAAGATGAAACATTCCCGAAGCTGTTATCACCCATCGAAGCCGCAGCATGGAATTCCTTCAGGCTTGTTGTGGAAAACTTTTTAGGAAACAACAAAAGCGATAATTATAAGGACATAGTTGAGGATCTGGTAAAGAACTATGAAGCAATGGGTAGGTTTTTTTTGAAACAAATGTTAATTTAAATAGCGTTTTAATTCTCGTTTTTTTTTTCATTTTTGGGTAGGAGTGCACATGTCACTTAAAATACACTTTCTGCATTCTCATTTGGATTTTTTCCCTGAGAATTTAGGAGACGTGAGCGACGAACACGGCGAGCGCTTTCATCAGGAATTGAAGGCTATGGAACGACGCTATCAGGGCATCTATGACACGGCTATGATGGGTGACTACATTTGGACCCTAATACGTGAGACCAATTGCAGCGAATACAAAAAACAAAGAAGAAGTCAGCTGTTTTTCCACATGGCATAAAATGTACAGTTATATCTTTGTTTCTACTCATTTTTTTTGGGCGTTGATTTGGTTAATTTCGTTAGTTTAGCTAACCTGGCACATCCATTTCTAATTGTGCCATACATTGAGTATGTAGTGCTCTAAATAAATTAAAAAATAATATACTAAGACTAATTTGTTTATTTTAAATTAAGTTCAAATGTATTTATTCGTTTGCGTTGGGTAGGTAAGCTGTGCAAATAATGAAAATCAAAATATCGTGAAATAGCGGAATTTCGGTCTTTTACCAAAAAAATTATAGTCCGCCATTTGTTGTCAGATTTTGTTAAGTAAGTGCTTATTTTCTTTGGAAATATGCCAGCTATACGTAAAACAACCAAAATCGCTGTTAGCATCGCGTTTTATGTTTTATATGAATTTTTATATGAATTTTTCTGCCACATTTTTACTAAAAAAACGCAGTTTTTTAACCTTTTTAAGCCGCCAACATCAAAACTACTCACCCGATTTGAAAATTTTCTGAGAATGAGTTGTAGACGGCTCAATTTGCTTTAATTTGAGTAGTAGTAGGATCAAATACGTCAAAGAAGACGAAAGATATGCTCAAAATTGTAAGTGTACCTCCAAAAATTTAAAAAAAAAAGTTCAAAAATTTGTATCTCGAAAACCAATCGACAGGAAAATTTTTAAAACTCATTTTCGTGTTTAGTAGGTCAAAATCAATGAGAAAAAGTATGCTAGAAACAAATAACAGAGAAAATTTTGTTATTTGTGACCTAGTGTAATCTGTCATTGTCCGTATTGCAAATCGGTCCATCTTTGGTATAGCCCCCATGTAAAATTCATGGGGCTATACCAAAATATTTTCCATTGACCTGGCTAAAATTTATCTTATACCTTATATTGGACCTAATCGTTCCTAATAAAAATGGGGGGATATAGGTCCAAGTTTTGCAATAGCGCCCATGTAAAGTTCCCCCGAAGTCAATTCTTTATGTGGCTGAAATTTAAGAATTTGTACTTTATATTGTACCCAATCGTCCCTAGTAAAATAGGGGTACATCGGTTCATGTTTAGGTATAGCCCCCATATAAAGGTCCCCTTTTCTATTGATCTGACTGAAATTTAAGAATTTACACTCTGGTGCAGAGAATGAAGCCGAGGCAAAATTGACGGCGGCGGCTGCCATTGAAAATTGTAGATCGGCGGCGGCGGCTTGATGGCTTAGCCGACATAAAATTGACATACGGCGGCTCTGCGATAGTCATATTTACATTTAAAATAATAGTTGAAGTCATGCACTGGTATATATTCATAAATAATGGATGTTTTTAAGTTAATTGTAAGATATTGTGAAGTGAAACAAGTAACAGCGTTAAGTTCGGCCATGCCGAAGCTTATATGCCCTCCAGCATGAATTGCATTCAATTTTATTAATGACAGATTTTTGGATATGGAGCAAGTCATGGAACGATCTTTTTGTTTAAGCAATTTATTAAAAAACGAACGCTAAAGTTTTTAGCCAAAGTTTTTAGCGACATATATAGGTGTACTATAAAAAATATGAATCGATTTAAAAAAAATTTACTGTGATGAATTCTTGCCTAAGTAAAATAAAAACAGCAAGGATTTATTTGTCGTTTCGAGAAAATCATATTTGAAGTTTTTGTGATATTGAAACTCGATATCGGCACGTAGGCTTTTATTAATGAACAATCAATTTCAAGCACCCAATAACCCAATTTGTGGAAGTAGAATTTCCCCAAATTGTTGCTAGATATACAACCAATTGCGTAGATTCTTTAAATGCAATAAACAAAATAGTGTATACACTATTCTTCTATTGAGGGGACGATATATCTGTTATATGGTTATTTGCTTATCAAAAATGTTAATTGTATCTATGCATATTTTAAAGCCGCAAAAATCGGCGGCGGCTTCGGCTGGTGAAAAAAGGTCGGCGGCGGCTCGGCTCGGCGGCTTCATACTCTGCTCTGGTGTCACTTCTAGGAGCTTTAGGAATAAACTTTTCTATTGGTCTAGGAAAAATTTAAGAATTTATACTTTATGGGCCTTATTCATAAAAAGTTATGGCAATAAACCTTCCGTAACTTTTTATGAATAAGGCAGTATGTATATTGGACCTAATCATCCTTAGTAAAAATGGGGTACATATCGGTCCATGTTTTGGTATTGCCCCCATATAAGAGTCCCAATCGATGTCACTTCATGAGGCTCTAGCGAACGCATTTTTCAATTGATCTGGCAGTAATTTAAGAATTTATACTGTACTTAATCGCCCCTAGTGGATTGGACCTATATAAAGATCCCTTCCTATTAGACTTCTTGGCGTTGTAGGGGACGCATTTTTAAACCATCATGCGGAAATTTAAACTTTTGTATAGCGTGAAATCGTCTATAGAGAAAATGGAGTATATCGATCCATGTTTTGATAAGTATAAGCCCCTTATGAAGGTCACGTTATTTAACCTATGTGCCTGGAATTTAGAAAGGTGCTCTATTTAACCTACAACTGCTCTTAGTAATAATGGTTCTCCGTGCATTATTTGGCAAACAATGCTTGAGGGTATTATAGAGTCGACCCCAGCCCAAGATTAGTCTTTCCTTATTGATTTTAGTAATAATGGTTCACCGTGCATTTGTTGGCAAACAATGCTTGAGGGTATTATAAAGACGACCCCCGCCTAAGATTAGTCTTTCCTTACTGGTTTAGTTTTACTGCACCGATAATTTTTATACCCTCACTTTAGTGTGAAGAGGGTATATATCATTTACTATAGGGTATATATCAAAAGTGTAACACATCGAAAGAGTGACCTAAGAACCCATGTATATTCGGCCGAAATCCGTTTTGGGTCATTTTAAGTAATTTGCTGCTGTCTGCTGGCTGGTGCGCACGATAACTGGTGCAACCGATTGACTTCAAATTTGTTATGCGGTAATATTTTTCTCTATCTCCGGCTAAGCTTGAAGATGGGCAAGATTGGTCCACTCCTTCTAGTACTCCCTCACAAAGGGTTACAATTTAGTGAAATATTGATTCGCTAATAACTTCTACTACTTATTCAAATCTTCTGAAATTCGACACAAAGTATTAGTTTATTAGTAATTATTACCTTAAAAAAATGGGCAAAGTGGCCCCGCCCCTTTCGGTACCTCCAACACAAATTGACAATTTTGCACCAAAAGTTAAAAGCTTATTACTTTAATACAAGTGCATAAAAATACTTGAAAATTTGTACAGTGTAATGTATTTATAGTGCTTATGGTACGGTCAAAAATAGCATTATTGTACCGCCCCTTTTGGCACCTCCCTCACAAGTCGACCGTTTGGCAGCATATGTTAACAGATTATAACTTTAATACCAGTACATACAAATACTTCAAATTTTGTACAATGTAATGTTGTTGTAGCGCCTACAGTCCTATGAAAAATGGGCGTTATTTCCACGCCCCATTTTGGTACCTACCACACAAAGGTACCATTTTGTAAAAAACTTTACATATTATAGCGTGTGTACCAAAGCACGAAAATACTACAAAATGTTGCACAATGTAACGCTTTTAAAGTACCTATAGCCCTGTGAAAATGGACGTTATCACCACGCCTCTTTGTACCTCCCACACAAAATTATCAAATAATACTAAAATTGAATACCTCACAACGTTTATATACCAATGCACATAAACGCTTATAATTCGGCACAGTGAAATGTAAATTAAGAATCTAGTGTTTAGAGAAAAAATAGGCGTATTTGTTAAACCACTTCTGGTACCACCCACACAAATTGACAGATTAATTCGTCTAATATTCCATATTACATTACTCACAAAGTGAGGGTATACCTTGGTCGGTTTACTCGACTGAAACTTTCCTACTTGTTTTTATACTATTAAGCATTGAAATTCGGTCGCTATTTCACGATGTTGATATATCTTTGCTTTAAGAATTAATTTGCTTTATAGATTATAGAACAATAATCCTTCCAAGCGAAACTCTCATAAACATCGGATTATAATGCAGCTTCTTCCGTGCTTAGATGATATGTAAGTATAGGGGCCGGAAGGATCATATGTACATATGTATCCGAGCCGATCTCCACTCTGTCAAATTTCATAATGATAGGATATTCTTTAACAGCTCAGATGCTAAATCGGAGGTGTATACGCCTACATGGGTGTTATATCATCGCTTATATTCGTCGCTAATGTGAAATAGTGATTCATGTCAAATTTCATGAAGATCCGAGTAAAATTGTGACCTATAGCTTGTAAAGAAACTAAATATGGGTGGAAAGGCAGACATGGTCCAGCGAGTGATTCTGAGTTTATTGGTATACTTTTTCAAGCTGCTATACTTTATGTGCTACAAATATTGAGATCAAGTTATATTAACATTTTGCAATACATACATACATCCATATTGATGAACAGAAATACAATTTTAATTAAAAAAAATCATAGGTACGTACATATTTATAAAGCAAAAAACTCATATTTATTATTAACATTAAACTTTTGATTCATTTCGTTCCCATCTGCTTCGAATTTTCCTCTTTTTCTCGACGCATCTCAAGGTTCTCGACATGCTTTTCCTGATATTGTAGCTTTCGTTGTTCATTCTTTTGGGAACGCTCCCTCTCTCTTTTCATCTTACGTCGTCTTCGACATTTCTCCCGTTTCTTTTCCAACTTGGCCAAGGCTTTTCTTATTTCTTGATCTTTTCGTTCCATTATTTTTCAGGAATTCTGCACAGCATTCGGCAAAGCTTTTCCTGGAATACAGTGTGCCACATATAACGTATATATATAAATATACAATTTGAAATTGTCACTTATCGATAACTGTCCGAAGAACGATCGATATATTTTCTGATAGACCTACTCAAAAAATAGTGCGATGACATACTACGTGATTTGTATAAATTAATTCACATGAGGCAAGTTTTTCCAAACTTTGACACTTGCTTGGAAAAACTTGCCTCGTGTAAATGAGATCTATGTAGTTTTTTTCAGTGATTCCGTATTCGTAAAGGTTTCTTCAGTGCACTGTGAATAATATTAATCTGTATCCCAACACAATGTGCCCGAAAATTATATTTAAGAAGAGATAATTCGGCGAATCATGCATGATATAGATGAAATTCTTTAATTTTTTTCGCCTTTTCTTTCTATCAAGTTTTCAGCGAGTACGTGCGAAAACGTATAAAAATTAAAACATGTCAGGATTGCATTCGTTCGTACATGTACGTGTACGTACGACTTTTGCTAAATATACACGATTGCCAGATCGGACAATATTGTCAGAAAAATTGCGGAAAAATGCAACCCTGTGAACGTACAATCGTGTGAACACACAATCGTATGAACATACAATTTTTGTCTTGCAACGATAGCAGAAAAGTCATTGGAAATAATTTGCAGATTGTTAGATGTGCGAAGTTTATGCATGTGACAACGGCGCCATTGCCAGAAAAACATTTTATTGGCAACACTGTCTATAAAATATTTTTATTGGCAATCCTGCATATAAATATTTACAAAATATATTAGGCGTTTTTTCGTTACACCATAAGTGCTTAATTTGTATGGGGAGCTAAGCACTTTTAAGCACTATTAGTTCCCGATGGAGTTTGGTGCTTGTGTTTCTGTCTTAATCGAGTATTATGTTGCCAGATTGGGCACCCTATATTTAGCAATATGGCATCCCATTTTTGGAGATTGTTATCAATTATTGTGAATTAACGGAAAGAAGGAAAGCAAAACTGGGAAATTATTTTAATATTTGCAAAAAGAGTGTAAACAATTGAACATAGAATAGTAAATATATGTTTTATAAATACTTTTCACGAATTTTTTGTCTGTTTCGCACTGTTCTTTCCTCGCAACTCATGACACCATTGCTACCAGATAGTGAAAATCCGCCACTTATTGCTTATGTGTCCATTAGTGGAAGTCAGTTGTTTTCGTTGCAAAGTGCTAAACTAAAATTGCTAGCTTGTAACGAAAACATGCCTATTGTAAATATATGAAACTGTAAGGTTTTCTTGCAATCGTCTGAACTGTCAATTCACCTTTACCTAACAATCTGTCTTTGTCCGTACATTTGCAGCGGGTTAACAGGGTTGGTAACGTTGTCCGTTATGACAATCGTGTGTACTTAGCTCCAGGCGACATACGTGGCGCCCTGATCTAAGGCGTACATTAATATCGATTACGATAGCTGTTTTTAAAATCGATTTTTACTTTTTTTTAGAAGAAACCGCGAACAACTATAATCAAAATAGAACACACAATTCTATAATTTTTTCAGATAATGCTTTGTAATATAAATGAGATAAGTGGGGACTTGTTTTCCGCCAAAGAAAGTTATTCTATGGCTCATTGCGTTGCAGCAGACTTGAAAATGGGCAAAGGAATTGCTGTAAAGTTTCGGTAAGTTTTACTATTGTAGCCAATAAATCGAATCGGGAACAAAACATGGAACGATGTGTTCTATTTTCACTAGGACGACAAGCGGAAAAATGCCTAATGTTCAGGATGATCGGTCCAAAGCTGCCTTTAGGCTTAGTTGCAGTTTACCCACATCGGATTTCGTGCAAATTTTCACAATTTGCAGAGCTCGTCATATTTATACAAAAGCATATTTTTTCCGGAAACCCTCGTTTCACGATTTATGGGTCTTCACAACTGTAACCTCAAATTACTGAAAAATCTAACAAGTATTTTGGCCAAACATTGAAGTTTAAAGTGGTGTCGTTGGAAAGCATATGCATCATCCAAGAGATGTGTGTAGTGTTCAAATCTGGAATTCTTTATTTTTTGCTTAGGGTAGCCGGCTATACGCAAAAGAAACAGGTTTTCAAAGAGGCCGAATGCCGACCCAATTAAATTATGTTCTCGTAACAGTTTATTGATACCCCAGAAGGCAAAATCTTCACATTACGTGACTTTAACGCTTTAAAGGGGCAATATATACCTTTAATTAAACCTGGTTAAAGTAAGGTTATTTCACATCTACTTATAGAAAATCTTTTAAAACTCCATACAAATCTGGAGGATTGATTGATGTTATGAATTATGGGGGAATTGCAAAGATAAGTTTCATTCCCAAACTTTTTGAGAAAATGTTTACTGTGATTATTTCTCATAGTGTAACGTCTATTCTTATTTATTTCCAACATAGATTTCGTAAGGAACTTTCAACTATGACAAATTTGGTTCAATCAACTTCCCAGGTAATTACTGAGGGCCTTATTCATAAAAAGTTAAAGAAGGTTTGAGGAACGCTTTAGCAGTGTTAAAGCGTTCTTCAAACCTTCATTAAATTTTTATGAATAAGGGCCTGAGTCTGTGCTTAGTAATCAGTAAAGCTTTTGATAGAGTTCATCACAAACACTTACTATACATATTTGCTGAATCGTATTGGTATAAGTAATACCTTGTTAAGCATGTGTTAATAGCCGCATTCAGATTGTGAAATTTGATTGTTTCCGCCCTGGTCCGATTTTGGTTCCATCTGGGGTACCCCAAAGTAGTAATATACATAGACCCCGTGCTGTTTTACTCTTTATTAATGGCAGATTCAATATGACGTTTAGATATTTTTCTCTTATGATACAACTAAAGGTTCTATGTTTCTACAAAATTATGATTTCAATAACTTTGTGACATCAATTACATGGAATTAATTTGAGAAAATTTAAAAATATGTGTTTCTATACATCAAGTCTTTGTGGTTCGGTTAGACTGTTGAATTTTTTGTGGATCTTGGTACATAAATGGATCCCAAACTCTGTTTAAATAATCACATAATAATAAGGTGAATAATTCTTATGGTGTTCTTGGTTTCATAAAGCGATGTCGAAAGAAGTTTCTGATCCATTGTAACCAATTTTAAACAGTTGTATACTTCCTTCGTTGGACCAATTCCCGAATATGGGTATGTTGTGTGGGCTCCTCAAAATATATATCTCAATGTTGTATAGGTAATACTCGTAGATTGGAATGCAGCGAATTTAAATATAGGTGCTTCAGATTTAGAGCAACTATATGTGTTCTTATTCTCGTCCAACAAAGTGGCGTATGGTATCATATAGTCAGCTCCGCAAGCTTTAGCCTCTCTTTACTGATTTTTATATAAAATTCCTTTATTCTGATATTTGTTTTTACTTTTTAGACCTAACCTTAATCTGTTACTTGACCCAAAAAAGGATACTTTAATGTTTTATTTATCAACAGGGCGTGGCACAGTGGGATTATATTGTGAAAACCCATATTTTTATACCCTCACTTTAGTGTGACGAGGGTATATATCATTTGCTACGGGCCAAAAGTGGTACACATCGAAGAAGTGACCTAAGACCCCAAGTATGTTCGGCGGAAATCTGTTTTGGGTCATTTAAAGTAATTTGAGCAATGTCCGTCCGGCTGTCTGTCTGCTGGCTGGTGCACACGATAACTCTCGAAAGGAGGAACCGATTGACTTCAAATTTGTTTTGCCAGATTGGTCCACTCCTTTTAGTACCTCCCTCACAAGGGGTAAAAATTTAGTGAAATATTGATTCGCTAATAACTTCTACTACTTATACAAATCTTCTGAAATTCCACACAAAGTATTAGTTTATTAGTAATTATTACCTATTCTAGAATATGGTTCTGTTGTATGGGACCCCAAATATGGGATTTATGTTGATAAAATTGAATCCGTTCAGAAACAATTTTTATTATTTGCTTTGAGGCGCCTGCATTGGAATAGTGATTTTGTTCTTCCACCCTATACTAATAGCTTGAGCTTGATAAGATTGCCTACTCTTAAGAGCAGACGTATTATGCTGAACACCACAATGAAGGTTATAAATTGTGTAGTGCTTTCTGGATACATGATTTCTAAGATAAGATTTAACGTACCATTCAGATCTTCCAGATATTACCAATTATTGCATATTGATTTTCAACGTACAAAAATCAGTCTGCAGAGCCTATCCGTAGAATGTGCACAGACTTTAACACTTTATATGATATTATTGACTTTAATGTAGGAATAGATGTAGTGAAATCTAGAATCATATGTTATTTAAATCAGTAGTGAAATTCTGTTTTATGTGTGTTCTTTATTCAACTAAACAAAGTTAACACTTAACACTGAAGCGAGGAACCTCCTTTTTAAGCCATTCTTTGTTGACGCGTGCTGAGTGCGACGGTGCTGAGTCCTGTTGGAATGTCCATGGTCTGCGGCCGAAATGTTTGTCCGCCTAGGGCTTCAATACTGTCTTTAGGACATTTTCCCGATAATATTCGGCATTTATTTTGACCCTATGATCGATGAATACGAGCGGGGAGCGACCATCGGCCGTTACGGCGGCCCACACCATTACCATCGGCGGCGCTTGAGTTCTGGTGGCCAATCGAAGTTGTAAATTTTCAGCTGACCTCTTTGGCAAGTAAATCCGATAATTTTGTTTGTTCACAAACTGCTCAATTTGGAATGGCTTCACATCGGAGAAAACCAAATTCGGTAACTGGCCACTTTCGTGCAAGCGAAGCAACTCTTTGGCTCTTTCCTGTCTAACTTTTTTTGTGCATCGGTGAGCTCTTGCACTTTTTGGAACTTCAATGGCTTTAGTCCAAGCTCATTTTTTAATATGTGTTGTATCCGTTCTCGCGATATGTTCAGCTCACGAGCAATTTTTCTACCACTGGGGCGTGGATTTCGATCAAATCTGGCCTTCACTTTTCGGATCATTTCTGGTGTTGTTGCCGTTTTTTTCGTCCACTTTTTGGACGCGATGCAACACTGCCAGTATCACGGTAACGAGCGGTTTAGAAATGATAGCAACCTGAAGTTGGTTGCAATACATATCAGCCACCCTGTATATTCTGTAGCTGGTATTCCACCCTCTACTGTTAACCCGCCATGGTTCGGATCATGGTGTGTACGCAATCCCTGGATGTGGGGATGTGGCGCTCGGAAGGGGCGGGTAAGAGTGGCTGCGTTGGGAACGTTCGTAAAAAAAAGAGAGAAAAATGGGCGAAGTGGCCCCACGCCTTTCGGTACCTCCAACACAAATTGACAATTTTCCACCAAAAGTTAAAAGCTATTACTTTAATACAAGTGCATAAAAATACTTGAAAATTTTTACTGTTTTTATAGTGTGTATGGTACGGTAAAAAAGGGCATTATTGTACCGCCCCTTTTGGTACCTCCTCACAAGTGGACCCCACACAAAATTATCAAATAGTTAATACTAAAATTGAATAGGTAATAACGTTTAAATATCAGTGCTCATAAAAGCTTATAATTGGGTACAGTGCAATGTAAATTAAGAATCTAGTGTTTAGAAAAAATAGGTGTATTTGTTAAACCTCTTCTGGTACCACCCACACAAATTGACAGATTAATTCGTCTAATATTCCATATTACATTACTCACAAAGTGAGGGTATACCTTAGTCGGTTTACCCGACTGAAACTTTTTTTTCTTTTTTTCTTTTTTATTTCTTCAGCTCACATAGACCAGTTTAGGTCCCTAGTGGTACCACGGGCTAAAATGTTCTTCATCGAAACCAACCTGTTTGATATACAAATGTATCGATAGCACGAATATTGGTACTGGAAAGATTTGTTAGGCTGCCTAGAAAGGCCGACCCCAGTAGTCCAGTCGTCGTTTACTCAAAACGGGACAGTCGCATAGCAAGTGCTCAATGCTCTCCACTTCTTCCTCATCTCCACAGCTTCTGCAGAAGTCATTGGAGTTAATACCCAATCTTCTGGCCTGTTCGCCGATCAGGCAGTGTCCCGTCAGAACTGATACTAACGTAGATAATCTTTTCCTTTCCAGTGCGAGGAGATATTTTGACCTTCTCAGGTCATACCTTGGCCAGATTTGTCTAGCTACCCTACAGGTGCCAATTTGTGTCCATCTGTCGTTGGACTGCCTAATTGCCTCTTGCCTTATCCAAAGCTTGCACGTGGATAGTGGCGCACCAATATATGCAAATTCTTCGAGAATTTGTAAAGTCGCCCCTTTCATAGCAAGTTCATCGGCTTGGCAGTTCCCCGGGATATACCTATGCCCAGGCACCCATATGAGGTGTATATTAAACTGCTCAGCCATCTCGTTAAAAGATCTGCGGCAGTCGAGGGCTATTTGTGAATTTAGGGATGTGGCCTCCAGAGAATTGATGGCAGCCTGGCTGTCCGAGTAAATACAACGCCAGTGTTGGTTACTATGTTCCGACTCAGCCACTTGGCGACTTCCAATATTGCCATTATTTCGGCTTGATAGACACTGCATGTATCTGGTAGTCTGTGAGCTATATCCAAATTAAGTTCTTCACAGTGTACTCCGAAGCCAACCTTTTCATCAAGCTTCGAACCATCCGTATAGAAGTGGAAATGGTTTCTATTTCCGGGTATTCTACCATCCCATTCATCCCTGGCTGTATCATAGTGATGTAGTTCTTCTCAAAGGTGCGCACCGTTGATATATAGTCCACTCGGTCGGTTACCATATCACTACACTTTGATATCCTCATGTGACCGTAGTTCTTGTACCTCCACATTGATAGGCAGTTTAATCTTAGTGCCGCTTTGGTTGCAACTTCTCTCGCCACAACATTAATCGGCAGTATATGGAGAAGGGCTTGTAGAGACTCAGTCGCTGTAGTCCTTAACGCTCCGCTTATGCACAGGCAGGCAGTTCTCTGAACCCGTGATAGCAGGTTTGAGATGGTTAGTTTCTCAGTTACCGCCGTTATTCCTAAAAATTTTGCACTTTCAGAAAAGACTAGATCTGTTCCATTTATACGAGGAGGGGGGTCCACATGAGGGACATTATTCATCCTAGTAAAGAGAACCAATTCTGCTTCCGCTGCTTCTGGCCCATCTAACCAACTTGTTCAGAGCCACCTGTAGAATATCTCGGAGGATGTTTTTGAATTGCCACTCACTGCGATTGCCAGGTCGTCCGTATATGCCACGACCTTGCAGCCACAACTTTCTAGATCTAGCAGGATTTCATTCACCGCAAGGTTCCAAATTAGTGGAGACAGTACTCCTCCTTGTGGGGTCCCTCTGTTTACAAACCTTGTTAGAGTTGTGGACCCTAGACATGCAGTTATACGTCTTCTGTTGAGTATTCTTTGAATTAGTCTAATCAAGCTAGAGTTCACCTTTAGATGTGACAATGCCGCGATTACTGCATCTGGGTGTATGTTGTTAAAAGCCCCTTCTACGCCAAGAAATGCCACATGCCAAATGATTCGATAGTGCTCACAAGTTCGTGCAGGGCTGTTTCTGTAGACTTTCCCTTATTGTAAGAATGTTGGTTCTCCGACAGGAGTTTTATATCCAGGCTTTGCCTAATGAAATAATCTAAAAGTCTTAGACTAAAAGGATAGACTAATTGGTGTGAAGTCTTTTGGCCTAGTGTGCGATATCTTCCCCGCTTTGGGTATGAATACCACTTTGGTTTCCCTCCATCGATTCGGGATGTATGAAAGCCTAATACAGCCTATATAAATTTTCTGCAGCCAGGGGATAATATACTTTAACATTTTCTGCATTTCTGCTGGGGTGATGCCGTCTGGTCCAGGTGACTTGAAGGGCTCAAAGCTGTTTATAGCCCAGCTTATTCTAGATCTCTCAGTCAACAAGCTAGCGATGCTCGCAGTCCACTCGCACTCTTGTTGGTCCTGTTGATCCTCGGGCTCTGTTGATGATAGTACCTTCCTCAGCCTTGCGGCGTCGGAGACCTTTTCCACTTCGCCGCAGAAGGAATACCAAGAGCGTCTTTGCGCCTTCCTAAGCTCCTTCTTATAGACCTTGAGTTGCCCTTTATATGCATCCCAATCATTAAAGGCTCCTGTAGATTTCGCCTTGTTGAATAGCTTGTTGCAGGTCTTTTTCCTTGCCGTTAGCTCGGAAGACCACCATTGGGGTTTAGTTTTACCCTTGTACCTTGTTTTTGGACAGGCCGTGCTCGACCAGATTATCCAGACCGGCTTTGTCATTCGGTTCATAAAGAAGTTTAGAGTTGAGGACCTTTTTAAAATTCTTCTCATACAGGTGCCACTTTGTCTTCCTCACATTTCTGTGGACAGCAGGATTAGGCATTTTTTCGGCGAGTTTGAACTCTATATAATGGTGATCCGAGAATGAGTGGTCGTCCAGTACATTCCATCCAATAATTTTGTCTGACACCCGGTCAGTAGCAAACGTTACGTCTAGTACTTGTCTGTCTTTAATTGTAAAGGTCGTTTTATTGCCAATGTTACAAATAGTTAGGTTGGTAGTTAGAATAAAGTCAAGAAGCGAATCACCCCTATTGTTTATATCCGTACTACCCCAGATAGTATGATGAGCGTTCGTGTCTGCGCCAATAACCAGCTCGAGCTCGTCAGACGTTGCTTCTTCTACTACTTCCCTGAAGAGAGCTGTCGGTATTGCAGCTTCATAAGAAAAGTAACTGGAGACCACCCAGTATATGCGATTACCAATCTCCAGACTAGCAGCTGTTTGGTCTTTACCACTTAACTTAGTCAGGAGAAAAATACTTAGATCTTTTCTGGCCAAAATGCAGGTTTTTTGGAGTGCCTTCACAGTTGGCCACAAGCAGTTTAAAATTTGGTGTCTTGATACCGCACACCCGTCCTCCTACTACATAGGGCTCCTGGATCAGGACGATGTCTACTGCACCTGTGGACAGGCGCAGCAATAGAGCCGCTGAGGCTGCTTTAGCGTGATGTAGGTTAATCTGTAGAATTCTTGCCATCATTGGTAATCGACAGATTGACATCCACCCCGACAAGGGTGTTATCGAACTCTTCGTCCGTATCATCGGGGAGCACGTCCCCGCTAGATGCGCCAAAGAGTTCGGAGACTTCCCTCAGCCCCTCAGTATCCGAAGTAGTGTTTTCATCCTCAGAGAATGACGTTACAGATCTTCTGTTAGAGTTAGAGTCACCAGAAATAATGGTCGTGTGGACCTCCGTACTTCCAGAAAGCCTTGTATCAACCACGGTCGACGACTCGCCTTCCGCAGTGGGAGCTATATCCTGCTTGTATACCTTCAAGACTATAGTCTCGAAACCATATTGCAGGGTTGAACTTGCACTTTGTATATGGGAGGTGGATTCAGCGTTAAGGATCAAATTGACCTGACGCTTTTTACCATCCGTCTCACCCACCTTGCTAATTCTCCAATTATGGGTCGGCAGACCAGGATTGGAATCTTTTATTATCTCTAATATTTCAGCCGGGTTGGAGGGCTCTTCTGTAACCCAGGTGATGGCTCTAGGGTGACTAGGGATGTTGTTTTTTTAGACAACATCCAACTGGGCACCAGGCCACACCTCACCCGCTCGACTCAGAGCAGCCTTATACAGATCTACTGATCTGGCATCACCGAAATATAAGAGCTTTACTCTCCCCTGATGCCATCCTGCATCGTTGCAGACTGGTGGTGTGCCCGGCATTTCTCTTCGGACATCGAGGTAATGAGCCATTATGGCGGATTGCACATGGCTGCATTTGTCCTTGAGGATGGATCCATCCTCACTACTTCTGTCTATAACAGCCATCACTAGACTCTCCTTCGCCACTTCATTGAAGGGCTTGGTGAGTGTCCTGTTGATGGAGACATTAGGGCCTCTTGCCTTTTTCGAAGGCAGGGGTTCATCAGGTGATCTGATTCTTTCGACTTTATTAGCCGTTAACACAGCTGAATATGTGGCACTTTCAGCCGGCTGATTGGCCTTAGAAGCATCTATTACTCTTTTTGTTTTTCGGTAAGAGCCGAAACCTCAACAGCCTCCAACTTCGTCAAAACTCTGAGCGCTATCCGGTGCTCATTGTGCTTCCGTTTTGACGGTCGGACATGACGTTTTCCCCTCACCGTACCACCTGTTGTGAGTACTGGGGGGAAATTTTCACCATGTTTGGTGTGGTCGGCTTTGGCCAAGACCAACGGACGGACAGTAGGACGATTGGGGAACCCCGCACCATCGGAACGCGAAGGCATCCCCGTCGACGAATTTATTAATTTCTGTATTAGCCCGTAATAGGTACTGCGTAATAGGTTTTAACTATCCGCTCTGTGCTAAACACGTCCGTTCACTACGACTGATCACCAACGTAAATATTATTTGAAGCTGAGGCAATCCGTTGACAGGAACAAAGTGTTGACTCTAGTCGTCATCCGCATTTGCTGATATCTTTATCGGGCTTCTACGGCTTCTCTAAATTTATTAAATATACTTTTTTCTTAGCTTATGAATAACCCTCCTTGGCTGATTCTCATTCCCTCGGAATCATTGGAAGTCGTCATCACTTTTTCGGCTGCAACATAGTTCTGTAAAGAATAATTTAAATATGAAATGGCATTCAGTGTTTAGAAAAACCGTATTTAATTAATAAAAAAAATTAAGCAAAGTTCATGCAAGTTTGCTAAGCAAGATACGACTTATATATTCATGCAATTCATAAACCGTTAAGAAGATATGTCCAAATCCATAAGACTCTAACCGCCGATTGCACAACCTCGAAAAATAAAAATGTCATACATTTTGACAGCTATAACTTTTAGGTTAACTCTAACTGTAGGATAACCGGAGATTGTGGAATTGGCCATAAGAATTAATTTATTTTTTATTTTCAATGGAAACAAAATTATGTAGCTCACTTTCCAACAAGCTGTTGTTTCAATAAAATGGAAGATGGGAATGCTTCTTTTAAAACAAAAATAATTCTCGGAACAGGAAGAAAACTATGTATTTCTGGTAAAAATCGCGAAACTTGTCATACAATTCTTGCATAAAACTATTGCCAAAAACTATTGCATACTTATTTAGGTCATACTTTATTAGGTAAGGTATTATTAAATACTGAAACAATTACACTGTGCTCGAAATGGAAACTTTGATTCCTCGCGAAAAATTATTATAAGAACCCTTCCAATAAAGTTATGAAAAATTAACAGGTTTCATAATTTCATTGGTTTTGTCAATTAGCTCTGTATTTCCCACTGACTATAACAGAAAAAAGATTTAAAAAATTTAATTAAAAAACTAATATCAATAAATATTTTCTGCTATAAATAGGAAAAAATACACCAATTATGCTATAACTCGAAATCTGCTTATTTCTCATAAAAGCGTTGAGAAAAGACTCATAGTATTTTTTTGCGAGGAATATTTTTCTCAAAGACGCCAACATAAAATATCGAAGACAATTATGACTTTTGACATACGAGTATGTATGATAATATTTGAATGCAATTTTTAAGGGTGAAGGGGAGAGACGCGGCGACTACTGTTTAGAGAAAAAAATAATTATTTAAGGCTGCTCTATATTTCGTTCTTTGAACTGAAGAGAGTATTACGAAGTCTTAAACTTCAAAATCACCACCAAGTTAGGTTAGGTTAAAGGACGCGTAGTACACTACCAATTTGGCGTGCACCACTCCACTCGGAGACCTTAAGGTCCATTGTGTTAGTCCTGTAAAGATTTGGAGAAAACAGCAGAAAAAAAAATGATAGATTGAAAAATGAGAGGGGCTGGAGTGCGTGGTGGAGGGGGGCCCCAATAATAAGTGAGAAGAGCGGAAAAAATAAATGTTGAATTAAAAGATGAGAGGGTAGAGAAGTTCCGCCGTTTAGGCAGATGGATGAGCGGTTGTCATCGCAGTCACTTCAGGCAGCTAATATAATTGAGGATGCTGACGATTTTTGCGATGACAGAGCTTCGAGATCTTCGATCGTAGGTAGCAGTGTCTTCTTCTAGAAAGAAAAGGACATTGGCAAAGAAGGTGTTCGATCGTTTCAAGTTCCTCTTCGTCCGTACAGAGACGACAGTAGTCTTCTGTGTCCCGTTGCCACTTTGATGTAAACGCTCTAACGTTACAGTGGCCTGTGAATTCGCCCACTATCAGGCGTAAATCCCTCTTTGAGAGGTTCAGCAAGTCCCTTGTTCTGGTTTGTGACATAAGAGGCCAAAGAGACCTAGCGATTTTACAGTCCGGTCTGGCTAACCAATTCCGGTTAACCCTTTCACCCCCCGACTTTGCTTGTGAGCAACTTCGAGTTTTTAGTACCTCCTTGTGGCAAATCTGAATAAAATTTTTCTAAAATGTAAGTTGCTATGTTCGGATTGAGTGCTTATGTATGAGAATCAAAACAAACGTCAAACATTTTACTGTTACTTTCACACTTATTTTTGTTACAGTGGAGACTGATCGTTGAAAATTTGATTAGTACAAATTAAGAGGGTATTAAAAAAGTCGTCGTGAGTCAAAAAAAAATTATCAAAGTTAAAAGTGGCCACTAAATAGTAATAAATACATATTCATTAACCCCATTTTGTAAATGAGTTTTTGTTTTTTTATGTTTAAAAGTTGCTTGTGAGCAACATTGGGCAGTTGTGGTAAAAAAATATGCTTATTTTTTGAATAATACCTCATGAGAAATTCATATCTTCCGATGAAATCAAGTGAATTTTAGAGTTTAATTCGGATGTAACGGCAAACGAAGAAGTATAACCAGGAAATATTTCCTAAATTGCGAATTTTTAATGTGAATGATATCGTGGAGATATCATTAATATCAAAGTCATTTATGACTACCGAAAAGGTGCCAAACAGTCAACGATAACGGACACAACGACACCAATATAATACTTCAGACAAAAACGATGACAACTAAGACTGCCTTTACAAAATACGACCATTACTGAGTCTTCTCAATGAAAAATTGAACAAAGAATGACAAACTGTTAACAAACAAATAATTACTATTAGACAATTTATATATGGGACTATTAACAATTTTTAACACACTTCCCCGGACCTGGTCGTGGGGATATATCGGGGGACTGCAAAGCCGATGAACTTGCCTTGAAAGCGGCGACTTTGCAAATTCTCAACGAATTTGCTTCTATTGGTGCGCCACATATAAGCTTTGGCTTAGGCAAGAGGCAATAAGGCAGTCCAATGAAAAATGGTAAGAATCTGGCACCTGTCGGGTAGCTAGACAAATCTGGGCAAGATATGACCTGAGATGGTCAACATATCTTCTCGCACTAGAGAGGAAAATACTGCCTACGTTAGTGTCAGTTATGACGGGACACTGCCTGATCGGCGAACACGCTTGAAGTTTGGGTATTGACTCCAATGATTTCTGCAGAAGCTGTGAAGATGATGAGGAAATGGAAAGCATTGATCACTTTTTGCTACTGTTCCGCATTGTGTAAACGACGTCTGGATATACTAGGGTCGACATTACAAGGAGGTTTGCCGATCTTTCCGGTACCGATGGTTGGTTTCCATGAGGGGCATGTGAGACCGTGGTAAAACTATTGACCCAAATTGGTTTATGTGAGCTGGAAAAACCGACTACCATCCTAACCTAATCCATAAATCTTCATCGTCCTTCGATTTTGAAACAGTATAAGACAGCTGAGCCACATAAATGTTGTCTGAAATGCATACGCGCGAAAGGTTCTGGCACGGTATATTGTATTACAAATTATATTGGTAATAGTATCAATCTCTCCTATGGACTAAGAATATCTTCAGTTTTTGTTTTATATTTGAGTATAACTCCGCCAAAGTATAACAACAATGATCTATTTTTTGGCAACAGGTTTACATTAGTGAGCCTAGGTTTAGGTTACCTAAAACTAGTGAGCCTAATGATAGCGTTGAAAGGAATGACAATTTTTGGGACTTGTACTGTCACAAAAGTTCAAATTATATCCCTAAGTTAAAATTCAAGAGAAACTTTTTTTATCCCTTCATAGATACAAATATGCAAATAAAATGTTTAATTTAATGGTTTAAAAATTTATATTTTTAATTTTTTATGCCACTTTTGCCCAATGTTGCTTACAAGCAACATGTTCCAGCCCACAAACAGGTGGATAGAGAATATAAGAACGAAACAACAAAAAAATGTTCATGCAACGGAAAAAAATTCGGGGGTGACTTGATGGGTTAACTTGATCCCTGTAGAAGCGCTCTATCATGTCGAAGAACTCACACATTGGTGGATACAGTGATGACACTGTACTAGTTGTTGTTGTAACAGTGTTGTTTCTGCAACCGTAAGATTTTCCCTGAAAAATTCAACAATGTGATGTAATTTTGATTTACAATTGTTGGGATGGAGATGTGTGTGTGTGTCAGTGGGTTATGGGGATTATGGTGATGATGTTGGGGGATTGGGAATTGGATGAGATGTGGGAAGATGGAGGAAGTGCGTCACTTCTGTTGGACGGACCCACAGATCGATGGGGCGCAGATCTGTGGGCCTATTTGGGCAGCGGAAAAGATGCGCGGTGTCGTGTGGACCTTGCCGGCACTCGGGGCATATGTCTTCTAAGCCTGGAATTAGCATTGTGGTATGGTGGACGGCAACTGACAAACTAACCATCACCAACCTACTAACAAAGGTTCAGAGAACAGCCTGACTGAGCATAAGCGGAGCCTTAAGGACTGCAGCGACCGAGTCTCTACAAGCCCTACTCCATATACTGCCGATTAATATTGTGGCGATAGAAGTTGCCACCAAAGCGGCAATAAGATTAAACTGCCTATCAACGTGGAGGTACAAAAACTACGGTCACATGAGGATATCAAAGAGTAGTGCTATGGTAACCGACCGAGTGGACTATATACCAACGGTGTACACCTTCGAGAGAAATTATATCACTATGATTCCCGCCAGAGATGAATGGGTTGGAAGATGAATGGGTTGCGGAAGAATACCAGGTAATAGAAACCATCTCCACTTTTACACGGATGTTTCGAAGCTTGATGAAAAGGTTGACTTCGGAGTACACTGTGCAGAGCTTAGATTGGATATAGCTATCAGACTACCAAATACCTTTAGTGTCTATCAAGCCGAAATAATGGCAATATGGGAAGTAGCCAAGTGGCTGAGTCGCAACATAGTAAACAAACAGAACAGACGTACATATTTTCATTCCGAAAAAAAAACTGAAAAATAATTAAATACATAAAAAAAGACATTTCTCCTGAAAATTTAAATCCTTTCGCCGATTTATCACTGGTACGCTTAAATGGATTCAATCTTAATTGATGGGGAGACTGGTTGTCCTCCCGGAAAGATGCCTCCAGACAAATCGATGCAAAAAATAAAGAATACATCTGTTAAAGATAATACGTCATATAAACCTGAAGACAATTCAAATCTGATTCCTGTTTATACAGGGGAGCCAAAAAATGTACTGGAACTAAACCAAAAATAAACATAATTAGCGATGTAAAAATTACTCCAAGAAAAGAAGACATTAATATTCAAGATTCTTGGGACCTGCAGCAATCCATCCCAGGAGAGAATGGTATGGATATTGAAAATAATACAAAAATTGATGAAGATGAGTTCCATGTGGTTAAAAGGAAGAGGAAGTTGTCCCTTGAAAAGAAACATGACAAGGTAGGGTCGCCTAGTTTCAAGAACAGACATTCAAATCTGTTGGAGAAGGTATCTGAACCGAATCCTATTAATAATAATAGGTACGCAATTTTAGGAGATCTTAATCTTAAGGCAGAGGAAACAACTTTTAGAAAACCCCCTGCAAAGGAGGTGATTACCGACACAAATCAGGGAAGTAGGAATTCATTTTGTCCTCCAATATTTTTATTTGGTGTGGACATGAAAAGCATGATTCATGAATTAAAAGCCAATAATATTGTCTTTAGAATTGTTGAGACAAAAGTAAACTATATTTGAAAGACTCAGCTGTTCACACTGAGATGATGCAGTTATTACGAGAAAAAAAGTTGGACTCATACTCGTACACGCCCAAGGACTTGAAGTGCCAAAATATCATTCTCCGTGGTTTGATACACGACGAGAATATTTCAGAGATAAAGACTGAAATAGATAGACTTGTTCCTAACACAGTGCAGAGCGTCTCAAAATTTTCAACCAAATTCTCCAGGAAAAATTGTTTGGACACAGGCTTATATTTAATTACCCTGTTGCCGGGAAAATCGTCAACTGAATTGAAGAAGGTACAATATATATTGAACCAGAGAACAACTTGGGAATCACCAAACAAGAATTTGATGGACGTTCGATGCTGGAGATGCCAACAGTGGGGACATATGTCTCAGAATTGCAATAGGGAGTTTGCGTGTGTTAAGTGTGGGCAGAACCATGGTAAAGAAGAGTGTCAGTTTATTCAAGATGAGAATAATGCTCCTTATTGTATTAATTGTAAGCAGCACGGGCATCCCTCGAGCTACAGAGGCTGTACCAAATATAAGGAATATGTAGAATTAAGGGAAGAAGCCAGGAAAGTTTCTAGACAAAGGAAGGAACAAGTAACTAATAATGTATTAAGGGCTGTGAATAGTACTAACTACGTCCAGCCGAACATAACATTTGCAGATGCTTTTCGGAATAATCTACCAACAAATAGAAATAATTCGTCGAAACCTAGAATTATAGAGGAATTTCTTAAAATAGCAAATGAGATATGTCATCCAGAGAAACCTACCCTCGAAGATAAAATAGAAGATTTTGTTTTGAAATACAAATCACTATACAAGGAAGAGGCCAAACTAAAATGTATAAGTCTTTTACAAGAGGTAATACAGGTATATGGTCCATAGGACAATTAAACTAACTAACTTTTAATGTTAGGTCGCTTATTGAGCAGAGCCGAAGAGTTGAACTCTTAGAAATTTTGAACAACAACGAAATAGATATAGCTTTCATTCAAGAAACACACTTGCGAACCACCATGAGAGTTGCAATGAGAAATTACAATTTCATCAGGGACTGCAGTTCACAAGGGGTTGCAATTGTACTAAGAAAGAACTATAAATTTACTAAAATTAAAATTCAGGGTTTTAATTAACCCAGTGTTTTTATATCAATGAAATTTTCTGTTAACGGAAACACAACCAACATTTTATTTGGTTCTGTTTATATTCCTTGCAACTCTAATCAATCCAATTTTTTAAATTCTCTCATACACTTAAGTCACTTCTCACGAAACTTCGAAGGTGCCTTCATTGGTGGTGACTTTAATTGTAAAAATGTATCTTGGGGCGACAATATGAATAATTTAAACGGTAATATTTTTTTCGATTACCTTCAGCAAAATTCTTTAGACTTCAAAAGACTTTCTTCTAATTCTCCCACATATCCCAACGGATCATCGTTTCTGGACCATTTCCTCATAAGTGCCAATCTTGTTGAAACATCGACACCAAATTATAAGATATCTACTCTTCCTACGTTTTCTGACCACTTTCCTTTGAAATTACAAATAACGCTACCTGGGATCGAAATTATCTTAAAACCACCTCCCAGTTTTCGATGCTTTAAAACAACAAACTGGGCCAATTTTAAGGATGATATAGACAATGGAATTCGGAATCATTTCCCCGCCTGTAATAGAAATCTTTCAAATGTGGAAATCGACCAGTACATTGAGGAATTCACTACTACCGTAAATTCTATATCGGGGGAACACTCGGAGGAAATTGAAATAGGAAATAGGAAATTCCTACTTTCGGACAATGTAAAGGCTCTATATAGGATTAAACAAAACTGGCAAAAGGAACTAAAACGGATATACCACATATCTTCCGATAGAAGAGGTAGCGAATATATACTTTTATGCAAGCAGATTCAATTGCTAGGTATTATGATCAAGAAACAGGTGGAAGTAGAACAGGCTACGGCCTTCAGGAATAGACTTGAAAAGATAAGACCGGGCCCGAGGGCACACCGACAGATTTATAATATCGTTGGCTGCAGGAGAAACGCGACAATTAACAGACTTGTAGTAGATGGGAATATACTGACAAACGAGAGGCAATGTTTAGATCAGTTGCATTCTTATTTTTCAAATATATATGACTGCCCGGTTGAGAATGATTCCGTTTGGGAAAGAGAAATCGATGGCTACATTACAAATACTGAGGAATATGGATTCAGATTTGACGACGACAGTACCGCTCTAAACCGCCAGTGCCACGAAAGTTTAGTGACAGTGGACGAATTAATTGGGCACACCGCTTTGATAAAAAGTAAGAAGTCGTATGGACTAGACAATGCGTACTTTCCGATTGCGTGGAAGGTTTCAAAAATCATACCAATTAGAAAAAAGCGGAATTGTGACGACATAGATAACTTACTCCCCATCTCGATGTTGTCAAATTTAGGGAAACTTTTAGAGATGGTCATTCGTGTTAAAATGGATTTAGTAATCAGATTGGCTTTGGCCCTCACATAATCCGACTATTTAAGAGCTATTTCTCGGGGCGACAATTTTGTATACGTTGCGGGGTTCCTCAGGGATCGATTCTGGCACCGCATTTGTTTAACATGTTCATGTATGACTTTCCGCACGAATATCCGAACTCGACGGGGCTGTTATACGCGGACGATTCACTACTATACACACATAATGAGTCACCCATTACCGCACTAGAACAGGTTTCGGGACATCTGACCACCATTAAACGCTTTTACGACAGTTGGGGTGTTAAAATAAATATAACGAAATGTGAGGCCATATGCATAAGAAATGCGTCAGGAAAGTGTAAAAGATCAGTAGTGCCTGAGAGTAAAACTCTTAGATTATTTATGGATGGAGCCGAGATCCCATTTAAAATTAAAGTGAAGTACCTAGGTGTGCATTTTACAAAACTTTTAAAATTTAATGAGCATGCTCGGATTCTACTGCGGAGATCATATGTCGTGATTACATCTTTGGCGAAGATTCTGAACAACAAACATCTACCGATTATAACAAAAATTATGCTTTATAAAACATGTATTAGGCCGGTTCTCTTATACGGTTTCCCAATTTGGTTCAATATATCTCCCACGGTTATGAAAGAAATGGAGATATTAGGTTAGGTTAGGTTAGATTGAATAGAGGAGACGTTTAAAACGTCTCATGTCCATGGACATACACTTAAGCCAGTGGTTCGGCCTGTTGTGCGCTCCTTATTTATGATTTTCATACCCCACGGATTACAGAAAATCGGTACTAGACACGTATTTTCTCAGTATCTTCCAGTCATATCCTCTGAGATGAGTCAAGTCTGGCAATATGTCGGAACCGAAATATCGGGATCAAGCATGTGTGAAGGCTGGGTAGTGACACAGAAAATGTTCTATCGTTTCGATGTTTTCCCTGCATGCCCTGCACTCGTCGTTTTCTGCTAGTCCTATGCGATGAAGATGTGCCTGTAAGCTTGAGTGTCCCGTTAGAACACTTATCATCTTACTAATCTCGATCTTGTTTAGTTTCAGAAAACTACTGGTTTTCTTCTCATTTGGGTCACCCCACAGTATTTTTGCAGTTGCTCCTACAGTTGCTCTATTCCACACAGTTTTGTGAGCCATCACTGCCCAATGCTTCAACTCATCCTTCGTGGCTTCGAAAGGTTTCCAATTTTCCAAGTTTATTACTCGAAGTTCTCTGCCCTTGGAAGCCAAGCTGTTTGCTCGTTCATTTCCAATCACTCCGTTGTGTCCCGGTACCCAGAAAATACGCAGTTGACCATGGACTGAGTAATTATTTATCGTTCTTTTACAGTCTAACACGGTTCTGGTTTTGACCTTTTCCGATGTTATTGCTTTGATCGCCATTTGGCTATCTGTGAATATGTTGGCATATTTAGGCTTTGTGGTATTACTGAGCCAGTTAACACACTCCGCGATTGCTCGAACTTCTGCTTGAAATACTGTGTTATGGTCTGGGAGGCGGAAGTAAAGTTCGACTTCTGGTTCATCAATAAAAAGTCCCAGACCCGTCCTTCCTCCTAGCCTGGACCCATCAGTGTAGCAGCTGGTTCCCACTGGCGCATGAGCAAGTGTTCCGTTTTCCCAGGAGCGTCTGTCTGGCACGAACGATTCACAGGTAGCTGTAAGCCGCACTTCAGGAATGCGGTCGGAGATTTCCGTTGTTTGAATATGACCGACCAGTGATTGTAATATCTTCTGATGGTACGACTTGTGGTCTCGATTTATCCATTCACCCATCACTTGTAGACGTCTTGCTGTGAGGGCTGCCTCATACTTTATACGGATATCTATTGGTTGGATGTGCAGTATAGTCTCCAACGCTCTTGTTGGTGCGGTTCTAATTTCTCCGCTTATGCCTAGACAGCACATACGTTGCACTTTTTGCAATGGTATTACGTTGTACTTTTTGTCCATTGATGTCCACCACACTACAGAGGCGTAGGTGATTATTGTTCTAATCACGCTCATGTAAAGCCAGTGTGTCCTATTTGGACGTAGTCCCCATTTTGAACCTATAGCTCTTCTGCACAACGACCAACATCTGTGGGCCTTTGTAACTCTTTCTTCAATATGATCTTTCCAGTACAGTTTCTGATCCAAGATTACTCCCAAGTATTTTATCTTTTTAGGTATGTCAATATTCTTATCCAGGAAACGAGGCACGGTAAAAGGATGAATCTTCCTTTTCCTTGTAAATAGACATATTTCTGTTTTGTCTGGATTGACATTTAGTCCTCTTGGTTGTGCCCAGTTATATGCTATGTTAAGTGCCTCTTCAGCTCTTCTGCATAGTTGGTTTGGATGTGTGCCCCTTAGAAGTATTATAACGTCGTATGCCTAACAGACTGGTTTAAGTCCTTCATTGGTGAGGGCTTTAAGGAGACTGTGTATCGTCGTAACCCATAGGAGAGGCGATAAAATGCCCCCCTGAGGTATACCACGATTTACCTTGTCTCTGATTTTTACGTCATATGACCCACAAATAATCCACCTATTCCTTAGCATATTGTTGATCCAGTTTATCAACGCCCGGTCAACCTGAAACTCGTCTAAGGACTGGATAAGTATATCGGTCTGAACGTTGTTAAAAGCGCCCTCAATGTCTATACAAACGGCAAGTGTGTACAATTTTTCACTGAAGGACTTTTCTATGTGGTGTACTACCTCATGTAGAGCTGTTTCCACTGATCTTCCTTTAACATATGCGTGTTGCTTCAATTTTAGCTTGTCATCGGCTATCTTACTTTTGATCATGTCGTCAATTATTCGCTCCATTGTTTTTAAGAGGAAAGAAGTTAGGCTAATAGGTCGATAAGCCTTTGGGATCGTATAACTCGCCTTGCCAGGCTTAGGTATGAAGACCACCCTTGATTCCTGCCAATTTTTTGGGGTATATGCATGCATATGCGTGAAAACTCCAACAAGATGAGTTGATACCAGATCCACCTCATTCTGAAGAAGCGCTGGAAATATTCCGTCCGGTCCCGCAGCCTTATAAGGAGAGAAGCTTTTTATTGCTTCTTTAACCATAGCATCCGTAATAGGTACTTGGTGCATTACATTTTTGGTCTGTAACTGTTCCTCTATTGGCCCAGCATTACCACTCGGAAAATGAGTTTTCATCAAAAGCCTTACTGTATCATCTATAGTTTCCATCTTTTTACCCGTTTCATCCACCAGTGTTTCGGTTTGGATATGAGTTTTTGAGAGGAACTTTTTTATTTTGGACATGCTGTTAACGCTGTCTACCTGCTCACAGAAAAGTTTCCAGGAGTTACGTTTCGCCAGTCTAATGATTTTATTGTATTCTTTGAGCTTTCTGTGGTAGTCATCCCAATATACTGATAGCTTTTTACGTCGAGCTCTGTTGTAAAGTCTGCGGACATCCTTGCCAATCGAGCGAATTTGCCCTGTCATCCAGGGTTTCTCATAGGCAGATTTCCTTTCTCGAAGCGGGCAACTATCTTCGAATGATTTTACAAGAGCCTCCGTAATCCTCCTCACATTGATATCAATGTCTTCTGTACTTGGATAATCGTGTTTAGGCTGGCCCAGTCGATTTCTAAGTAGATTGCCGAATTTGGTCCAGTCGGTTTTAGCCTTATTACGGAAACTTATTGGGCTAGGCGGTGGCCGTGCAATTTTAAACCTTATATAACGGTGGTCCGAATAGGAGTGTTCATCCGAACGCCTCCACTCATGGATCTCATCAATGAGGTTTTCCGAGCATATCGTTATATCTAATACTTCTTCCCTAATTTTGTTAACAAAGGTCGCCTTGTTCCCTATGTTGAGAGTTAGGAGATCGTTAGTATTCAAAAATTCTATAAGGGCTTGTCCCCTTTTATTGGTGTCACTACTACCCCAAGCAATATGGTGTGAGTTGGCATCACAACCAGCTAGTAACACATTACTTGTATTTTTGGATTCCCTTACCAGACGTTGTAATTCCGACGTAGGTGGCAATGTCGGCGCATCGAATGGCAGGTATACTGACGCCAGATACATACTTCCATTACCTTGTATCAGCACAGTTGCGTCCGATGTTGACAGCTCTGGAGAGAATAGATAGCATACGTTTTTATGGCACAGAATACAAGTACTTGGACGAGTACCTGTGTTAGCGTAGAAAAGATTGTAGTTCATATGGTTTAATCCAGTAACTTTGTTACTAGTAGTCCACGGTTCCTGGACCAAAGCAACATGAACCCTGCCTTTATTTATTATGTCCATCAGAGCAATGGATGCCATTTCGCTACGGTGGAGGTTTATCTGGATGACCTCAATCATTGTCTTTCCAGTAAAAATTTCCTTTGGGAGTCGTCTATCCTATTTGGTTGCACTCCCTCTTTAAATGGAGATATTGGAACGAAAATTTTTGAGATTCGGCATTGGCAATAGCTTTAGATCTGTTAATAGACGATACTCCAACCAATATGTCTATGAAAAGTCGAATGTGAAACAGCTTTCCTCATATGCCTGCGGAATACTTCATAAATTTAAATCAAGAATGATATCCCATGATAACAGGCATATCGTTGACATTGTGAATAGCCAGGCGATTTACAGCTGGTCAAACACAAATTACCTATCACCTTTGGGTTGCCCGAATGAGTCGCACTCAGATAATTATGCATCACCTCCCAATACATTTTACGACAAAGCTCAAGTCGGAACCCACCGTGGGTAACTACCGAAGTTTCCCAAGTTTTTGTCTGCTTTTACATTTAAGTTGTTACACGTTTTGTTTTGTTTATTTTTTTCGCGTTATTTTAATTTAGCTGTAAGTTTTTCTTCCTAGAATTAAGTACTCTAATCCATAATCATGTAAGCCTCGGGAGCAAGGACGAAAACACTTTATTATGTATATTAAACTTCTCAATTAATAACTAGTTATAATGGTAATGCTTATTGTCACTCATATAAATTATTAAGATAACACATTACAGTCTTAAGTATTATGTTGTTAAATTAATTTTACTATTATATGTATCGTTATGAAAGACTCAATAAATTCAAATTCAAATTTAAATAACCAACACTGGTGTTGTAATTTACTCGGACAGCCAAACGATGAGAGACTAATTGGTCTACAGTCCTTGGGCGTGTAGTGGCTGGGTTTTCCCACTTTTGGAATGAAAACCACCTTGACCTCACGCCATTTTTAGGGTATATAATTCCTAAGTAGGCATTGCCTAAAAATCAGCGACAGCATATCAGTTGCTATTGGCCCTGCATTCTGTAGCATGGCTGGTGATATGCCATCAGGTCCGGCAGACTTAAAGGGTTCGAAGGAGTTAATAGTCCACGGAATTTTCTTGTCGGTTACTAAGTCATTTACCACACGCGCTTTCTTTACAATGTGGTGCACTTGATCTAGTACTGACATTGGGAAATTCCTCCTGGACTACGTTCGAACACCCGGGAAAGTGTGTCGTCGCTAAAAGTTCCAGAGTTTCTGAGCTGGACTCAGACCAAGTCCCATCTTCCTTCTTAATGCTACCCAGCGCCTTTGGATCTTTTGATAGCAATCGTCGGAATCTGGAGGACTCGTTCACACCTTCTATACTTTCACAGAAGTTGATCTAAGAGACTTGCTTAGCCTTTTTCATCTCATTATTGTACTGTTTGGAAGATTCCTTATAGCAATCCCAATCTGCACTCAATTTGGTTTTATTGGCTTTATTATACAGTCTCCTTGTATTCTGCCTCAAACTACGAAGGTCTTTGGTCCATCATGAAGGTTGAGACCTCTTACCCGGGTACGTAAGGGGATATGATTTCTCAAAGTTAACTACCAAGGTTGCAGTAAAATCATCAACTGCTGCTTCCAGCTCGGTATTGTCAGTGATGTTAAGCTTCAACGACAGTAGCTGTCTACCAACAAGTTCATTATACTGAGCCCAGTTAGTCTTCCTTGGGTTTCTGAAGGGGGGTTCATTGCAAGTTACCATATTCAGGGTTAAAAGAATGTACCTGTGGTCCGAGAACGAATTCTCCTTGGACACTCTCCATCCTGAAAGAACATTATCATCAAGATTAGTCAAGGTTATGTCTATTACCTCCGATCTATTTTTGACCTGAAAAGAGGGACTACCAACGTTACAAATCTTTAGACCAGAATTTAAAATAAAATCATAAAGTGTCTCACCTCGAGTGTTAATGTTAGAGCTTCCCCATAGAGAGTGTTGGGCGTTGGCGTCGCATCCCAAAACCAGCCTTGTTAAGCGTCTATTGTCGTGCACCAGCTTACTCACTAACTCGTATGACTGGTTGATTTCCTCATATGGTAAATAAACTGATGCGAGTAGTAACGGTTTGTTGTTTTTCGTCTCTAACCTCACAGTTGTCTGATCACCATTGCTGTAATTATGTAGAAGGATTAGGTTTAAATTGTTCCTACCTACAATACAAGTCCTCACCTTTTCTGCAGTGGTAGGGGAGTACGTGATAAATTGCTCAGTCCAGTTACCTTATTCTTAACGATATAGGGTTCCTGGATTAGAGCGATGTCAACTGAAGAGTTAGAGAGGGCAATTAGAAGTTCGTTCGAGGCTGCTATAGAATGACGCAGTTTAATCTGCACTACTCTTAGCTTACTCGAACTAGTTTCCTTTTGAGGTTTGCATGTGGAAGTGGCAGAAACCAAATCCCCATCTTACCTTACCCCCTCTTTCTCTTAAGTTCTCTTCTGATTTTTTGTCAATAGTAACTTTGAAGATCAGACCACTACTTTCAGCACACTCCTTAGTCGAGTATATCGTCCAAAGAGCTGTACTGAGACCGGCGTTCTGCTTCGCGAGCAGTTTCAGTGGATCAGTCTGAATTAATTCAGTTGGGATCCAAGCTGTGGCAGTCGTTCGAAGAGGTAAAGCAGTAGGAGGCAGAATTTTGATTTGTGCGCCAGGCCAGGGGGCTTCCACATTATCTGCGGCCCATTCAAGAAAGTGCAAGGACTCACTGTTGGCACATTTGATAAGCTTAATACCGTCTTTCCATTGCGCTCCATCGAAGATTGCATCGCTACTGCTCCACCTATCTGAAAGTGTTAGTTTGAGCAACATCGGTACTAGTAGCTTCCAATTGGAAGGGCTGATCCTCCCGTCGGGGTCGGCCATGTCTACTACCGCCACCTGCTGGTCTAAGGTTTTCTGGAAATAGGGCTTAACCACCTTCCTTCCTGGTCTAACCCAGAGGGTTCTTTACCACCAGAAGGTATTACGCTCTGTTGGACTTGATGGATAGGTGTTAACTTTCCTGCTTCGTTTTCGGAGGTCACATGCTGACTCCTCGTTCGACCTCGTCCGTTTCACAGTATTCTGTAAAGCAGAAGATCGTATTGAGGCCGCAGCTTGCCGTAAGGTTGAGGGACCTTCGAAAAGAGGCAGAAAGTTACTGCCAGTATCTTGTTTGTTAGTATGTATGGTCTTTTGTGAGCTGATCTGCACCGTTGGAGGTACATCGGTGGGAGCTGCTGTCACCGCTACCACAGAGGGCGTAGGGTTTGCAGTCTCAACCAGAGAGATGAGAGAAGAAGGCTTCAGCGGGGATTTCAACAAAACCAATCTCTTCACAATGGCGGGATGTCGTCGCTCATGTCGAAGAATCGTGTTCCAGTTTGTTCTGATGAAACCTTTATCTCTCGTCGTTAAATCGGTCTCGCTCTTTCCTTCAAACTTGCGAAGATAGAACAAGCCCTGTGGTAGGCATCGCGAGCCTTTTTTGCAGATGACGTACTTCTTCCGCTTTTAGGATGTTTACTCACAGGAGATCCTGAGCCTAAAGCTCCTTGTCGCGTCAGAGACAAGCCACCGACACTTGAAGGCTCGTTAACCACGGTAGGTGGATTCGATGAGATAGCAATGGCATTGATCGCGACTATAGCCTTGTTTGCCACTGGCGTAGATTTGTATTGCCTACCACTATCGAATTTCGGGGCAGACATAACCGTAGTTTCTAAATCCTCATCCGATAGGGTAAGGTCATCCATCAATCCCGCAGGCACGCTTTCCTGACTGAGTCCGATGAGAGATCCATCACTCCCTAATCCTGACAATTGCTGACAGAGCTCACCATACTGGGCGGAGATTTCTTCAGTCAGTAGGCATTGTTTGGGATGAAACCCCAATGCTACTGGTAATTGTTGTAGTTGTGATGGTTGTGTTTGTTTTTGTTGATTTATTTGAATTCATAGTTTGGTCCCACGACTGTAGGGGAAGAGAGGTCGACCATAGCATAGCCCCCATTACTATGGTAAGGACTTGGCGAAGAAGCCTTGTACTCGATGAGGCGCCCAGGAATCATCGAGGCTCCGTTCTAACATTGTAATTTACCCCCGACTACGAAATTTTAATAAACATCGGCAGGCACAGGATCGCCATAACGCCTCGACTTTGGGGGATACTTTTATAGTAGAATATCACTACTAAATCTAGCAAATGAAGCTATAGAGGAGGTCCATGGTGAGAGGGAATTATCTCGTATAACCCTTTTGCCTGGTGTCGATGAAGCATAGGGTGCTATCGGCCGCTGATTGTCCGGGAATGCTTATTTGAGCTACAGCACTTATTCGCACCTAACCTTTGTATCTAAAGGCCATTCACTCTATCCGCAACCTGTGACCCGTCCGGTGGCTTTCAGCTCGTCCCTCGCGAAGACAAATCTACGATAAATCCCCCTCCCATATGAAGTCGCGATATCTCAGAATCGATCTAATTTGTTTCTTTATGTATTTTTGTTAAAAGTATCCGATATGTATTCTACCTATGATGCAAATTTTGAAATCGGCACGTCTATGTTTCATAAGTTTCATACATATATAATTACTAGGGATGTAACGAATATTAGCATAACTTTGAGCATTCGAATTCGTAAAAAACAAATTTGGAATATTCACTTTCACATTTTTGGAATATTCGTTTTCGGACCCGCAAAAATATATTTTAATATTCGCTTCCTCAGCCAAAAAAAAGCGCTTAAATACCAAATCGGAGGTAAATATATATCTAAGATTGAACCAATTTTCAATGTTGGCTATCTTCATTGGGCCTGTATCCAAATCTGGACATGTTTTCACTAGTTTCAATAGGTAACATCCCTGGGCCAAAAAATAACACTGCACAATTTCATCACGATCGGACCACAAACACGACCTGTCCTTTGATTACAACGATACATCGACAGACGGACAGAATGGCGGACATGGTTAATCGACGAAGGAAGCGATTCCAAGTTAAATTTAGAAGACAGAGTATTTGAATATTCGTTTCGTATTCTCAAAAACAAAAAATATTCCTTTTGCATTAGGGTATGTTAGGTTAAGGACGCGCGGCACACAACCATTGCTGGCGTGAACCACTACACTCGGAGACCATTTGGTCCATTGTGTTCGTCCTTAGAAGATGTGTAAATGAAGAGGAGAGGTCGAAGAAAATGAATGAGGTGATGAGTATAGATAAGAGAGAGGAGAGATGGCTTTTCAGGAGAGGGGGAGTACCAAAAACCTCGCCTATTGATGCAGATGAATGAGTTGATATCAAACCATCCATCTCAAGCTACATATGAAGCCCATGATTCTATCTATATCGTGGGATGATACAGATACCAGATTTTGTATCGTGTAATCATCTAGGTAGCGATGTCTTCGTCTTGATAGAGAAGGACATTGACAGAGAAGGTGTTCGATTATCTCCAGTTCCTCCTCATCCTCACAAAGTCGACAGCAGTCGGCAGCATCACTCTGCCACCTTGATGTTAAAGATCTAACATTACAGTGGCCAGTCAGCCTCCTAGATTTAGTGAATTTACAGTCAGATCTGCTCGACCATTTCTGGTCATTGTAGAAACTCTCTATGTTACTGAAGAATTCGCATAAGGGGGATATAGTGATGGCTCAACACTTGTAGCGTCCATCGCTGATCCATTTCGCGCGAGTTTGTCAACCTTCTCGTTCCCCGCGTTATCACAGTGTCCGGGGACCCAGCGCAGTCTGATTCTGTCTGTTAATTGCTGTAGTTCAAATCGGCACTCATTAACCACCTTTGACTTAATAGTGGTTGACTTCAGTGCTTTCAGAGCAGCCTGACTGTCAACATAGACTGTTATGTGATCATCTTGCCCGAGTTTTCGTCGATTTATCAAGCTGAGGGCTTGCAGTATAGCAAAGATCTCCGCCTGGAAAACGCTGCAGGTGTCGGCTAACCTGTAGGGCATATTTCTGAACTGGTGACAAATAGTTTGTCGGTCCTGCCAGAGCCCTTAGATCAGACATTCTTGATGCCTTAATGAGAATGGCCGAGTTGCCCCAATACGCGTTACGCCACACACGATCTTCTCGGAGTCTGAGAGCGCACTTTGTACCACTGCACTTAACAAAATGACCTACAAATTGTAGGTCCAATACCATGTCGAGGGCCGCCTGCGTTGTGCTCTTTCTCGCACCGGATATAAATAATGATCCGCTCTTTGTACTTTCTCTAACTCTTTAAGCTGATATTTAACTTCTGTCGCCTTCCACCATACCACTGAAGCAGAGATAAGTATAGGACGCACTATAGTTGTATACATCCAGTGGATGGTACTTGGCTTGAGCCCCCAGCTCTTACCTATGGAGTTTCTGCACAGGTATAGTGTGTTCAATCCCTTTTTGCCACTTTCCTCTGTGTTTCTTCACCAAAGTATTTGGCCTCAGAGGACAAGTTCAGCTCCACTCCGTCCAGAATAGTTTGGTGAATTGTGGTATCTTATTCTGTCTGGTGAATAGTACTAGCTCGGACTTTTGCATTAGCAAAAAAGCATATTTCAGTATTCGGCTTTGAATTAGCAAAAATGATTTTTTCAATATTCGCTTTAGCATTTACGAACACAAAAAAATACAGTAAGGAAAGTCGGGCGTGGCCGACTTTATAATATCCTACACCTCCCTAAGAAAAGAGGCATTGTAATAATATTTTGGAATAATTGTTTTCGTTTCAGCTATGAACCAATTTTCTTCAAATTTAGTATTGTCTCTAAGTACATCTCTCTATCAATTTTTATACTGATCGGTTAAAAAATGTTGCTTATACGGTGCATATATGCCAAATCGGAGATACGTATATATGGGAGCTATATGTAAATCTGAACCGATTTCTACCAAAATTCAATAGGGATTGTCCTTGGGCCAAATGAAATATATTTGCAAAGTTTCATCGAGATCGGACCATAATTGCGAGCTGTACTTTGATTACAAGAATACATGCACAGACATACGGACATAGCTAAATCAACTCAGGAAGTGATTTTAAGTCGATCGGTATAATAAACGATGTGTCTATCACATCTCCTTTTGGGTGTTACAAACAAATGCACAAAGTTATAATACCCTGTACCACAGTGTATTGTATGGTAGAAATATTATTCGCTTTCGCATTCGTAAAGAATATATTTTAATATTCGCTTTCGATAAAGCAACTTTCGTTACAAATGGCTAGAAATCTCAACCAAATAAACAAGAAAATTTAACAAGTAAAAGCGTTAAGTTCGGCCATGCCGAATCTTATATACCCTCCACCATGGATCGCACGTGAATGATTACGGGTTCTAATAAACTCATTATACCAAATTCCATCCCAATTCGTTTAAATTTGAAGTTTTTGTGGCGTTAATAAGCCAAATCTAGAGGGACCTTTGTATGGGGGCTATATCAAAACAGTTGGTAACTGGGGTTTACCAACTGTTTTGCCACTTATCAAAGCCAGGTTACCAACTTTTAGCCCGACCAGTTGACATTTGTGGTCTCTATGACGTTAAGAAGTCAAATCGGGGGGATGCCATATATGGGGGCTATATCCAAAATTGCAGATATAAAAAAGTATATGTACCAAATTTCTGCCACCTAGCTCAAGTATTATGATTACAACAGACGGACGGACGTGTGGGGGTCTATCTTATTTCTACTGTGTGTTGATTCTAACTGTAGAAATTCATCGAAGATATATTGAGTTTTAGAAATCAAAATTTGAGTGGAAGAGTTTTTTTGAAAACGAAAAATCAAAAAAAAAATTCATTGGAAAATTTGTGAAAGGAAGACGTACAACAAAAATTCATTGAAAAATATATAACGGGAAATTTAAAAAAAGACTGGAATTAGAGAACGATTTGTTTGAATGATTTCCATTTGTACCAATATTTAAATTGTTTGAAGCGTCTGAGAATCCGATTTGCAATTCGCAAGAGCATATCCTGCGGATTCTTTTTTTTTATGTGTGTCAAATAAGAAAAAAACGAACAAAAATAGATGGATATCTAATCCGCGATAAATCCTGTTAATTGCAATCACTTTGAGGAAAATCAAATGGAAGCAAAATTACAATCAAGCGGAAACTATATACGTATACATCCTGGTTACCTCTTTTGGTCATCATGAAAGAAATCTGCCCATTTTGTTAGTTACCAATATCTCAAGATTATATTTCCGTTTATCGGTTGGGAAAGATTTAGTCTGGAGACGATCTTATAAGTTATCTACAAATTGGACACAAATGAACATCATCTTTAATTGTTATTGGTCAATTTGCCGTTAATTATAAGTATTATATATATACAATTCATCATTGATTCTAATTAACTTTGAAACACAGCAATTATTATCAAATCGACGCAGCGATCGCTTCGTGGAACAGGATATAATGTAAGTTATTTTATTTTAATCTCTATAAAAATCTCATTAATATAACTATTAGTTTGTAATCAACTTCTTATAATTATTTGTATCATAATACTCTATATATTCTCACGTCCATTTTTAAGAATACTTCTAATATACCTACCAGCTAAATCCAAATAGTTAATATTATCTTTAATGTTAATAAATATTTACACTATCACTATGATCAATTAATTACCGCTTTCTAAATGATGAAACATAGGGCCATTCAGATAAGCAATACTTCGAAACTCATAGAATGATCCCACAATTCACCAATTTCCTTAATTTCCTCTCACTAAATTGTCTATCCCCTCTATTTAAATTGTGTGACTGGCTGTCCAAGTATCCCCCAATTACCCTGAGCACGGCCGGATATGCGACTAGGACGGCGGTTTCGTTACATAATTTTTGGCGCCCAACGTGGGGCACAACGTTCTTAAATGTCGGTTAATTACACCTTTACCAAGAATTGAGAAATTCGAAGAACAGTTGTGTCCATCTTTTCTCTTTCGGTGATTTGCTGTGATGATAATTTGTTGTTACTGACCAGATTCAATACACATGTCGATTATGAAATAGATTTCCTTTTTGTGATTGGGATTTTTGACTGATGCCAGTGCGTGGTCAAACCAGCACAATGGGAAACCTCATTCATGAGTGACTGTTATGATAGGGATTTTATATTTCTGAGAGATAATGCTTGGAAATACACCTTATCATATATTCACAATTATACCTATTGATAAAAAAATTAAGGAAATGTGGAGCGAATATTATAACGGGATATTTATTTGTTGCTTGTCTGATAACCCTATGGAGTAATCAACATTTTGTGACATATTTTACTTTCAATATCCATATATTTATACATATATAGTTAAGTTATTTTGCTTATAATTTTTAAACTTATTTGATTTAAAGAGATGCCCTTAACGCGAAGTCCAAGTGCGGGAAATTTAGTTAATTTTGGTAATGATACCAGCATAGAGGAAGTGGATCCGCAGGATATTATAAGAAGGAGAACGAATACCGTATCTCAGGTTAGAACGCGGTCACAGACTTAAAGGGAGACAGAAATTAATGCTAGGTTTCAGGACGAACAACCTAGCACTTCGAGAAATAATTCTATGAACGAACAGCAAGTTCGAAATATCATTGTTGAGTCTATCGAAAATTTTCGGATAGAAATGTCTAGTACTATTGGTACTGAACTGCGAAATGCTTTATCCAGTTTAAATATTGGCACTGGGGATAGGTCAAGTGATCGTCAGGATGACCCTGGGCATCCTAGACAAGAATTACCCACAACTAATAACGCATCCCTTCATACTACATAGCTACATTGATTAATAATTGGCATGTAACATTTAAAGGCTTGTTAGGAGAGGTATCGGTAGATGATTTTATATACCGTGTTAGAACCTTAACCACATTACACTTAAATGGGAACTTCGATCTTTTGTGTCAACATGCTCATATTTTATTCGAGGGAAAAACAAGACAATGGTATTGGCGTTATCACCGTCAGACGGGTGGGACATTCTCTTGGTTCGATTTGAGTCAGCAAGAAGAGGCAATTTAAGGACACTACGACGGATTATGATATTAAGGATGACATGCGTCGGCGTAAACAAAGACCAAAGGAGAACTTTGAGGATTACCTTGAATTGATGACTGGGATGAGCGATCGTTTACAAAACCCACTAGAGGAAAGGGAGTTGGTGGAGATATTGCTTCGTAATCTCCGAGATGATTTGAGATATGAATTGCTACATATAGATATAGCAAATATAGCTGTTCTGCGTACTGAAGTTCGAAAGCACGAAAAATTTCATGAAGAGATAGGATGGTCGAGCAGGCCCAACCCTTGCATTCGAAGAAAAATTTGTGAGGTAGAAACTGAGATGGATGATGTTAGGGAAGAAGATATTGAGGTGTTAGGTTCATCTGTCCCCAAGTGTTGGAACTGTGAGGCTGTAGGTCATAGGTATCAGGACTGCTTGAAATCACGACGCATTTTTTGTTATGGATGCGGCAGGATTAACACTTATAAGCCAAACTGTAAGACTTGTCAGAATAAAATTAAATCTTTAAACTCGCTGAAGGATGTGTATCCGGCAACGGATTCACATCCGCAGAGCAAATTCCATTAGTAAATACACGATTTGAACAAAAGACAACCCATTATGTAGAATCAGGAGAACCGGACATAGACAATTTATATCACAATATAATAAAATTTAAATATGAGATTTGTAAACCTAAATTACTATCGAAAAGAAAGGCACGTTCTTCAAATAGGATTATCATTTTGGAGAAATAGAAGGAATCTACGAAAGCATTGCATTTCAGCCGTAATTGCAAGAGATATTGATACTCGTCCTTATGTCCAGGTACACATTTTAGGAAAGACATTTGTATCGCTTTTAGATAGCGGGGCTACTATAAGTTGTTTCGGCAGTTCTTTGGCTGCAGATATTATTTCAAACAATTCAAAGGAGCTGAAGAAATTTTATGGTAACGTGAAAACAGCGGACGGGCAGAAGCAGAAGGTGGTAGGTACTACCAGTATTTCAGTATTTCAGTATTTCATTTGGAGGACAGACTTAATCTCTGAAAGTATTAGTAATACCCGACTTGAGACAGGATATGATCTGTGGGATGGACTTTTGGCGACTATTTGATTTGAAGATTTTGGGAACTGTTTCTGAGTTGTCTTTGGAAGAAGTGAACTCGGATAGTTGTGATCTAACCTCGATTCAGCGTCAGAAATTGGAAGCCGTTATTTCACTGTTTCCTTCATCTGAGAAAGAGGGTTTAGGAAGAACTACGTTGTTAGAACATGTTATTGATACGGGTGATGCCAGACCGATCAAACAGAAGTTTTATCCCATTTCTCCGGCTAGAGAGAAAATCCTATGCGAGGAGATCGATAGGATGTTAAGTCTTGGGGTCATAGAGGAGGCGAAGAATTCCGCATGGTCTTCACCGGGAGTGTTGGTTGTAAAACCTGGTAAAGTTCGATTTTGTTTGGATTCCAGAAAGTTGAATGAAGTGACGCAGAAAGACGCATATCCGATGCCAAATATTGATGGCCTTATTTCTCGTTTACCGGCAATTCATATAATTTCAAAAATAGATCTGAAAGATGCCTTCTGGCAAGTGAATTTATCTGAGGAATCTAGACCTAAAACTGCATTCTCTATTCCTAATCGACCTTTATACCAATTTTGCCGAATGCCCTTTGGGCTCTGCAATGCCCCTCAGACCCTTTGCAGATTAATGGTATAATTAGGTAATAACATATGATTTGAAAGGACATGTTTTTGTATACCTGGATGATTTATTGGTAGTATCCAGAACGTTTGACGAACATATATCCCATTTATTGGAAGTGGCAGGACTTTTAAAGAAGGCCGGACTCACCATCAATATCAGGAAAAGCGGGTGTGGGCTTAAACAGGTTAAGTATTTGGGATATATAGTTGGGAATGGAGCTATTAAGGCCGATCCAGACAAGGTAGCAGCAATAACAAGCTATCCAGTGCCCAGGAATATTAAGCAGGTACGTCAATTTTTAGGCATGGCAGGATGGTATAGACGTTTCCTGGAGGATTTTGCGACGGTTACCTTCCCCTTGACCGAATTGTTATCCAATAAAAGATCCTTTAAATGGAATCTAGATGCACAGAATGCATTCGAGAAGATAAAGATATTGTTGTCTACGGCTCCACTTTTAGTTCATCCAAATTATGAGAAAAAGTTCATAGTGCAGTGTGACGCCAACAAAACGGTTGTAGGTGCCGTGTTGGCTCAAGAGGATGATCATGGTATTGAAAGACCTATTGCATACATGTCGCAGAAACTAAATCGAGCGCAACGGAATTATACGGTCACGGAATTAGAGTGTCTGGCAGTGGTGTTAGCTATTAAGAAGTTCCGAGTATATATTGAGGGACATGACTTTACGGTGGTGACCGATCATGCTAGCCTTAAATGGCTGATGCGTCAGAAGGACTTGAATGGTAGGCCGGCCAGATGGGCGCTCAAACTTCAGGGCTTCGATTTCAATATCGAGCACAGAAGGGGCGCGATAATGTGGTACCAGATGCACTGTCGAGAACTTTCGAGAATGATGAGATTGCTCAACTGGATTTTGAGACACTTCCGGCTATTGATTTAGAATCCGAGACGTTTGATTCCGAGGAGTATAGACTATTACGGGAGAGGATTGTTAAGTCTGAGTAACCAGACTACAAGGTGGTTGATAAGTTCATCTACTATAGGACAAACTTTGACGAAACGACGCAATGGAAATTAGTTGTTCCTTACGAACTGAGAAGAAAGGTCATGTATGCTTGTCATGATCCCCCATCTTCGGGACACTCCGGGATAGCGAGAACATTGAATAGAATTCGTAGATATTTTTATTGGCCACGGATGGTTGTAGATGTGAAGGGATATATACAAGATTGTGAATTATGTCAGACTTCGAAGACCCCAAATAAGAATTTACGCCCTTTAATGGGGAACATGGCTACCTCTGAACGTCCATTTCAACGTTTATATATTGATTTGATTGGTCCGTTTCCAAGGAGCAAGCAAGGAAATGTAGGCATTTGTATAATTTTAGATCACTTCTCCAAATTTACCTTCTTGAAACCGATAAAAAAATTCTGTGCGAAACATATTATCAAAATTTTGAAAGAAGACGTTTTCCATTGTTTTGGTGTACCCGAGGTGATAATATCAGATAATGGGAGTCAATTTAAAAGTAAGAATTTCCAGGAGCTTCTATCGGAATTCGGAGTGAGACATGTCTACACTCCAATATACGCTCCACAGTCAAATGCAAGTGAAAGAGGTAACCGTAGCATAAATGAGGCATTGAGATCGTATATTCGAGGAGATCAGAGATAATGGGACATACACATAAGTGCTATAAATAGTTCCTTAAAAAATAGCCTTCACCAGTCTATCGGAAAATCTCCATATTATGTGGTATTCGGGCAGAATATGGTTCGTCATGGAGATGACTACAAGCTTCTGAGAAATTTAGAGAAATTGCACGACGGAGAAGAAGGATTAGATAGACAGGACAAATTTTCTTACCTCCGAGACATGGTATTGGAAAAAATGAGGAAGGCCTACGATAGAAATGTGAAGACAATTTACGAAGTACTGGAAGAACATTCGACATTGGCCAAAAAGTGACACGGCGCAACTTTACACAAAGTAGTTTATTAAATCATTTTAATGCGAAATTGGCACCCGTTGGAATAAAGGCGATAGTGTTAGAAAAAATTGGTAATTGCTCTTACAAATTGGAAGATATAAATTCGGGGAACATAGCTATATATCATGCCAAGGACATTTGGTGATGAAGATTTTTTTTTTTTTTTTTTTTTTTTTTTTTAGCTTTATTGTAGTTTGTGGGGGTCTATCTTATTTCTACTGTGTGTTGATTCTAACTGTAGAAATTCATCGAAGACATATTGAGTTTTAGAAATCAAAAATTTGATTGGAAAATTTGTGAAAGGAAGACGTACAACAAAAATTCATTGAAAAATATATAACGAGAAATTTAAAAAAAAGACTGGAATTAGAGAACGATTTGTTGTTTGAATGATTTCCATTTGTACCAATATTTAAATTGTTTGAAGCGTCTGAGAATCCGATTTGCAATTCGCAAGAGCATATCCTGCGGATTCTTTTTTTTCTATGCGTGTCAAATAAGAGAAAAACGAACAAAAATAGATGGATATCTAATCCGCGATAAATCCTGTTAATTGCAATCACTTTGAGGAAAATCAAATGGAAGCAAAATTACAATCAAGCGGAAACTATATACGTATACATTTTGAAAATCCTGGTTACCTCTTTTTGTCATCATGAAAAAAATCTGCCCATTTTGTTAGTTACCAATATCTCAAGATTATATTTCCGTTTATCGGTTGGGAAAGATTTAGTCTGGAGACGATCTTATAAGTTATCTACAAATTGGACACAAATGAACATCATCTTTAATTGTTATTGGTCAATTTGCCGTTAATTATAAGTATTATATATATACAATTCATCATTGATTCTAATTAACTTTGAAACACAGCAATTATTATCAAATCGACGCAGCGATCGCTTCGTGGAACAGGATATAATGTAAGTTATTTTATTTTAATCTCTATAAAAATCTCATTAATATAACTATTAGTTTGTAATCAACTTCTTATAATTATTTGTATCATAATACTCTATATATTCTCACGTCCATTTTTAAGAATACTTCTAATAAAGCTACCAGCTAAATCCAAATAGTTAATATTATCTTTACTGTTAATAAATATGTTCACTGTCATTATGATTAATTAATTACCGCTTTCTAAATGATGAAACATAGGGCCATTCAGATAAGCAATTCTTCGAAACTCATAGAATGATCCCACAATTCCCCAATTTCCTTAATTTCCTCTCACTAAATTGTCTATCCCCTCTATTTAAATTGTGTGACTGGCTGTCCAAGTATCCACCCATTTACTCTGAGCACGGCCGGATATGCGACTAGGACGGCGGTTTCGTTACATAATTTTTGGCGCCCAGACGCAGCGATCGCTTCGTGGAACAGGATATAATGTAAGTTATTTTATTTTAATCTCTATAAAAATCTCATTAATATAACTATTAGTTTGTAATCAACTTCTTATAATTATTTGTATCATAATACTCTATATATTCTCACGTCCATTTTTAAGAATACTTCTAATATACCTACCAGCTAAATCCAAATAGTTAATATTATCTTTAATGTTAATAAATATTTACACTGTCACTATGATCAATTAATTACCGCTTTCTAAATGATGAAACATAGGGCCATTCAGATAAGCAATACTTCGAAACTCATAGAATGATCCCACAATTCCCCAATTTCCTTAATTTCCTCTCACTAAATTGTCTATCCCCTCTATTTAAATTGTGTGACTGGCTGTCCAAGTATCCCCCCATTTACCCTGAGCACGGCCGGATATGCGACTAGGACGGCGGTTTCGTTACAGACGGACAGACGGACATGGCTAAATCGTCTTAGAATTTTACGACGATTAATAATATAAAGGGTCCGCCAAATAACTTTTTTTTGAAAACATCGCGCAAAACATCGAGTGTAGCTTCGGCTGTGTGGCACGTAGCGCCGCCCTGTTGAAACCAAATGTTGCCAATATCCTCCTCTTCAATTTTTGTGAACAAAAATTCGTTCAACATGGCCCGATAACGATCGCCATTGACTCGAAGAAAAATGGCCCTCATTTTCGAAGAAAAATGGCCCATTTATGCCTCTGGACCAAAATCCGCACCAAACAGTGACTTGTTTTGGGTGTATCGGCTTTTCAATGTAAGCGTGCGGGTTTTCTGTGCCCCAAATGCGACAATTTTGCTTGTTTACATACCCGCCAAGATCAAAATGAGCTTCATCTGAAAAGATGATTTTTTTTGGCAAAATCGGCATCTTCTGTAAGTCGATCGCTCCCAGCGTTGTTCAGCTTATACACAACCATATATGAGCTAAGTGTTACCATTCACGAAATAAGCTCTAGTTGAAAAAAAAACGTTAGATGGCGGACCCTTTATATACTTTATGGGGTCTCAGATCAATGGATACGTTAATAAACAAAATTTCCGTGTTTGGGCTGATGAGCAACCCGAAGAGTACCAAGACTACCATTACATCCATTAACAAGTAAAAGCGTTAAGTTCGGGTATGCCGAATCTTATATACCCTCCACCATGGCTAGCATGTGACCTCACAAAATAACTCAAACCTAAAGACCAGTAAGGAAAGGCTAAAGTCGGGCGGGGCCGACTATATAATACCCTACACCACTCTCGTAATATTGAATAACTCTGATATATAAATTTTGTAATTCATGTATAAATTGTTTACATAAATTTACTTTTGGGACATTTTATACTTAAATAATACCCTGTACCACAGTGTGGTGTAGGGTATAAAAACGATTGGATCTAAAGAGCCAAATCGGATGAAACATATATATGGGAGCTATAGCTAAATCTTTACCGATTTTCTTCAAATTCGGCAATGTTGGTTCATGAAGCAAGAAACTCTACCATTCTAAATTTCACAACGATTGGATGTAAAATATAGCTTCTATAGAACTAAAGGGCCAAATCGGACGAAACATATATATGGGAGCTATAGCTAAATCTTAACCGATTTTCTTCAAATTCGGTACGAATTGGATGTAAAATACAGCTTTTATAGGACTAAAGGGCCAAATCGGACGAAACATATATATGGGAGCTATAGCTAAATCTTAACCGATTTTCTTCAAATTCGGCAGTGTTGGTTCATGGATCAAGAAACTCTACCATTCTAAATTTCAAAATGATTGGATGTAAAATACAGCTTCTACAGGACTAAAGGGCCAAATCGGACGAAACATGTATATGGGAGCTATAGCTAAATCTTAACCGATTTTCTCCAAATTCGGTAGTGTTGGTTCATGGATCAATAAACTCTACCATTCTAAATTTCAAAACGATTGGATGTAAAATACAGCTTCTATAGAACTAAAGGGCCAAATCGGACGAAACATATATATGGGAGCTATAGCTAAATCTTAACCGATTTTCTTCAAATTCGGTAGTGTTGGTTCATGGATCAAGAAACTCTACCATTCTATATTTCAAAATGATTGGATGTAAAATACAGCTTCTTCAGGACTAAGGAGCAAAATCGGACGAAACATATATATGGGAGCTATAGCTAAATCTTAACCGATTTTCTTCAAATTCGGTAGTGATGGTTCATGGATCAAGAAACCCTACCATTCTAAATTTCAAAATGATTGGATGTAAAATACAGCATCTACAGGACTAAAGAGCAAAATCGGACGAGACATATATATGGGAGCTATAGCTAAATCTTAACCCATTTTCTTCAAATTCGGCAATGTTGGTTCATGGATCAAGAAACTCTACCATTCTAAATTTCAAAACGATCGGATGTAAAATACAGCTTCTATATGACTAAAGGGCCAAATCGGACGAAACATATATATGGGAGCTATAGCTAAATCTTAACCGATTTTCTTCAAATTTGGCAATGTTGGTTCATGGATCAAGAAACTCTACCATTCTAAATTTCAAAACGATTGGATGTAAAATACAGCTTTTATAGGACTAAAGGGCCAAATCGGACGAAAGATATATATGGGAGCCAAATTCAATAGCGATCTTAACAGCCACGAAATACTCTAAACTGCAAAATTTCAGAACGATCGGAGTGAAATTGCGACCTGTAGTCGACGAACAACTTTACATGGACAGACGGACGGACGGACAGACATGGTTATCGACTCAGCTAGTGATTCTGAGTCGATCGGTATACTTTAAGGTGGGTCTAGCTGTGTTATTTTCAGGTGTTACAAACATCTGCCGTGAAACAAACTTATAATACCCTGTACCACACTGTGGTGTAGGGTATAATAACACCGAAAAACACAAAAAAATATAGTATATGATAACAGTAGGAATCACAACAAGATAGATGCTATATATGGGAGCTATATCTAAATATGGACCGATATCGCCCATTTGCAATCCCAAAGAACCTGCAGCTATAAGAAATATTTATACCAAATTTTATCAACCTAGCTCTATTATTACGGACTGTAGCGTGATTACAACAGACGGACGGAAGGACGGACATGGCTTAATCGTCTTAGAATTTTACGACGATAAGGAATATAAGTATATACTTTATGGGGTCTCAGATCAATATTTAGAGGTGTTACAAACGGAGTGACAAAATGAATATACCCCCCATCCTATGGTGGAAGGTATAAAAATAACGGTATGGTGTGGATTATGGTTATATTTGTCCACAATTCCTCAAAAATGAGGAAAATCAGAATGTTACCGTCAATGGTAACCGTTATAGCACCAAGTTAACGGACTATGTGCTTCCTGAAATTCAAGCCGGTTGTCTCGGTGAGCTCTGGTTTCAACAAGACGGAGTTACGAGCCATACAGCGTGTGAAACAAAGACCTTGTTGCATATCATTTTGGTGAGCACTTAATATCACGGTTTGCTACGGTATATTGGCCGCCTAGATCGTGCGATATCACACCTTTGGAAGATTTTCTCTGGGGATATGTAAAATCCGAGGTCTTCAGGAATAAAACAGCTACGATTGACGCTTTGGAAGCCAACATTACTCGTGTTATTCGCGAGATACCAGTCGCTACGCTCGAACGAGTCGCCCAAAATTGGTCCTTCCGAATGGACCACCTCAGACTTAGTCATGGCCAAAATTTACATGATATCATGTTCAAACAGTAAAATAAAATAAATTGTTCTTATAACTGATAATAAAAATTGTAAGTTCACTTTCAAATTTATGCGTTTTATTTTACATTATAAATCAAATCTCGCGATGAATCACTCATTACAATATACATCCATCCACCATAGGATGGGGGTATATTCATATAAATATTTATCCCAGAACCCTTAAAGTATATATATTCTTAATAGTCGTAATTCTAAGACGATTTAGCCATGTCTGTCGTCCGTCGATCTGTTGTAATTAATTTACAATCTACAATAATTGACCTAGATGACTGAAATTTGGTACAGATACTTCTTATAGCTGCAGGTAACTTGGGATTGAAAATGGACTGTGTCGGCCCATTTTTAATATAGCCCCCATATGTAGCATCTCCCCGATTTTACTTAACGCCATAGAGACTAGTAATTTCAACTGATCGGGCTGGTAACTAGGGTTTATTTATACCCGGAATCATTCACACGAACAACGGTAGTCATATGTCCATGATTTGATATAGCCCCCATCTAGATTTGACTTCGTAACGCCACAGAGCTACAAATTTCTCAAAATGGTCTAAAATTTGGTAATATGAGTTTATTTGTACCCGAAACAATTCTCATGCCACCAATGGTATATAAGATTCGACTTGGCCGAACTTAACGCCGCCTGAAGATAGGTAACTAGGGTTTATTTATACCCGGATCCACACGAACAATTGTCCATGTTTTGATATAGCCTTCATACCAGGGCTGTGGAGTCGGAGTCTGGGAAATTTGCCCGTAGTCGGAGTCCGGAGTCGAAAAATTATGGTCGACTCCGAGATGTATTGTACAAAATGTTCCAATTATTTGAAAGAACTTTTGCACTCAACAAATTTAGGAAAAATAATTTTGGTAAAAAAGAAGGATAAAATATTCGAAGCTCTTAACTAATATTTAAGTAGGCCAAAATGTCTATAATATTAACCAAACTATCGAGTTTTTATGTAAAACAGTTTCGGGAAAGTTCTGATTATATTTAGCTAACAAAATAAGTATTTTTGCAAGACAAGTAAAGAAAGGCCGAGCGAAGCCAACTATATGATACCGTACAACAGCTTGTTCGAGCAGAATCTAAATCTAAACAGAAATTGTTCTAAAATAAATGTTCTATAAATAAATTCTACCCTACTAAATTAAAAAAATTATTGAATGTGAAATACAGCTTCCATAGCTTTACAAGGCCAAATCTAAAGAAACATTTGTATCTGGGGGCAATATCGACCTGAACCGATTTTCACCAATTCCAATAGGTTTCCTCCCTAGAGTAAAATTAAAATTAAAATTAAAATTAGTAAAATTTCGACCTGTACTTAACGAACAACTTAAGATGCGTCTGTCCATCTAGTGATTCTGAGTAGAACGGTATATTTTAAGGTGTGTCTAGCTGTAGTATTTTTTACAAATCTGCCAAAAGGCAAATTTATAACCTCCTATATAGGGTATAATAACTAACGAATAAACTGGTTGCCTGAAGCTTACATTACATCTAAAAATTACGGTATATTAAAACAGAGGCAGTGATTGATGAATATTTTATCATGATTTCATGTTGGAAGAATTGTCATACATATGGTGTAACTTTCAAGTCAAGCGTCGATAAATATATAATAAAATTGTATTTAATTACTGGTATTGAATACCTACTTTGTGTTTTTTTTTACAAAGCTATATTTTATTTTCAATAACATGAACTCACGTCTTGGTAGAAATATAATTTCAGAAATTTATGTTATTTAACTGCCGGAGTCGGAGCTGGAGTCGTAGTCGAATGATTTTAAAATTCGACTCCGGGAGTCGAAGTCGGGTAGTTTTGGCTCGACTCCACAGCCCTGCTTCATACAAAGGTCCCTCTAAAAAACCGCAAAAAAGCGCAAATTTGACGAAACAATTCTCATGCCATCCCTGGTGGAGGGTATATTCACTTGTTTCTGTTACCTCCTGTACGCAATTTGATTTAAATTATTTAGTACTAATATTTTCTGCGAATTTGAGAAAAAAATGTTGTGACAATTTTTTGGCTGCGACGCTTTGATCACAGACTATTTTTTTTGCCAAAAATTAAGAATTTGACTTGTTTGACATGTGTTTCCAAAAGGATGTTACCATGAAACAATTGAGGCGCTGTCAGTTAACGACATTTATGTACATATATCGCACCTGTTCCACAAAAGGGTAACAACTCAAAATTTATAAATTTAGCTTTTTTTTACAAGAAAACAACGTACAATGGCAATTTCTACCCACTGCAAAAAACGTCCATTGATTTTTCTCCTTTTTCATAATAAAAAACCGTTATGACTCTCTCTGTGCTTTCAGAATAACGTCTTTAGATTCAACTAAAGAGTTACATTTTGAATTGTCTCCAAGTGTTTAAGCAAATGGAACCGTTTATTTATCATCTAAAGAGTAATATTTTTAGTTGTGCTTTTTTAACTTATAATCCGAGTAAGATTTTTCAGTTAAAAAGGTACAACTCAAAATAATACCACTATTTATATACAAACTTTTTTCAGGAAAAGAGTAACAACTCAAAAAAGTTGTTATTTTTCTTTAATCCAAAAAAAAAGAAAATAGCGTTATTATTTTTATACCCTCACTTTAGTGTGACGAGGGTATATATCATTTGCTACGGAAAAAAGTGTAACATATCGAAGGAGTGACCTAAGACCCCAAGTATGTTCGGCGGAAATCCGTTTTGGGTCATTTTAAGTCGAATGAGCAATGTCCGTCCGTCTGTCTGTCTGTCTGTCTGTCTGTCTGTCTGCTGGCTGGTGCGCACGATAACTCTCGAAAGGAGTAACCGATTGACTTCAAATTTCGTATGTGGTAATATTTTTTTCTATCTCCGGCTAAGTTCGAAGATGGGCCATATTGGTCCACTCCTTCTGGTACCTTCCCCACAAAGGGTTAAAATGTTGTGAAATATTGATTCTTTAATAACTGCTATTATACGTATTCGAATCTTCTGAAATTCCACACATGGTATTAGTTTGTTAGTCGCTATCAACTCGAGGAAAATGGGCGAAATTGCCACGCCCCTTTTGGTACCTCCCACACAAATGCACCATTATGCACTAAAAGTTAAAAGCTTATAACAATAATACCAGTGTTTAGAAATACGTGAAATTTTGTACAGTGTAATGCTTTTATAGTGCCTACAGTCCAGTGAAAAATGGGCGTTATTGCCGCACCCCTTTTGGTACCTCCCACACAAATGCATCATTTTGCACCAAAAGTTAACAGCTTATAACATTAATACCAGTGTATAAAAATACTTGAAATTTTGTACAGCGTAATGTTTTTATAGTGCCTACAGTCCATTGAAAAATGGGCGTTTTTGTCACGCCCCTTTTGGTACCTCTCCCACAAAGGTACCATTTTGCACCAAAAGTTAACAGTTTATTACATTAATATCAGTGTATACAATTACTTGAAATTTTGTACAGTGTAATGCTTTTATAATGCCTATAGTCCAGTGAAAAATGAGCGTTATCACCACGCCCCTTTTTGTACCTCCCACACAAAATGGCCAAATTATACCACAATTTAATATCTCAACGTTAATATACCAGTCCATATAAACGGTTACAATTCGGCACAGTGCAATGTATTTAAAGTATCTACTGTTCAGCGAAATATAGGTGTATTCCTTAAACCCCTTCTGGTACGTCCCACAAAAATTGACAGAATAATTTGTGTAATAAAAAATTACTCACAAAGTGAGGGTATACCTTAGTCGGTTTACCCGACTGAAACTTTCTTACTTGTTTCTATGATATTTTATTGCACCGACATATTCTTTATTTGTAATATATCATTAATAATTTTTAAGGAAAACAGTTTTTGGCCTCTACCGACATTTTTTAAATTTTGAGTTGTTACCCTTTTGTGGAACAGGTGCGATATGTTAAAAAAACATTAACCTTTATTTTTTATTTTCATTTAAAGAAATAAATTTGGCAATTTGCCGTTATTACAAAAGCAAAATGTAAAACCTGGAGGTGTGGCCGTCCTATCTCAGAACTCGCGCTTTATTTACAATTTGGTAACAAAAGACAGCAGCTGGGGTAAGCCGACGTATCAAACATTACACCAGTCGCTATGCTCCATGAGGGATCACATGGTAAGTCGAGTCGGGGGATCTATGTAATATATTATTTATTATATGCCATATAACAATATTTCCTTACAGGTGGCGCATAATGTGGCCAATTTAGCCATGCCAAGAATTGGCTGCGGACTAGATGGATTGGTCTGGCATAAAGTAAGAGATTTAATTGAGGAAGTATTCTGCAATGATGCGGTAAACATTGTCGTTTACAATTACTCACAACAATCCAACTTTGGATAAATATATTCGTATTATACATAACATTCAATATGTTGTTACTTGTATTTGTGTGAGCTATTTATTTATTAAATTTATTTAAGCATTAAATTTCTTTTTTTACTTTGGAACAAAATTATAAACAACAATTTGTATATTATCACTGGTAAAAATTTCAATTAGTTCAGCAGACACTTTATCCCATTCGAGGCCATCGATGCCGCATCCAATACGTGGTATTGCTAACTGTTGAACTTTGTTGACTTGCTAAAGAAGATAAATGTGTACATTAGTAAGACATAATTAAATCAATTCCAAACGAATATACCATATGATTACGCATTGCCTTTAGTGAACTTCTCAAACTGTCATAAGTGGGTTTTTCCCAACTTTGATCCTTGGTAACTAAATAATATATGAATCTCTTATTGTCGTTAAGAACTGCTACACCACCAGTTGTTATGCCTTGAGATAATAGTTCATCGACGTGCCCATATATTTGCTTGAACTTTACTGCTATTCCAGCGGCCATTCCAAAATCCGCTGCTACACAATGGGCTAATGAGTGTGTTTCAGGAGCGCTAAAGAGATCACCATCCACTTCTGTAATTTTAAAATTTGCACTCGACATTTTACGTATAAAATTCTCTAAATGAAAAGATATGGAAAGATAAATCTTATAGTACTTTGAAAATGTACATATCGTCATCAGAAACGAGAAAGGGCGTATCGTCATATTTGAAAATTTTACAGGAGAAGCAAAAAACTAAATGAAGTGAAAAATGATTTCGTTAGAAAAAACGGGATTTTCAGGATAACACATAAAAGTAATGATGCATATATAAAATCCCACAAACATGATTTATAACTTGTTTGTGAAATTTGTGTGAAATAGGAATTTTAATAAGAAATAATAATTAGTCCCTTTTAAATTTCGTTAATAAATTCACCAGTTTTGATAGCAGTTCGCTAAAAATTTGTCAGGATAAGTCCCTCTGATAAGATCACCACACAGGATCGAAATACGTAACCTTTCAAGAAAGAAATAAATCAATGACTTCCAAAATCAAGATATCGTTTTAAATTTCAAAATCACATCTTAGATACAGGTCATACTGGCATACTAGGAAAAGTTGAAAGTTTTTCAATTTCCAATTTTTTGACATTTTCACAAACGAAATCAGACGAATTTGTGGATACATTTAATTGTCAACCACAATCTTGTTTGGCATTTCATTTCAATAAGTAAAAGGATCATTTCAATCGTTGAAAGAAATTTAAATTTAAAGGTGAAATTTTAACATTTAAAGTTGAATAATATCACACCGAGTTTGAATCGAGTTGTTTAAAAGGTCGATTCCGAAGACTCCAAAAGGCCTGATGTCGATCGATGGCTTTTTCAACCATCGATTCATTTCATTTATTTCTTCAAACTTGTAATTAAAGGCCTTTTGGTTCGATGGTTTTCTAACATTATCTTTCTACCTCTACACAAATTATGTCATACATATATGCTTAAACAACAGTTTTTATTCGTTAAATAAATATCAAACATAAGGACTTTTTCCTTTATAAATTGAACAAATAGAAGCAGCTGTAACAACAAACTCTTTTGCTGTTGTTACTAACATTTTTCTTTGAGCGTGAGCAAGTTTTCGTTAAACCGTAATCGTATAACGAATCGTATCAATATTAGTTATCCATAAAGTTTTTATATATTTTTTGCTACCGTCATTATAGAAAAATCTAATATTAGAAGTCCTTTTGAGGTACTAATTCACATCAATATCGAAACTTTCATTAAAACCGGGTTATTTTGAAAAAACGACTTTCGGTTTCTTTGAAAATTAATTTTTTTAGAGACCCGTTTTTGGTTTAACCGATAATAAAAAAAACGGTTAACAGGTTGTTTTCGGTTTCTTTTTTTTTCAATAAAAATGTATCAATTACGCTGATTTCAGGCTCAAAATTTTGTCAGATGACATTCGAATTAAATTAAGATTTATTTTAAAACTGTATTGTAAATACTTCATATTATACCCTCACTTTAGTGGAGGAGTGTATATATAATTTGCTACGGACAAAAGTGTAACACATCGAAGGAGTGGCCTAAGACCTTATTTGGGAATGAAATAAAAAAGTTATGAACTTTAGAAACATTTATTTTATAAAGGGTTTTCCAACAAGAGGTGTTATTTTGGCATTCAAAGAAAAATGCAATTTTTTGAGATAAATGATCGGATGTTTATTTCATAATAAAGAGGAAGGTATGCCGTTAATAACGAAAAACAACATCAGCCAAATGGCCACCACGACCACTCTTACAGGACCATATCCTTTTCATGAAATTTTCCATAACCAAATCGCCAAGTGGCTGCCCTATGTCCTCTATAGCCTCAAGAATTCTATCTTTGAGGTCTTGAATCGACGCTGGACTGTTGGCGTAGACCTTATCTTTCACGTGGCCCCAAAGGAAGAAGTCGCAAGGTGTTAAATCACAAGATCTCGGTGGCCAATTGTGATCACCTCTTCGAGAGATAACCCGGTCCGGAAACTTTCCCGTAACAGAGCAATGGTTTCGTTGCTTGTGCGGCACGTAGCGCCGTCTTGTTGAAAGTAAACGTTGTCCAGATCAATACCATCCAAATCCGACCATAAAAAATCATTAATCATCTCTCGATAGCGCAATCCATTCACCGTAACTGTTGATCCAACCTCATTTTCGAAAAAGTTAGGTCCAATGACCCCGCCGGACCATAAACCGCACCAAACAGTCACATGTTGAGGATGGAGAGGCTTCTCAACAATAACTCTTGGGGTTTCCGTGCCCCAGATGCGACAATTTGGCTTGTTGACGTAGCCACCGAGGTGGAAATGGGCCTCATCAGTCAAGATGATTTTTCGATGGAATTCCGGATCATTTTCATGCATTTCAAGGACCCAATCAGCAAAGACACGACGTTGTTGATGATCGGCTGGCTTGAGTTCTTGTGTTAACTGAACTTTATAAGCCTTAAGACCCAAGCCTATGCAAGATATGGTGTAATGACGTTTGTGGAATGCCCAATTCCAAAGAACGACGAGGAATGGACAAACCTGGGCAAACTTTGGGCTACCGCAGCAATATTCTCAGTTGTTCTTGAGCGACGTGTACGGGTTTTATTCTTCACATCACTAACTTGTCCCAACAGTTCGAATTTTTCCACCAATTTCTGTATTGCGGTCCGACAAGGTGCTTCACGACGATCCAAAAATGCTTTAGTTTTGCGAATTGTGACTGCAAGATTTTCACCATTTTTGTAGTGAATTTTAATAATTTCAATTCGTTGTTGAATCGTGTATCGTTCCATTTTAAGTAATGGCGTTGTTTCTACTTGTCAAATGTCAAAGAATAAAAGCTTCAAAAGTGACAGCTACCGAAATACCGGGTGATTTAAAATAACACCTCTTGTTGGAAAACCCTGTATTTTAATTATATTGAACCACATGGTTTTAAATAGTGTATCTGGCAAATGTCGACCTTCGCTATCCACACACTGCTGCACATTCTGAAGTTTTCATGAACTCTAACAAGCATGTCGACTGGTATTCTGTCAATTTCAGCCTCAATATTGTTAATTAGGTCTTCCAAGGTCTTGGGACTTTTGATATACAGTATATGTAGTCGAAGGTGTATATCAACCGTCCCAACACCTTGGAGCAGTGTGTGGATAGCGAATATCGACATTTGCCAGATACACTATTTAAAACCACGTAATTTAAAAATTTCCTTACTGTTCAATATAATTAAAATATAAAATAAATTTTTCTAATGTTCATAATTTTTTTATTTCATTCCCAAAAAAGCAAATTACCGCGCTCCACCCTGTACTAGTGCACATAAATACTAAATGGCTTTAGGTACCTGTTCGATCGAAAACACTATTTATCCCCTCACCTTAGAGAGGAGGGGTTAACATTTAGTGAAATATTGATTATTTAATAACTTCTATACTAATGTGAATACTCTGAAATTATACATTTAGTATTAGTTTATTAGTCACTATTCGAGAAAAATGGGCGAAGTTGCCCCGCCCCTTTTGGTAGTTAAAAGCTTATAACTTTATTACCAGTGCATACAAAGACTTGAAATTGTATACAGTGTAATGGTTGAATAGTACCTAAAATACAGTGAAAAATGGGCATTATTGCCACGCTCCTTTTGGTACCTCCCACACAAATGGACCATTTTGTACCAAAAGTTACCAGCTTATAACTTTAATACCAGTGCATACAAATACTTGAGATTGTGTACAGTGTAATGCTTTTATAACGGGTGATCTAAGTAGAGATACTTTTTTCAATAGCCTTTTTTGACAGATCACGTGTGAGTCGTGTCATGTTATTTTTGTTAAGTATTGTTTGGCATTTCATCATGGAAAGACTTACGCCTGAACAACGTTTACAAATTATTTAGTTTTATTATCAAAATAATCGTTCGCCAATTGAGCTAAGTAATTTTTTTTTAAATCCAAAAAAAAAACACTTTCCTCTCGACCCACGACCTTGACACCCATGAGCAAGATTTTAGCTCTCGTTAAGAGCTATCTTTTTGTCATTGACCGATTCCCGATCCGACGTACCGGAATCATCGGTCCATATTTCTTCAAAAACGATGCCGGTGAGAACGTAACCGTCAATGGCGACAGTTATCGTGCCATGATAACCGACTATTTGATGCCTGAAATTTAAGCTTGTGATCTCGGCGACATTGGGTTTCAACAAGACGGCGCCACTTCCCACACATCGCATCAATCAATGGATTTATTGAGAGTACACTTCGGTGAGCAGATAATTTCATCGTGTGATATCACACCGTTAGATTTTTTCCTGTTGGGAAAATGTAAAGTCTAAATTTTATGCGGACAAACCCGCTTCGATTCAAGCCTTGGAGCAAAACATCACGCTTGTCATTCGCCAGTTACCAGTCGAAATGCTCGAACGAGTCATCGAAAATGGGACTCAACGGTTGGACCATCTGAGACGTAGCCGCGGACAACATTTGATAGACATAATCTTCAAAAAATAAATGCCAAAGAATGTTCTTTCAAATGATAAAATACATTCCCCATTCAATTTGAATTTTCTGTTTTTTTTTTCTTTAAAAAAGTAGGGAACCTCGGAGTAGTATGTCGTAAAATGAATTAAAAATAATATAAGCAATAAATACATATGTATAAATATAAAAACAGAATAGCAAGAACATTATAAATAAGAGTATATATGCTATGACTACCCGACAATAGTTTCGAGTAAGAATTTATTATTTTTTTTTTAATTCCAGCTCACTATCTTCACTAGTAATAAAAACTAGGAACACATGGTGGCTACTATTTTTTTTTTCTTTTTTTGTCTCTTTCTTATTAGCTTAGCCCCTCTGTATTAGCCTAAGCATTTATGTATTTTTAGTAGTTATCTCAACTGTATTGTACTGTAATTTACTACATTGGCCATAAGGCTTCAAATTACTTGTTTGAATAAATAAAAATAAAAAAATAAAATAAATGGATCACGCTACCTAGTCTAGAGAAAAATGGGCGTTATTGGCACGCCCCTTTTGTTACCTCCCACACAAATGGACCTTTTTGTATCAAAAGTAAATAGTTTTTAACTTTAATACCAGTGCATACAAATACTTGAAATTTCGTACAATACAATGCTTTTATAGTACCTAGAGTCTAGAGAAATGTGGCCGTAATTGGCACGCCCCTTTTGGTACCTCCTACACAAATGTACCATTTTACACCAAAAGTTAACAGCTTATAACCTTTATACTAGTGCATATAAATACTTAACATTTTATACAGTGTAATGCTTTTATAGTACCTAGAGTCCAGAGAAAAGTTGCAGTTATTGGGAAGCTCCTTTTGGTACCTCCCACACAAATAAACCATTTTGTACCAAAAAATAAACAGTTTTTAACTTTATTTATTTATTTATATGAATTACAATACAAAGTACATTTATATTCTAATTTTAAGGTCCAGGGAAAGGCCGGGTTACAAAGACCATATGGCTAAATGTTTGCAGCGACAGACCATAGCCTCTGGTGGGAATCGAACCCACGACCCCCAAACTCATAGGCGAGTACGCTACCAACTCGCCTACTGGGGCGCTCGTTTTTAACTTTAATACCAGTACATACTTTTAAGCTATTAAAGGCAATTTAAATGGATAATAATTTAATTAAAACAAAAAAATAAATAAATTTACTAATATTTTTTTGGGACTCAAGGTGAGGGCATTCATTATTCGGTTTATCCGACTGAACTTTCTTACTTGTTTTGAACGAATGTGTGTATAAAAATCTCACGAGTGTACTCCCGTTAGCATAAACATAAACAAACTACGTGTGTGTATATGTTATATTTTGAACACTGTTGTGTGTTTTCAAAAATATAACCCGTTATTTCTCCATGCTTCGTTTAGAATCGACCAAGGAATATGACCATATTTTTTCTGAATTTTTTTAGTGTTTCAAAAGACAAATCGTAAAATATAAAATTTCTTTGAATTCTGCCCATGCGTTTTCTCACTACACCAATATTAATATGGTCATATCTTGTGAAAAAGAATGTATGCTTTTTCTTGTCATCTACAAATCAAATATTTTATAGAGTTCAGTTATCCTACAAGTTTCAGAAAAACCGGTGATGTAAAAAAGGTGTCCAATTTGACATGGAATGATCGATGTACAAAAATGATTTGTTGCCTAGTTGCTAATAGTTGAATTAAGAGTTTCCAGCTATATAAAAGCACTAATCATTTGAGATTTAGGATATAGAAGGCCACAAAGATATTCCGGGTAACGAAGATGCAGATGTTTTAGCTAGGAATGGAGCACGCCTTGCAAAGGGCGCTGATCCGCATGTTTCATCAACTTTGTCTCACTATTTTTCTAGAATCAAAGGAAAGAGCAGCGAGAAAAGGAATAGACGACGGAACACCTAGGCAGGCTGTGAACAGAAACTACTACCAAACTACTTTGGAACGAAAAACAAACACGAAATTCTGGCCAAATGCTTCCTTTGTCAGTGCGAGCCCTAAGCAAAAGAAGGAATAAGATACTCGGCTCATTCTCTATTCAGATAACGGCAGAAATTCGGGGCTGCGAACCAGAAAGATTATTGGCATTCATTAAGGCATCAACATAGAACCCATGACATTAAATTACATCAGAGGATTGGTGAAATAAAAATAATCGTGAAAATAAAAATAATAAATCGGAAGAGAAGTCATCCTTCTATAACCTAACCTAGGATATAGATCCTAATATATTAGATTTAAGACAAAGCCTTAATGATTTCCAAAAAAGTTACAACTGGATTAGGCAATTGGAGTCCCGAAGTGCAGAATAAGATTATCACGAAAATTTTGTCTAACATCTAAATCTAAAGTTGTTAAGAAATTGGTTATTTTGTATAATTTTTAGCATTTTATTCAAAATATTTTCGACAATTGCATAGCCGCGAATAACGTTGCAAACGACAAAATTCAAATGTTCTGAATTTGCAAAAAACGTTTTAAAAGTAGCAGGCACTTCCTACATTATATCGAAACTTCTCCAATTGGGCTCCGGCAAATGTAATGTTATGTCCTTAATGAAAAACCCGGTATATCAGCTGAATTTTCTAGAAAAGTGTAAACGAAAGGGAATTACTAATTAACGCTGGGCTCTAATAAGTGTTAAAGAAAATGTTTCGATTAGTTTTAATAGAGCCTCACAAATAACTGGTTACACTATGCAAAAAAAAAATTTTTTGTGTCCTAGACCTAAAAATTATTTTTTTTTTGTATAGATTGTGGCATACTGTTATATAAAATCAAAACCAAACATTTTTTATTAAATATACTATTATCGTCGAAGGAACCCTTAGTATTTGCACTATAATTTTTGGAGTATATGCCCGAATAGGTCGACTCATACGTTAAATTGATGCTATTAATGTGGGCTACCAATGTTGGAAACATCTCTTTCACTTAGAAACAGTGGTTTAGTAACAGTCATTAAACAAATTCTCGGACAAAAAAGAACATAAGAAATAGAAAAAAATCGAAAAAAGATATTTTATTTTTTAAAAGTTTGCATCGCAGCGAAGAAAATAATGCCTATTTAAAAAAAATATATGGATAAATGTAGAAACTATAGCCCTTTTGGTAGAGGTAAGAGAATTTCAAAAAATCCTTTTTTTAATTGTGAGTTCTTTGTTGACGTTTGTAGATTTCGGAATCGGTTTCTCTAGTGAGGAACCGAATATAATCTCCCATCATTGAACTTCATTTCTTCGTGAAACCTTTCGCCATGTTCGTTGCTTACGTCGCCCAGATTCTCGGGGAAAAAGTTAAAATGAGAATGCAAGGAATGAATTTTTAGGGTCATATTTATATGTGTTATATACATAAATATAAAAAAGATACATATTTCTAACAAATTTTTTCATAATTTTTTAACAAATCATTAATCATTGTTTCATATTGCGGGCTTTTATTGGATCCAAGGAAATTTGAAACTACAAGCTTAAACGACCTCCATGCTTCAATTTCATCCGACGTCAAATATGATTCGAAATTCACATCTTTCATCAGTTTCCATATCTTAGGCCCATCCAAAACTCCTTCTTCGATTTGTTGAAAAGAAAGACTTTTAAATAAACTTTTTAAATATGAGAGTGAATTGTCATCTTTCCTTAAGGCTTTTGCAACATTTTTAAAGAGCCCCAGCTTAATATGCAGTAGTGGCAAAATATCGGCTATCCCAGATGCATAACATACCAACTACTTTTAAATCGCAAATAATTTTCCAGTCATGTTCATATTTTATCTATTTAGCCATTGTTTCGTATGATTCCTTAGTGTTGACAGCAAGAGCAATGGGAATCGATGGTTTCTGATTTCCGTTGTGTAAAAGAACTGCTTTCAAACTTTTTTTACCGCTGTTAACAAGTAACCTTCTCAACTTCTGACTCAAACTTGAATCGCTCAGAGTTGAGTACTCAGTTGAACTTGATGATGTTTCCGTAATTAGGCTGTTAGCTATACTTGGACACTTGGGAATTGGTATTGTTTCCGAATGTGCAACTGGCAAAGTGACAGATTTTACTTCGCCGTAATTCCAGCGAATGCTCCTTCCTACTCCAAACTGTTTACTTAGACAAAAATAGCAGTCCGTATCGTGAATGAATGGTTGTCTCCAAATCATTGGCATTCCAAATTGCACGTGATGTCTAAAATTAAAACGTTTTATTCCACAAAACATTGTAATACATTAATTTTAAAGTACTTACCGCATTCTTCAACTAGTCCATCAAGTAAGATTTACATGGCACGAATTACACAAAATGCTAGGTGTCCACGGTTCGTTCATACCAAAATATTACACATATATTTCTTCTATTATTTTACTAAACGCACGTCGATTTTTTTAATTACATATTTTCCGCAGATGTAGCAGAAATTGTCGGGATCATTTACACATTGAAAAGTTCTTTGCCTTTTACTCATACTTCGAAATATAACTTTGTAATATTTTTCAGAAAATCGACTTATCTATTTAAGGCGCTGAATTGCACTAATTTATTAATAAGAAATTTCATTCATAAATTCCGGGTTTAAGGTTCATAAGTTGCAGTACCAGTAGCTGACATATAGTTTGCTTTGAATGTAGAAATCCAAAATTTTCAAAACTGCCGCGTACTACTTTGTATTGCGTACATATAATTTTACTACCTGTATATACGACTGGGATGTCCATGACCCTAAAAGGCGTAAATGAATGGAAACCTCATAAATAAACCAGTAAGGAAAGGCAGAAAGACTATATAATACACCTCCCTAACAATGCGATAAGGGTCATTGCCATAATAATTTGGAATAATTGGTAAATGGGTAGGAACATATTATCTAATTCTGAAACGATAATCGCTAAATTAAGCAATATTCGTTCCTAAATTGAGAAACATCTTTGTGGAAAATTTTAATGATCGGAAGTAAAATACAACTTCTATAGCGGTTTGATACCAAATCAGGAGGAACATATATATGGAGCTTTAACATAAATCTGAACCGATCTTCCCTGAATACTCATTCATGTAAAAAGACCTCCTTCTGTCGAATTTCGTACTGATCGGATATAAAATACAGTCTCTACAGCGCTTACATATCAAATCGGGGGTAACATATATATGGGAGTTATATCTAAATCTGAACCGATTTTCTTCGAATTTGGCAGTACTCCTTCGAGTAATAAGAAACCTCTTTCTGCCGAATTTTGCGCTGATCGGATATAAAATACAACTTCTACAGCGCATACAAGTCAATTCGGGGTTAACATATGTATGGGTGTTATATCTAAATCTAAACCGAGTTTCTCCGAATTTGGCAGTATTCCTTCATGTAGAAAGAAACCTCTTTTTGCCGACTTTCGCACTGATCGGATATAAAAGAAAATTTTTACAGCGCTCACATGTCAAATCGGGGGTAACGTATATATGGGGGCTATATCTAAATCTGAACCTATTTCTTCCAAATTTAAAAGTTTTCGTTCATATAATAGGAAACCTCTTTCTGACGAATTTCATACTGATCGGAGGTAACATATATATGGGGGCTATATCTAAATCCGAACCGATTTTCTCCGAATTTGGCAGTATTCCTTCATGTAATAAGAAACCTCTTTCTGATGAATTTCGCACTGATCGGATATAAAATACAGTTTTTACAGCGCTTACATGTCAAATTCCAAATTTAACTGTGTTCATTCATATAATAAGAAACCTCTTTCTGCCGAATTTCATACTGATCGGATATAAAATAAAGCTTACATGTCAAATCGGGGGCTATATCTAAATCTGAACCGATTTTTACCAAATTCAATAGGGATCGTTCTTGGGCAAAAAAAGATATGTGTAAAGTTTCATCGAGATCGGACCATAATTGCGACCTGTACTTTGATTACAAGAATACATGCACAGACAGACGGACAGATGAACATAGCTAAATCAACTCAGAAAGTGATTCAGGTCGATCGGTATAATAAACGATGGGTCTATTTCTTCTCCTTTTGGGTGTTACAAACAAATGCACAAAGTTATAATACCCTGTACCACAGTGTGGTGTAGGGTATAAAAACCACAAATATTGTTGAATGACCCTCTATCTGAGCGGATCTCATCCAATGTAGCTCTCACATTGCATATCATGTTTTATGGAGGGTTACGAACGGCCATAAAACCTCGTCTTTATAATTTTATAATGTTTGACATCAATCCTCATAAAATAAAATGCAAGTGCAATGTCTCTTATTTTTTTTAATATTTTTTGTGTGTTTGTGACGCCTAATTGCACCAGAAACTGTTACCCACATTCCTTGGACAAAAATTTTGTTGCATAGTGTTATTAACAAATGTTTGCCTGGGAGGGGTTCTTTTATGAGGAAAATGAAAAGAGATGCATCTTTCCCTTTTGAATGTTTATATACTTGTGGCAAGCATATTTTATTACAAAAGTATATGAATACATAGTCAAACTCAACGGTGATTCTAAGCCTCTTCTCATTTTGTTCGTAATAATATGTTACGATCATAACCATAAATTAACAGACGTCATCTATTATGTCGACTTTATGTTCATTGTTAACATCATTAAAGAATAGCGCCAGTCAATATTTCAAATTTTCCAATAATGACTAGTAATGACAAAAGGTTGGAAATTTATGACTGAACTGTTCGAGGCTATCTCATAAATGGGACAGAAAAGATATTTCTCACTGTGCGTGGCGAAACAAAAAGGTAGTCCCATTGTTCAGATTCGATACGGCCGAACAGGTACCTCTTTAATTAACATTGTTTAATAACAATCTAATACCTGATAATCGTCCCAAGTACCGGCATCAACTGTTAGTGAAGTTGTTCATTGCGCAGGTCCACCAAAAATAGATGGAAGTCTATAAGGCAGAAGTAGTAAATAAAACAAAGAGCAGGCAACAAACTAAATACTAAATACAATTCCACATATTTGTATAAATGAGAAATGTGCGAATTATATTGTATGCATGGCGTAGCGAGTCAAGAGTTCCTCCATTGTGTTATCTGAATATCTGTTTGTTAGAATAGAGAATTCATAGTATCAGCTGGATGGCTCAACGAACTCTACAAGGCAGTTCACTTGGAATAGTCAAGCGTAGCACACACGGAACGCGCGATAGATGACAAACACAAAATATTGTCTTTCCAATAACACTTAACATCCGACGTACATATTTGTGTCCAATAAGAGTAAAACTATCTAGCCAGTCATTGGTGGTATTTGCAAGTCTTGTTATGCTTACGTAAATTGTTGAACGTTAACAATTTGTTATTGCGGAGCAGGGAAGAAATATTGTTGCTGCTGTTGGAAAGTTTTAGTAAATTCGCAAAAACCAGCATTTATTCGATATACAAAATTTGTGACAAAAATAATAAATATGATTTGCTGATCAAAATTGGAAAAGCACCCCGACCGCAGTATTTAGTATTTATATTTATTTCCGAAAGTGAATGTGATTCTATACTGAGACAGCTGACCAAGAGACTAGAGAGAAGTAAATTCGATTGAATTCACCACAGAGAAAGAGATACGAAGAATGGCATCTGCGAAAATGTTCACCAATCTGTCATTGCAATACCGCGTTGTCCAACCTGCAATGTTTCTGAGGCGTTCGTTGAAGCAAAAACGATTTTATGCTTCCATTTATTCAATTCATGGAAAATGTTGCAATAAGCTGTCACAGCGTAGCTACAATTGCGGTAAGTTTTTAAATGTTTTTCTATACGAATAGGGTGTCCCAATATTTGGGACAAAAGACTTAATTAAGTACAAAACATCGATTTTAAAGAGTATTTATACCTTCACCACTATGTTATAGGGTATTATAAGATTGTTTTGGATCTGTAGTTTGCTACGCCTAAACATACTGGATCTAGACCCACCTTAGAGTATACCGAGCGACTCATTTTAACCATGTCTATCCGTCCGTCTGTCCACTATATATTGTTCGCAAAGTACAGGTTGCAATTTTACTCCAATCAAGAAGCAATTTGACACAGAACACTTTCTTGCATTAGGGACGAAGCCTATTGAAATTGGTCAGAATAGGTTCAGATTAATGTATATATTGCCCCCATGTACAGCTATGGACATATAAATGAAAAATTTTATCAAAAGTTGTTGCTTTTGCTACAATATCGTAATTAATATTAAAAAACTGCAAATCTTTGGTTTTTCCAACGGTTTATTATTCATATTTAACTTTCAGGGAATCGTAATTTTTCACTAACAATGTTTTTGGCAAAATTGTAGCGAAAGTAAATCTGAACAACTTTTGTAAACTTACCAATACAATCTGAACGTTTCTAGGCACCCTAAATAACTCAAAAAACCACATTGTACCCCAAAAATGTTAGTATTTCACTATTATGTAACAAACATTTTTTTTTGGTGTATGGTATGTTCAGCAGCTTTTTAAGATTTCCGAAAATACATATAATCGAGTTAATAATATTATAGATTTTTTCTTAAGATTCGTCGATTTTCATAGGACCTTAAAGCACAACCATTGCCCAATAGTTATGTAAAAGCTAATCGGAGCAATTTGCCACTGTGTTACAGGACTTTAGAAACATAATATTAACACAGTGTGAAATAAAACCTACATTATTTTTTAGTTTATTCTTAGTTTTGTCGTAAATACCAACGTAAATAACCTAAGCCGTAATCTAAGAAAGAGTAGATGACCCAACTGGACGTCAGCTAAGGAGTAGTTAACCCAACTTGTTGTCTAGTAAATAGTAGATAATCCAACCCCACATAACTGTAAATTTTGAAACTATTTTAACAAGTCGTAAAAATAATAATGTGTTCGTTCATTGATTTTTGAAGATTTGGTGCGAATTTTGATATTTTAATTCAAATTTATGATGGAGGAGACGTTCAACGTCTCATGTCCTCTGACATACACGTCCGTCTCATGTCCAGTGGTTCGGCTTGCTGTGCGCTACTTATTTATGATATTTTTACACCTCATGATTACAAAATATGATACTGTACCGAATTTCCTTAGTATCTTCTACATATTCTCTGAGATGTATCAATTCTGGTAATCTGTCGGAAACGAAATATATTACTTTTTATACCCTACACCACACTGTGGTACATGTTATGTGCATTTGTTTGTAACGCCCAAAAAGAGAAGAAATAGAACCATAGTTTATTATACCGATTGACATAGAATTACCTTTTGAGCCGATTTAATCAAACTCATAGTGCAAGTTGCAAATATGAAGCTATTAGCACATACGATGTGCGAATAGCACATACGATTTACATGTATTCGCACATTTGCTTAAACTGGCTTATGCATATTATGGTTGGGCCTTTAGACTTTCCTTGACTGCCAGTTGTCTTACCGCCTGACCCACGATCTCAAACTTTAGCGTTCGCATGACTTCTAAGCGAACAACAGCTGATATCCATGTTTTGATATAGACTCCATTTAAAGGTCCCCACCGATGTCATTTCTTGACACTCTACAGAACACATTTAAGAATTTACAATTTATATTTAACCTAATCATCCTTAGTAAAAATGGGGCACATCGGTCCATGTTTTTGTGTAGCCCCCATATAAAGGTCCCTTCCGATTAGACTTCTTGGCGTACTAGGGGACCCTTTTTATACCCTACACCACACTGTGGTACAGGGTATTATAAATTTGTGCATTTGTTTGTAACACCCAAAAGGAGAAGAAATAGACCCATCGTTTATTATACCGATCGACTTAGAATCACTTTCTGAGTTGATTTAGCTATGTCCGTCTGTCCGTCTGTCTGTGCATGTATTCTTGTAATCAAAGTACAGGTCGCAATTATGGTCCGATCTCGACGAAACTTTACACATATCTTTTTTTTTGGTCCAAGGACGATCCCTATTGAATTTGGTTAAAATCGGTTCAGATTTTAGATTTTTTCGGCGCTGTAAAAACTTTATTTTATATCCGATCAGTATGAAATTCGGCAAAAAGAGGTTTCTTATTATATGAATGAACACTGTTAAATTTGAAGGAAATCGGTTCAGATTTAGATATAGCGCCCATATATACGTTACCCCCGATTTGACATGTAAGCGCTGTAAAAATGTTATTTTATATCCGATCAGTGCGAAATTCGGCAGAAAGAGGTTTCTTATTATATGAAGGAATACTGCCAAAATCGGAGAAAATCGGTTCAGATTTAGATATAGCCCCCATATATATGTTAGCCCCGATTTGACATGTAAGCGCTGTAAAAACTGTATTTTATATCCGATCACTATGAAAATCATCAGAAAGAGGTTTCCTATTATATGAATGAACACTTTTGAATTTGGAAGAAATCGGCTCAGATTTAGATATAGCCCCCATATATACGTTACCCCCGATTTGACATGTGAGCGCTGTAAAAATGTTATTTTATATCCAATCAGTGCGAAAGTCGGCAAAAAGAGGTTTCTTTCTACATGAAGGAATACTGCCAAATTCGGAGAAACTCGGTTTAGATTTAGATATAACACCCATATATATGTTACCCCCGATTTGACCTGTAAGCGCTGTAGAAATTGTATTTTATATCCCATCAGTGCAAAATTCGACAGAAAGAGGTTTCTTATTACTCGAAGGAATACTGCAAAATTCGGAGAAAATCGGTTCAGATTTAGATATAACTCCCATATATATTTTACCCCCGATTTGACATGTAAGCGCTGTAAAAACTGTATTTTATATCCGATCAGTGCGAAATTCGGCAGAAAGAGGTTTCTTATTACATGAAGGAATGTACTGCCAAATTCGGAGAAAATCGGTTCAGATTTAGATATAGCTCCGATATATATGTTACCCCCGATTTGACATGTAAGCGCTGTAGAGACTGTATTTTATATCCGATCAGTACGAAAGTCGGCAGAAGTAGGTCTTTTTATATGAATGATTATTCAGGGAAGATCGGTTCAGATTTATATTAAAGCTCCATATATATGTTCCTCCTGATTTGGTATCAAACCGCTATAGAAGTTGTATTTTACTTCCGATCATTAACATTTTCCAGAAAGATGTTTCTCAATTTAGTAACGAATATTGCTTAATTTAGCGATTATCGTTTCAGAATTAGATAATATGTTCCTACCCATTTACCAATTATTCCAAATTATTATGGCAATGACCCTTATCACATTGTTAGGGACGTGTAGGGTATTATATAGTCGGACCCCCTCGACTTTCGGCTTTTCCTTACTGGTTTAAATCATAAAACAGAAATTTACGAATTTGTACTTCATATTGCATTAAATTGTGTCTAGGGTAAACGGAGTACATACATATCGGTCCATGTTCTGATAAGTATAAGCCTTTTATGAAGGTCACGTTTTTGAAACTACATATGTCCCTAGAATTTAGAAATGTACACCGAAAAAAAAAACTATAAGAATTAAGCATCAATTTGATATTTTTCACCTACAAATCTGAGCCGATACGTCATTTTATCAAAATAATACTAGTGGCCGTATCAAAATTACATTTAACTGTTAAAAACAAGAAATGTAAAATTGATACTAAAAATGTATAAAACTAATAAGGTTGAATATTAAATAGAATCGAACTTCATTTAAAAGTTACGCGAAAATAATATCGAATTGACAAAAAAGAAATATCGAAATGATCCGAAATGATATCGTAGTTATATTAGGAAATATTGAGTTGATACGAAACTCATATTCAATTGATGACAAAAAATATCGAACCTATAACAGGAAATATGGAGATGATACGCATTTCATGTTCAATTGATGACAAAAAATATCGAAACTATCATGACTTACCAACAATAAAATAAATGAATGAAATATATATTTATTAATGTGCTTATTTATTTATTTTTTAATTATTAATATACATTGTTTCAAAAAATCTTATTTCTAATAAAACACTTTCCATTTTTAGTATAATATATATGTATTGGAGGTCCTGTGAATTCGTCAAGTTTAATAACATTAACCAAATCACATTTAGTGCCAACAATAAATGCCTGGTAATGTTCTGAAAAGTTTATTATTTCATATTCGTTGGCAAGAACATATATACATTTATCAGTTCCTAATAATAGTTTATAGATGTCATATAATTTTACATTGTTATGAGAATTTTTTGTTAAAAAATAACCAGGTTTATAGCTACAACCTTTGTAATTAACAATATTTAAAGATTCATTATTTGTAAACATATTTCTAACTGCTTCGTAATTTATAATGCAATGATTTTGTTTATCATTTTCTATATTGAAATATTCAGTTGCATTATATTGAATAGGATTTGGCAATCCACATTGATTATCCTGCAGAAAATAAGTAAATTTTAATGCTGCTTTTATACTGAGAGTATAAGCTATATCTTTCCTTGATGTTATGCTTCTAGCGTAAATTTTAGCTTCTCTGTGTGACAACTTGTGGGATTAGAATCGCTGTTTTGTGAGTTTTCCCCCTCGCTACAGGAGTATATCCAACTACTCACGATAGAATTGGCGGAAATAGTAGAAGGAGTTTCTGAAAACTAAATACATAATATAAACATTCTTGTTAGAACTTTTCTAGAAATATTCTAGCCACAGACATTAGTAAGAGCTTATGTGAAAGGCCGTGAAATGTTTAAAACCCACGCAAAACAATAACAACTTCTCTCATGCAATTTGTTGTTGGACTTGGTGATTCGAATGCATTCGAAATTTGATTCGTATTTTGTTTGATTCGTTTTGAAAAAATCTCAATGGTTTGACGCTGACTGCGAATGCATTCGGGCACATATGTACTACTTACGTTTTCTGTTTTCCAATGAAAAATCTTTTCACGCAATTCTGCTTTCCAGCCACAGTATTTTCTTTCAGGAAAAACTTCATCCAAATCTTCTTTTCTTATAAATTTCAGCCTCTCAAAAGTAAAGCCGCTTTCTAAGCAATTAGTGAAAATATTATGTATTTATTGACTTTCACAAATATTTTATATTTACCAATAAATGGTTGGTATGCTTCTGGCAAATTGAAGTGTTCCATCAAGTTGTGCAACTTAGTGTCAATAACAGTAGTATTAACTATTTCAAAAGTGTCAGTAATGTCGTCTAGAGAACAAATTATTTCATCACATTCATCCATCTGCGATAAATTAATTAACACACGAAAAAATTAATAAAAACACATAATACATTCTATACTACTTTCGTATCAACTTGATACGAGTATAATGTATTATCTATATTACTTTTTTTTTATCACTTTATAGTATATACACTTCACTTCTTCACACTACGACGAACAAAGAGAAACTGACGATCCAAGCAGAATATGCTTGAGAAGTCGGCGTCATAGGAATGACATTTTGATATCATCAGCGTTGTATTGATACGCAAAATTTAAGTTTGATACTGAAAATGATAATTTGATGGGCTTCAATATCAAATTAAAATGAATAATGTAATATTGATATTAGAAACACATGTACACGCAAAAGGTTTAATTGATACGACAATTTGATACGCCAATGTAAATAGTTGCAATATCAATCAGATGATTTTCGTATAAGCTTTAAATGAAAAAGATCAACAAAACATTTTTAATATAAATCTGATATTTTTTAATAAGTAATTGATATTTTTCAATTTATACGAAAATTGATACGGGAATTTTATAAAACTGATCCGGCGTATTTTTTTCGGTGTACTCTATTTAAACTGCAACAGTTCATACTAATAATGATGCTCCCTTGTTTTGTTGGTGGAGGGTATTATATAGTCGGCACCGCCCGACTTTCCTTACTGGTTTTTGGTGTAATCAGTTCTAAAAAAATTATGACCCGATTTACACGGTGCGACTTGAGGCTTGCGACACGAGTTTGTTGACGAAGGGTGTAGAGAAGCTTGCGGGGTAGAAAATGTTGCACGAAATGAAAATGAAATGGGACAAACTGACATTTCCATTTATGAGTGAATGAATAGGAAAAACAAATTTTATAAAATAAATATGAGTAAATGAATACAAAACATAAATTTTCCCCATGTTGCTGAAACTAAAGACTCATCGGAATTTATTACCAAGCAATGCATCATCGATAAAACTGCAGTGGATTTGATCTCACATTCAGTTGAAAGCGAGATGCACTCATCACAAAATACCCAATCTATATATACATACATTTATTACTTCTTGTTGCACTTGAATCACTGAAACGTGTTTATCGTTTTTTAAAACTTGAAGAAGTTTCTTGTTCAAAATTTAAAGTTGCTTGATGAATTCTATCGAAATTTGTGTATAAAAGGAGGAACAATTGTTCTAGGAATTCATTCACTTCGAACAATAGATGAAAGCTTTTGTAGCTACAAGCGTTGGTGAAAAGTTGATTGATTAATTAAAAGTTTACTTTCAAATAAAATAGTTGTTTTCTTCATGAAAGGATACAATCTCCGAAAAAGTATTGTAACTTCTTTATCATAAATACTATTTACGTCAGAAGACATAATTCTCAATTTTCATGTGAAAAAGATGAAACAAAAACGAAGCGTCGTTCTTTAGAAATAACCACGTGCACTCTTCCGGCAACAACTAAGGTATTCAGTTCAACAACGACATTCTTGATAGTACCGTTATTATTATAAATAATTGGGAGTTTTTCATTCTTGAACCAAAGATTTTTTCTTAATTTCAACAATCCAGCAGTCAAACATAAATTCAAAAGTGAAAACTCTTAAGGCAACTATTTTCGCATTTGCGGTAAGAACTTCAATCTTCTTTTTAAATCAAGAAACCCAGAATTGATGCTTCAAATACGAAACATTTGAATCAAAATGTAAAAAGTTTTTGAAATTACGATTTCGTTCTTTAATTCGACTGCTGCGGCAAATATTTTTTGTTACAATTTATCAACTTGTTTTATTTTTCTGTGTGCACGTGTTTTGTATAGAAGTCATGCGAACATCGTGGGTCAAGCGACATCATGGGTCAGGCGGTTAATAAAAAAAATATGATTGGAAATTAAGCGCCATAACTTGCTCAAAATGCATGAATTGTTGCGTTTATACCATAATGGTTTATGGTTTACTGCGGTACAAGGTTTTATAACTTTGTGCATTTGTTTGTAACACCCAAAAGGAGATGAGATCTATTTTTTATTATACCGATCGACTTAGAATCACTTTCAGAGTCGATTTAGATATGCCCGTCTGGCTGTCTGATGTATTCTTGTAATCAAAATACAGATCGCAATTATGGTCCGAAACTTTGCACGTCTTTCTTTCGATGCTTTAAAACAAAAGTTATTGCTATTTAGAACAAATAAACTTGTATTCCTAAATTTTTAAATAAACAACATATGTATATCGTTCGAAAGGTCTAAGTCTCTTTTTCCAAATTTGAAAATCGGTTCTTTACAAATTCGTTTAGAGAATGAAAAATCGGTCAATAATTAACAAAGTTATAGGCGTTTAAGTGCAAAAAGGCTAGAAAATCGGGTTTTTACCTGTAAACCCGGATTTTGAAGGTGTCCGGGGAATTGCAAAAAAGATTCTTGTTTTACTCGACAAGACTAACAGGAAAAATAATATCGCGTCATTTGCATTTCAACTTGAGTGTATTTTGTCGCACTGTGTCATAGACCAAACTGAACAGTAACATATTACACGAAAACAGTTGAGCTGACAAAAACAATGTAGCCAAAATATCAGCAATTATGTGTGATTCGCGTCCAAAAAATCTGACGGGTAAGATAAATTCAAAACTAACGGGTGATCCAAGTAGAGATACTTTTTTCAATAGCATTTTTTGACAGATGGCGTGTGAAGGTAAGTACACACGATTTGCAGATCGGACAACGTTGCCAGAAAAATGGCGGAAAAATGCACCCCTGTGAATTTACAACCGTGTAAACACACAATTTTTGTTTTGCAACGTTAGCAGAAAAGTCATTGCGAGATCATTTGCAGATTGTTATATGTGCGAAGTTTTTGCATGTGACAACGGCGCCATTGCCAGAAAAACATTTTATTTGCAACACTGTCTATAATGTATTCTTATTGGCAATCCTGCATATGAATATTTACAACATATATTGTAAATATATAAAATTGTAATGTTTTCTTGCAATCGTCTGAACTGTCAATTCACCTTTGCCTAACAATCTGTCATTGTCCGTATATTTGCAGCACTTTAGCAGGGTTGATAACGTTTGCCGATCTGGCAATCGTCTATTCTCAGCTTGAGTCGTGTCATGCTGTCATGTTATCATGTTACGACCTTGACACCCATGAGCAATATTTTAGCCCTAGTTTGCCATTGACCGATTCCCGATCCGACGTACCGGAATCATCGGTCCATATTTCTTCAAAAATGATGCCGGTGAGAACGTAACCGTCAATGGCGACCGTTATCGTGCCATGAAAAGCGACTATTTGATGGCTGAAATTGAAGCTCGGGATCACGGCCGATCAGTATGAAATTCGGCAAAAAGAGGTTTCTTATTATATGAATGAACACTGTTAAATTTGAAGGAAATCGGTTCAGATTTAGATATAGCGCCCATATATACGTTACCCCCGATTTGACATGTAAGCGCTGTAAAAATGTTATTTTATATCCGATCAGTGCGAAATTCGGCAGAAAGAGGTTTCTTATTACATGAAGGAATACTGCCAAAATCGGAGAAAATCGGTTCAGATTTAGATATAGCCCCCATATATATGTTAGCCCCGATTTGACATGTAAGCGCTGTAAAAACTGTATTTTATATCCGATCACTATGAAAATCATCAGAAAGAGGTTTCCTATTATATGAATGAACACTTTTGAATTTGGAAGAAATCGGCTCAGATTTAGATATAGCCCCCATATATACGTTACCCCCGATTTGACATGTGAGCGCTGTAAAAATGTTATTTTATATCCAATCAGTGCGAAAGTCGGCAAAAAGAGGTTTCTTTCTACATGAAGGAATACTGCCAAATTCGGAGAAACTCGGTTTAGATTTAGATATAACACCCATATATATGTTACCCCCGATTTGACCTGTAAGCGCTGTAGAAATTGTATTTTATATCCCATCAGTGCAAAATTCGGCAGAAAGAGGTTTCTTATTACTCGAAGGAATACTGCAAAATTCGGAGAAAATCGGTTCAAATTTAGATATAACTCCCATATATATTTTACCCCCGATTTGACATGTAAGCGCTGTAAAAACTGTATTTTATATCCGATCAGTGCGAAATTCGGCAGAAAGAGGTTTCTTATTACATGAAGGAATGTACTGCCAAATTCGGAGAAAATCGGTTCAGATTTAGATATAGCTCCGATATATATGTTACCCCCGATTTGACATGTAAGCGCTGTAGAGACTGTATTTTATATCCGATCAGTACGAAAGTCGGCAGAAGTAGGTCTTTTTATATGAATGATTATTCAGGGAAGATCGGTTCAGATTTATATTAAAGCTCCATATATATGTTCCTCCTGATTTGGTATCAAACCGCTATAGAAGTTGTATTTTACTTCCGATCATTAACATTTTCCAGAAAGATGTTTCTCAATTTAGTAACGAATATTGCTTAATTTAGCGATTATCGTTTCAGAATTAGATAATATGTTCCTACCCATTTACCAATTATTCCAAATTATTATGGCAATGACCCTTATCACATTGTTAGGGACGTGTAGGGTATTATATAGTCGGACCCCCTCGACTTTCGGCTTTTCCTTACTGGTTTAAATCATAAAACAGAAATTTACGAATTTGTACTTCATATTGCATTAAATTGTGTCTAGGGTAAACGGAGTACATACATATCGGTCCATGTTCTGATAAGTATAAGCCTTTTATGAAGGTCACGTTTTTGAAACTACATATGTCCCTAGAATTTAGAAATGTACTCTATTTAAACTGCAACAGTTCATACTAATAATGATGCTCCCTTGTTTTGTTGGTGGAGGGTATTATATAGTCGGCACCGCCCGACTTTCCTTACTGGTTTTTGGTGTAATCAGTTCTAAAAAAATTATGACCCGATTTACACGGTGCGACTTGAGGCTTGCGACACGAGTTTGTTGACGAAGGGTGTAGAGAAGCTTGCGGGGTAGAAAATGTTGCACGAAATGAAAATGAAATGGGACAAACTGACATTTCCATTTATGAGTGAATGAATAGGAAAAACAAATTTTATAAAATAAATATGAGTAAATGAATACAAAACATAAATTTTCCCCATGTTGCTGAAACTAAAGACTCATCGGAATTTATTACCAAGCAATGCATCATCGATAAAACTGCAGTGGATTTGATCTCACATTCAGTTGAAAGCGAGATGCACTCATCACAAAATACCCAATCTATATACAGGGTCTCCCATATTCGACGGACCCATCTGGCAACGCCATAACTTTTGACAGAGATGTCAGATCGCTTAATGACATACCGCGTTTGAAGCGTCAGTCCAAGCAGATTTTTACCATGGAACAATACACGCCACGCGAGCGCTCTGAAATAGTTGAAATTTACATTCAACAGAAGAAGTCAAGTCAACGTGCTTTTAAAATATTAAAAAATGTGAGAAGTGCGCCTTCTAAGAACACCATTAAGCGTTTATAAGAAAAATTTTCGACTGGTGAGGCTCTTTCTAATCCGAAGAGGCCAAATAAAAGTCGACCAAGGCGATCGGCCGAGAATATCGCTGCCGTACGAGCCAGTGTTGAGAGGTCCCCAAGAACATCCCAAAAACGCCGTTCTCAGCAGTTGGGCATGGCTCGGTCCACTTTACAACGGATTATTCGCGTTGATTTGCATTTGTTCCCGTACAAAATTCAATTGACGCAAAGATTGTTGCCTGCGGACAAGCCTCGTCGATTGGAATGGGCCCAACGAGTCCGTGGGTCCGTCGAATATGGGCAACCCTGTATACATACATTTATTACTTCTTGTTGCACTTGAATCACTGAAATGTGTTTATCGTTTTTTAAAACTTGAAGAAGTTTCTTGTTCAAAATTTAAAGTTGCTTGATGAATTCTATCGAAATTTGTGTATAAAAGGAGGAACAATTGTTCTAGGAATTCATTCACTTCGAACAATAGATGAAAGCTTTTGTAGCTACAAGCGTTGGTGAAAAGTTGATTGATTAATTAAAAGTTTACTTTCAAATAAAATAGTTGTTTTCTTCATGAAAGGATACAATCTCCGAAAAAGTATTGTAACTTCTTTATCATAAATACTATTTACGTCAGAAGACATAATTCTCAATTTTCATGTGAAAAAGATGAAACAAAAACGAAGCGTCGTTCTTTAGAAATAACCACGTGCACTCTTCCGGCAACAACTAAGGTATTCAGTTCAACAACGACATTCTTGATAGTACCGTTATTATTATAAATAATTGGGAGTTTTTCATTCTTGAACCAAAGATTTTTTCTTAATTTCAACAATCCAGCAGTCAAACATAAATTCAAAAGTGAAAACTCTTAAGGCAACTATTTTCGCATTTGCGGTAAGAACTTCAATCTTCTTTTTAAATCAAGAAACCCAGAATTGATGCTTCAAATACGAAACATTTGAATCAAAATGTAAAAAGTTTTTGAAATTACGATTTCGTTCTTTAATTCGACTGCTGCGGCAAATATTTTTTGTTACAATTTATCAACTTGTTTTATTTTTCTGTGTGCACGTGTTTTGTATAGAAGTCATGCGAACATCGTGGGTCAAGCGACATCATGGGTCAGGCGGTTAATAAAAAAAATATGATTGGAAATTAAGCGCCATAACTTGCTCAAAATGCATGAATTGTTGCGTTTATACCATAATGGTTTATGGTTTACTGCGGTACAAGGTTTTATAACTTTGTGCATTTGTTTGTAACACCCAAAAGGAGATGAGATCTATTTTTTATTATACCGATCGACTTAGAATCACTTTCAGAGTCGATTTAGATATGCCCGTCTGGCTGTCTGATGTATTCTTGTAATCAAAATACAGATCGCAATTATGGTCCGAAACTTTGCACGTCTTTCTTTCGATGCTTTAAAACAAAAGTTATTGCTATTTAGAACAAATAAACTTGTATTCCTAAATTTTTAAATAAACAACATATGTATATCGTTCGAAAGGTCTAAGTCTCTTTTTCCAAATTTGAAAATCGGTTCTTTACAAATTCGTTTAGAGAATGAAAAATCGGTCAATAATTAACAAAGTTATAGGCGTTTAAGTGCAAAAAGGCTAGAAAATCGGGTTTTTACCTGTAAACCCGGATTTTGAAGGTGTCCGGGGAATTGCAAAAAAGATTCTTGTTTTACTCGACAAGACTAACAGGAAAAATAATATCGCGTCATTTGCATTTCAACTTGAGTGTATTTTGTCGCACTGTGTCATAGACCAAACTGAACAGTAACATATTACACGAAAACAGTTGAGCTGACAAAAACAATGTAGCCAAAATATCAGCAATTATGTGTGATTCGCGTCCAAAAAATCTGACGGGTAAGATAAATTCAAAACTAACGGGTGATCCAAGTAGAGATACTTTTTTCAATAGCATTTTTTGACAGATGACGTGTGAAAGTAAGTACACACGATTTGCAGATCGGACAACGTTGCCAGAAAAATGGCGGAAAAATGCACCCCTGTGAATTTACAACCGTGTAAACACACAATTTTTGTTTTGCAACGTTAGCAGAAAAGTCATTGCGAGATCATTTGCAGATTGTTATATGTGGGAAGTTTTTGCATGTGACAACGGCGCCATTGCCAGAAAAACATTTTATTTGCAACACTGTCTATAATGTATTCTTATTGGCAATCCTGCATATGAATATTTACAACATATATTGTAAATATATAAAATTGTAATGTTTTCTTGCAATCGTCTGAACTGTCAATTCACCTTTGCCTAACAATCTGTCATTGTCCGTATATTTGCAGCACTTTAGCAGGGTTGATAACGTTTGCCGATCTGACAATCGTCTATTCTCAGCTTGAGTCGTGTCATGCTGTCATGTTATCATGTTACGACCTTGACACCCATGAGCAATATTTTAGCCCTAGTTTGCCATTGACCGATTCCCGATCCGACGTACCGGAATCATCGGTCCATATTTCTTCAAAAATGATGCCGGTGAGAACGTAACCGTCAATGGCGACCGTTATCGTGCCATGAAAACCGACTATTTGATGGCTGAAATTGAAGCTCGGGATCACGGCGACATTTGGTTTCAACAAGACGGCGCCACTTTCCACACATTTGCATCAATCAATGGATTTATTGAGAGAACACTTCGGTGAGCAGATAATTTCACGTTTTGGGCCGGTCGATTGGCCACCAAGATCGTGTGATATCACACCGTTAGTCTTTTTCCTGTGGGGATATGTAAAGTCTAAAGTTTATGCGGACAAACCCGCTTCGATTCAGGCCTTGGAGCAAAACATCACGCGTGTAATTCGCCAGTTACCAGTCGAAATGCTCGAACGAGTCATTGAAAATTGGACTTAACGGATGGACCATCTGAGACGTAGCCGCGGCCAAAATTTGATAGACATAATCTTAAAAAAATAAATGCCAAAGAATGTTCTTTCAAATGATAATAAACATTCCCCATTCAATTTGAATTTTCTGTGTTTTTTTCTTTAAAAAAGTAGGGAACCTCGAAATGGATCACCCTATAGTAACTGCTTATTATTTGGCCTCCCTTCGAATTATTTTTACATGTACATGTCATTGGAGGAAAGTGCTTCCACTCAAGCATACAAGCAACTGAAAATAACCACTGAAAATAACCACAATTATAGTAAAAGTAAGCGTGGACAAAAGAAATTATTTTACGAGTGTGTTCGTGTGGTAGTGGATATTTCCGAGTTGCTATTGCTTGTTCACCACCATCAGTGGAGGAAAGTGGTGAGAAAATATAAGAGCGTAAAGGCCCAACTATAATATGCATAAGCCAGGGATGATATTTGAGAGTGGCCAAATGGTACAAAAATCGCTCTAAAAGGGTACTTTTTCGACCTTAAAAGTACCAATTTTAAAATTTGTTTAAAAATATGTGTTACCGACCAAAATAACCCAATTTGAAATAACAAAAGCTACATTTTTAGGTATTTATTAAACAAAAACAGGTACAAACATTTTCATATGTACATAAGGAGAACTAAATTATTATTCATATAAATGCAGTCTTTAAGTAAAACTTATACTAATAAGGTACAAATTATTGAGATTATCATTAACAATTTCATGATAACAAGCTGCTAGAAATTTTAAAGTTATAGCAGCATGAATTTGTTGATTTTAACAAATCTTTGGCTTGTATTAAACTTGATACAGTAGAAACATTAAGTCGATTGCGTTCTTTTGTTTTTATAATATTTTGGAAATAAAAAATACGTTCAACGTTTGCGGATGAATGTGGAATGGATAAAACTCCACCCACAATTCTTGAAATATCTGGAAACATTAATATGTTTATTTCATTTTGCATCTTTGAAATTTTATACCAAAAATTACAAATATTTTCATCTTTTAAAGTTTTTAATTCTTCCATATCAGCCAAAGCTCTAAATTGAGAGTTAATTTTTTCAAAATTATTCTTTTTACCCGGAAACATTTTTAACAAAAATGGCACAATGGTATTAGTTTTTCCATAGATCACATTTTCAGGATTAAATTTGCTGAACCATGTATACATTTCGTCATCAAAGTTAACTCTATTTCTTAGATCTTCACAAAACTTGAAATAAAACTTTTGAGCATTTTCTTTAAAACTGTTTACAGTGTCATTATCAATATTGTTTTCAGATATATATAGATCTATATCAGTCCCACAATATATGTTTTCAATATCAATACGATTTTTACTTAAGTTTATTTTCGAAATCGGTTTATTATCCAAAATGGATTTATCCAAAAAATTGCGTCCTATTTGAAGGAATAAAAATTGCAATCTTTGTAAAAATATATGCATTCGAAAATCTTCCGATTGCATTTCTAAGTTAATATCGTTAATAAGTTTTAAAACATAATGCAGAAATAAAAAATGCATTTTATAAAATGTATTCGATAGTACGGATAAAATAAATTCTACTTTATCACTTTTCTGTTTAGATTCAAAAGACTGCAATGTAAAATAATATTTTAATGGTTCCCATTGCTCAAGAATTCGGTCGACAACTTCTTGCCGAGATAGCCATCGTGTGGAAGAATATTTAAAAATTGCATGATTATCGGCACCGAAATAATCTTGAAACTTTATAAAATCAGCTTTGCGGTTGGCACTATTGCAAAAATAATAATTTAATTCCACCATGAAAGTTTCAATGTCCTTTGGTATACCAATTTTATAGGCTGCACATGATGCCAAATTTAAAATGTGACATATGTATACATCCGTTGGAAAATAAATTTGGTAATAAGGCTTTGAATTTGGTTTGGACTCCATTCACAGCTCCTCTCATTGTTGCACAATTGTCAGTTGTTACACCAACCATTTTATCGAGAGGTATGTTATTATCATTTAAAATTTTCAAAGTAGTTTCTAATATTCCTTTTGCTGTGGAGTCTTCAATAGTTACTAATCCCAAAAATCGATCTCGGCATTGAACATCAAACGTTCTTATAATAATTGCTAAATTTTTTTACCTGTGCAATCCGTACTTTCATCGATCACTAACGAGTAATAATTTTTATTGCAAAAGGCACTTATTGTAGTAGTGTTTTCAGGTCCAATAGCATTTGTTATAATTTTTTGTGCTTTTAGTCTATGTATATTAAATTTTTTGACAATTTTCGAGTTGGTGATTATAACGTTGTTTAGATGATTTATTACTGCGAACGGCAAGTTATGCTCAGCAACAAATGCACATAACATTATTTCAAATCTTTTTGCAGATTCTGTTATGGGACATCGTTCAACCTTTTGAACAAAATTGTCTATTTTCGGGGTGCTTTTAACACAAGACAATTTCTTTACATGAGTTTCTCGTTGTGAATGTCGTTTTATGTGCTCTAGGCCACCGGCAATTTTTGTACCACATATTCGACATTTCTTGCTCTTTCCGTCTTTGACAATCCAAGGAGATTCTTTGGCCCACTCTTCTCTGTACGGGAGAATGTATGTCCCTATTTACATTGGCTGAATGTTCAGCAGATTATCGGCGTTTTGTAGAAGAGAGAGGCAGTCGGCAAGAGGGGGGAAAAAACTCTCCCGTACCCGGGCTTATCGGCCTGAACGTTTTGTGTTTTTCACTCGGCCTTTGAAACAACAACAATTCACACAGAAATATCCGGAACAAAATTATGCGTCTAAACGCAGAGGCAAGTTTAATAGAGAATAAGCGGATAAGCTGCTGAAAAAATATACTAGTGTAAATCTGGACTATGGGTCATTGTTCTTGCTTGTCCTAGTAAATTGATTTACATCATTAATATAAATTACATAATACAATTACTTTTAACTTACGTTGGTTCGTCAGAATTCATAGAATTGTTTAATTATATTAATCTATTTCAAAATGCAATTTTTTTCACTGCTGATGCTGAAAAGACGCGACTTAAAAAACAATAAAAACAAAGTGAAGGTGGTTGTAGTTGTTACACAGTACAGAGAGCCCAAACTATTTAACGGCGTTGCGTAGCTATGTCGTTCCATATTGAAAGAGCTTACTTATGGCAAACGGAGATTATTTTTGTACAAAAGACATGTTTGATAAAGAAAAGTATCAGTTGAAAAAGTATCAAAAAAAGTACCAAAGTACCAACAATATCATCCCTGGCATAAGCTAGCTTAAGCAACTGTGCGAATGCATGAAATCGTATGTGCCAAACTATAATGTACTTAAGTGAACTTTTCGTTAAGTTCTCTCAGCTCTCTCTCAGTACCCATTTGCTTAAGCACGGTGCGAAACTGAACGCACGTTCCGTACGGAATTACTTAAGTTAGCTTATGCATATTATAGTTGGGCCTTAAAATTGGCAAGAGAGCGTAACCATTGGGTAGAGCGTGTTATCGATTGTTGTCGTCATATGACGAAAAATTTCATTTGCTGGGAGTTGGGATTGAACTTGATTGGTCCAAAAATGGGTGGGATCGAACCAATGGGCGTGGCTCCGCCCATATAAACCAAATTTTGAAATTGAGATATCTTGCACAATTTGTTAGCGAATAGGCTGTAATTTTGTGCATATGTATCTGGTAGTAGTCTACGTGACTGGTCCAAAAATGGGCGGGATAGGACCAATGGGGGTGGCCCGCCCATATAAGCCAAATTTTACAAATGCACAGTTTGTTAGTGAGAGTGCTGTATTTTTGTATAAGAGCAGTCAACGTGATTGGTTAAAAAATGGGCGGGATGAGAGGAAGAGTGCTGTAATTTTGTGTATATGAATTTGGTGACAGTCTACGTGATTGATCCAAAAACGGACGGGATCGGAAATCTGGGGGCAACGAAGTGGACCGGGTCCAGCTATATATATGTAAAAGAGAATGTGTGTTTGTTGGTTTGTTTATTTGTACCGTATAGACGTCTAAATGGCTGGACCGATCTTCTTGAAATTTCCACAGAATGTACATGTGTAGGGGGTGGTGTAAATAGGGTACTTGAATTTTCGATTTATCAAGTGGGCGTGGTCCCGCCCATATAAACAAAATTTTGAAATTGATATATCTTGCACAATTTGTCAGCGATAGTGCTGTAATTTTGTGTATATTCGTATGTAGTCTACGTGATTGGTCCAAACATGGGCGGGATCGGACAAATGGGCGCAGCCCGCCCTTATAAGCCAAATTTTGGAATTGAGATATCTTGAACAATTTGTTAGCGAGAGTGATGCAATATAGTGTATATAACAGGTTTTCCAATAGGGATGATATGATTTTGAAGTGACGTTTCTGCCATTTGTAATATTTCATAATCTGTCATTGGTTTTTCATTGTATTCAGTAGTGTTTACAATTTCATCATAGAGAGATATACGCAAGAACAAGGTTTACATCATGTACATTTTGAGGATTACTTATTTATTCAATAGATCTACATTGGGCATAGTCTTTGTTATAAGGAAACATTTTAAATATTCGAACGTGAACATACCAGGACTTCCGTTTTCTGCCGTATTTATTTATTATTTATTTATTTATTTATATGAATTACAATACAAAGTAAATTTATACGATCCAGGGAAAGGCCGGGTTACAAAGACCATATGGCTAAATGTTTGCAGCGACAGACCAGAGCCTCTGGTGGGAATCGAACCCACGACCCCCAAACTCATAGGCGAGTACGCTACCAACTCAACTACTGGGGCGCTCCTGCCGTATTTATTAATTTAACAATTTCAATGAATGGTCGGCCGAATTCAGTGTTACTGGGATCGATTTATTTCCCATCTAACATTGGGGAAAATAACATTCGATAGTGTCATATTAGGGGGCGATCTTAACTAAAAGAATACTGTCTGGGGAGATAGATAACGTTAATGGCAACGGCCTCTTGAATTGGATGAATGGCAATTCATTACTTAGACTTTGCGACAGAACACCATCGTATCCAAATGGATCATAATTTCTAGACCATATTTTATTAAGTTCAGGTATAATAGATTTTTCAAACCGAAATTTTAAGTTAGAAAGCCTTCTGACATTTTCCGACCATTATCCACTAAAACTTCAAATAAGATGAACGAGAATTGACATTTTGGTGAACCAGCCTAAACAATTTATTTCATTTCGTAACACTAACTGGAATACATTTCAGGAAGATGTCGCATCGCAACTTGAGGATCACATCCCTCCTATTAATAGGAACTTATCTCAAGACGAAATAGACACATATATAGACAACTTCTCAACCACAATAAATTTCATGACAACTTTACATTCAGAAAAAGTCGACATCAGACAAAAGAAATATTTCGTATCAAATAAAATAAGGAGATTATATCAAATTAAATACACTTGGCGGAAAGAGTTGAAACTAATATTTCACCGCACATTTAACAGACACAATCCATAACATAACAGATTCTGTTATGGGACATCGTTCAACCTTTTGAACAAAATTGTCTATTTTCGGGGTGCTTTTAACACAAGACAATTTCTTTACATGAGTTTCTCGTTGTGAATGTCGTTTTATGTGCTCTAGGCCACCGGCAATTTTTGTACCACATATTCGACATTTCTTGCTCTTTCCGTCTTTGACAATCCAAGGAGATTCTTTGGCCCACTCTTCTCTGTACGGGAGAATGTATGTCCCTATTTACATTGGCTGAATGTTCAGCAGATTATCGGCGTTTTGTAGAAGAGAGAGGCAGTCGGCAAGAGGGGGGAAAAAACTCTCCCGTACCCGGGCTTATCGGCCTGAACGTTTTGTGTTTTTCACTCGGCCTTTGAAACAACAACAATTCACACAGAAATATCCGGAACAAAATTATGCGTCTAAACGCAGAGGCAAGTTTAATAGAGAATAAGCGGATAAGCTGCTGAAAAAATATACTAGTGTAAATCTGGACTATGGGTCATTGTTCTTGCTTGTCCTAGTAAATTGATTTACATCATTAATATAAATTACATAATACAATTACTTTTAACTTACGTTGGTTCGTCAGAATTCATAGAATTGTTTAATTATATTAATCTATTTCAAAATGCAATTTTTTTCACTGCTGATGCTGAAAAGACGCGACTTAAAAAACAATAAAAACAAAGTGAAGGTGGTTGTAGTTGTTACACAGTACAGAGAGCCCAAACTATTTAACGGCGTTGCGTAGCTATGTCGTTCCATATTGAAAGAGCTTACTTATGGCAAACGGAGATTATTTTTGTACAAAAGACATGTTTGATAAAGAAAAGTATCAGTTGAAAAAGTATCAAAAAAAGTACCAAAGTACCAACAATATCATCCCTGGCATAAGCTAGCTTAAGCAACTGTGCGAATGCATGAAATCGTATGTGCCAAACTATAATGTACTTAAGTGAACTTTTCGTTAAGTTCTCTCAGCTCTCTCTCAGTACCCATTTGCTTAAGCACGGTGCGAAACTGAACGCACGTTCCGTACGGAATTACTTAAGTTAGCTTATGCATATTATAGTTGGGCCTTAAAATTGGCAAGAGAGCGTAACCATTGGGTAGAGCGTGTTATCGATTGTTGTCGTCATATGACGAAAAATTTCATTTGCTGGGAGTTGGGATTGAACTTGATTGGTCCAAAAATGGGTGGGATCGAACCAATGGGCGTGGCTCCGCCCATATAAACCAAATTTTGAAATTGAGATATCTTGCACAATTTGTTAGCGAATAGGCTGTAATTTTGTGCATATGTATCTGGTAGTAGTCTACGTGACTGGTCCAAAAATGGGCGGGATAGGACCAATGGGGGTGGCCCGCCCATATAAGCCAAATTTTACAAATGCACAGTTTGTTAGTGAGAGTGCTGTATTTTTGTATAAGAGCAGTCAACGTGATTGGTTAAAAAATGGGCGGGATGAGAGGAAGAGTGCTGTAATTTTGTGTATATGAATTTGGTGACAGTCTACGTGATTGATCCAAAAACGGACGGGATCGGAAATCTGGGGGCAACGAAGTGGACCGGGTCCAGCTATATATATGTAAAAGAGAATGTGTGTTTGTTGGTTTGTTTATTTGTACCGTATAGACGTCTAAATGGCTGGACCGATCTTCTTGAAATTTCCACAGAATGTACATGTGTAGGGGGTGGTGTAAATAGGGTACTTGAATTTTCGATTTATCAAGTGGGCGTGGTCCCGCCCATATAAACAAAATTTTGAAATTGATATATCTTGCACAATTTGTCAGCGATAGTGCTGTAATTTTGTGTATATTCGTATGTAGTCTACGTGATTGGTCCAAACATGGGCGGGATCGGACAAATGGGCGCAGCCCGCCCTTATAAGCCAAATTTTGGAATTGAGATATCTTGAACAATTTGTTAGCGAGAGTGATGCAATATAGTGTATATAACAGGTTTTCCAATAGGGATGATATGATTTTGAAGTGACGTTTCTGCCATTTGTAATATTTCATAATCTGTCATTGGTTTTTCATTGTATTCAGTAGTGTTTACAATTTCATCATAGAGAGATATACGCAAGAACAAGGTTTACATCATGTACATTTAGAGGATTACTTATTTATTCAATAGATCTACATTGGGCATAGTCTTTGTTATAAGGAAACATTTTAAATATTCGAACGTGAACATACCAGGACTTCCGTTTTCTGCCGTATTTATTTATTATTTATTTATTTATTTATATGAATTACAATACAAAGTAAATTTATATTCTAATTTACGATCCAGGGAAAGGCCGGGTTACAAAGACCATATGGCTAAATGTTTGCAGCGACAGACCAGAGCCTCTGGTGGGAATCGAACCCACGACCCCCAAACTCATAGGCGAGTACGCTACCAACTCAACTACTGGGGCGCTCCTGCCGTATTTATTAATTTAACAATTTCAATGAATGGTCGGCCGAATTCAGTGTTACTGGGATCGATTTATTTCCCATCTAACATTGGGGAAAATAACATTCGATAGTGTCATATTAGGGGGCGATCTTAACTAAAAGAATACTGTCTGGGGAGATAGACAACGTTAATGGCAACGGCCTCTTGAATTGGATGAATGGCAATTCATTACTTAGACTTTGCGACAGAACACCATCGTATCCAAATGGATCATAATTTCTAGACCATATTTTATTAAGTTCAGGTATAATAGATTTTTCAAACCGAAATTTTAAGTTAGAAAGCCTTCTGACATTTTCCGACCATTATCCACTAAAACTTCAAATAAGATGAACGAGAATTGACATTTTGGTGAACCAGCCTAAACAATTTATTTCATTTCGTAACACTAACTGGAATACATTTCAGGAAGATGTCGCATCGCAACTTGAGGATCACATCCCTCCTATTAATAGGAACTTATCTCAAGACGAAATAGACACATATATAGACAACTTCTCAACCACAATAAATTTCATGACAACTTTACATTCAGAAAAAGTCGACATCAGACAAAAGAAATATTTCGTATCAAATAAAATAAGGAGATTATATCAAATTAAATACACTTGGCGGAAAGAGTTGAAACTAATATTTCACCGCACATTTAACAGACACAATCCTCAATACATTTTACTTTCCAAACAGATTCAGCTTTTGAAAATCATTATTAAAGAACAAGTGGAAATTGAACAGGCGAAATTATTTAGTAATAATCTAAGAAGACCAGGATCAAACGCGTACAGGGAGAAATATAAAATAGTCGGAAAGAATAATGATACTCAGATAAAAGACATTTCAGAGAATGGTGTGGTTATAACGGACGACCGGAACTTTGACAATCGGTAATGCACATGACATTGAATCAACTATTCAGAACTCATTCGACCTTATTCCAGTTGGCGTCGTCGACGTCGATTCTTAGTCGACACTGTTCAGATTGATGACTTCATACATTTTTAAATTTTTTTGAATATTTTTAAGTTATAAAAAGGGTTTTTGTTAGTTCATGGATACCGAAAACATTCATTTTGGCGTAAAGATGAAAAAGCTAGAACTTCATAAATATGACGAAAATGATGTGACGACGTCGACGACGCCAACTAGAATAAGGGCGATTATCCAGTTTGCCAAATCAAATTGTGAATTTTAATGATAGCTTCACTTCAATTAATGTCATTGATACCGATAAATTTTGCAGCTTAGACGAGGTGGTACAAGTTTCGTTATCGTTGAACAATAAAAAATCCTTTGGGGTGGATAATATTTCTAATTTTTTTATTAAGAAATTTGCTGTAATATTTAATAATTATAATATTTAATAATTGTTTGAATAGGTCATATTTCCCGAATAAATAGAAAATAGCAAAAGTAATCCCATTACCAAAGAAGAAAGATTTGACTGACATTAACAACTTGAGGCCCATTTCATTGCTCTCTAACATTGCAAAGTTATTCGAGAAAGTTTTAAAGATGAAATTGGATTTAGGTATAGATCGAAATTATATTTCAGATTATCAATTTGGGTTTAGAAAAAGTCATTCAACAGGTGCATCACTTACAAAATTTCATAGTGATGTTATTACCAATTTAATAGAGAAAAATGCACAGTAGCTATATCATTGGATGTTGAAAAGGCGTTTGATAGAACGTATCATAATGGAGTGATTTATAAATTAGTACAAATAGGATTTGATCCGCACATTATAAAAATTTTTAAAAGTTACTTTTCAAATAGAAAATTTTGTGTTTGCACTAGGAAATAAATTATCGCCATTTAACCCTGTCATTTGCGGAGTTCCACAAGGTTCCAAATTAGCCCCGCATTTGTTTAGTATTTATATGAATGACTTTCCTCACGACAATCTGAACTCAGTAGGTGTGTTGTATGCTGATGACTGTCTCTTATACGCTCACGCGGAATCGCCGATGGAAGCTCTAATGGTGTTTTCTTTTCTAAAAAAAGATTTTGCCCAGTCAGAGAACAGCATTTTAATAATGTCGCCTACACTCTCTTGTACTGCTGCATTTTTTATGGTCAGAATCGATAACAAAAATGCAAAAAACTAGACTTTTAACTCACTAAAAGTAAACTAAAAACAAAGAATACTCCACGGCGCCGCCTAAATAAAGCATCTGACCAAACTTCATTATAAAAAAGCACGCACGGACACACGCGGTTATTTAGGCTATTCGCTCGACGACGAAAAAACATCTGTTTTGTAGGGCAGCGTCCACCCCTTCGATTAAATACAGGGCTGAAATGTTGCATTTTTGCCCCGTGCAAGTGCGACAATTTTTACAAAAGAAAACGAAACCCTTTCACAGTGCAGCATTTATTTTACAATCGAAGACAAAAAGGCATTTTGGGGGCGAAAGGCATAAAAAATGTAGCATTTTTTGGCACAAAAGAAAACACCATAAGAAAAGCGTCAGCTCATTTACATGTTGTAGATAAATTTTATTCCGATTGGGGGATTAAAATAAATACATCGAAGAGTGAGCAATTTGTTTGAGAAACGCATCAGGGAAATGTGGTCGAAAAGTTGTCCCCGAAAGTAGATCTTCGAGGCTTTTTTTTGAATGGAATTGAGATTCCATTTGATTGAGATTGTGCATTTGTTTGTAACACCCAAAAGGAGAAGGAATAGACCCATCGTTTATTATACCGATCGACTTAGAATCACTTTCTGAGTTGATTTAGCTATGTCCGTCTGTCTGTGTATGTATTCTTGTAATCAAAGTACAGGTCCCAATTATGGTCCGATGTCCGCAAAACATTACACATATCTTTTTTTGGCCCAAGGACGAATCCTATTGAATTTGGTTAAAATCGGTTCAGATTTAGATATAGCCCCCATATATATGTTACCGCCGATTTGAGATGTAAGCGCTGTAAAAACTTTATTTTATATCCGATCAGTATGAAATTCGGCAGAAAGAGGTTTCATATTACAGGAATGAACACTGTTAAATTTGGAAGAAATCTGTTCAGATTTATATATAGCCCCAATATATACGTTACCCCCGATTTGACATGTAAGCGCTGTAGAGACTGTATTTTATATCCGATCACTGCGAAATTTGGCAGAAAGAAGTTTTTTATTACATAAAGGAATACTGCCAAATTCGGATAAAATCGGCTCAGATTTAGATATAGCCCCCATATATATGTTACCCCGATTTGACATGTAAGCGCTGTAAAAACTGTATTTTATATCCGATCAGTATGAAATTCGGCAGAAAGATGTTTCCTAGATATTGCCCCCATATATACGTTACCCCCGATTTGACATGTTAGCGCTGTAAAAATGTTATTTTATATCCGATCAGTGCGAAATTCGGCAAAAAGAGGTTTCTTTCTACCTGAAGGAATACTGCCAAATTCGGGGGAAATCGGTTCATATTTAGATATAGCCCTCATATATATGTTACCCCCGATATGACATGTAAGCGCTGTAGAGACTATATTTTATATCCGATCAGTACGAAATTCGACAGAAAGAGGTCTTTTTACATGAATGGGTATTCAGGGAAAATCGGTTCAGATTTATATATAACCTCCATATATGTATATGTTCCTCCTGATTTGGTATCAAAGCGCTATAGAAGTTGTACTTTACTTCCGAACATTAAAATTTTCCAGAAAGATGTTTCTCAATTTAGGAACGAATATTGCTTAATTTAGCGATTATCGGTTCAGAATTAGATAATATGTTCCTAACCATTTACCAATTATACCAAATTATCGCAATGACCCTTATCGCATTGTTAGGGAGGTGTAGGGTATCGGCAGCGCCCGACTTTCTGCCTTTCCTTACTGGTTTGTATATATATATGGTGGTAGTCAACGTCATAGGTCCAAGAATAAGCGGGATCTGACCAATGGGCTTGGCTCCGCCCATTAAAGCCAAATTTTGAAATTGAGATATCTAGAACAATTTGTTACCGATAGTGCTGTAATTTTGGGCGTGTCCCGCCCATTTAAGCTAAATTTTGAAATTGAATAAAAAATGGGCGGTATCGGACATAAGGGCATGGCCAGGCCCATATAAACCAAACTTTTAAATTGAGATATCATGCCAAATTTGTTTGCGAGAGTGCTGACATTTTGTGCATATGTATGTGGTGGTAGTCTATGTGATTGGTCTAAAAATAGGCGGTATCGGACCAATGGTCGTGGCCCGCCCATATAAGCCATATTTTGAAATTGATATATCATGCTCAATTTGTTAGCGAGAGTGCTGTTATTTTGTGTATATATATCTGGTGGTAGTCTACGGGATTGGTCCAATAATGGGTGGGATCGGACCAATGGGCGTGGCCCCGCCATATAAACCAAATTTTGAAATTGATATATCTTGCACAATTTGTTAGGGAAAGTGCGGTATATGTATCCGATGGTAGTCTTCGGGATTGGTCAAAAATGGGCGAGATCGCACCAAAGAGCGTGGCCCCGCCCATGTAAACCATACTTTAAAATTCAGATATCTTGCACAATTTTTTAGCGAGTGTGCTGTAATTTTGTGAATATGTATGTTGTGGCAGTCTACGTGATTGTTCCAAAAACGGGCAGGGTCCGATCAATTGTCGTGGCTCCTCCCATATAAGCAAAATTTTGAAATTGATATATATTTCACAATTTGTTATCGAGAGTGCTGCAATTTTGTGTATAGGTATCTGGTGACAGTCAACGTGATTGGTCCAAAAATGGACGGGATCGTAAATCTGATATCTGTGGCAACAAGGTGGACCGGGTCCAATATTTAAAAATGTGTGTTACAAATATATTCTCTTTCGATTCAAACATATTAAAAAAGGCGATTTTGTCCCGTGTAGAAGTCTGAAATTTTGGTTTATAATATGACAATGTCAGCCCGAAAATGTTAATGACTAGTATACATAAATCCTCCCCTTTCATTTGATATACATATGATGCTGTTCGTTGTGTAATATACGAGTATGTAAACATTTGTCGCACGGTGTTCTCCGATATGAGTAGAAAAATACACAAATTATATAATGGCTCGACATCTACTTACGAGTATTTCCCATAAAAAGCTGAGGAAGGACCTATGGTATTTTTTGCGAGAAATATTTTTCTCAAAGACGCCAAGTATAAATGTTGACGATTACTTTTGACATATGTATGATAAGATTTGATTGTAATTTTCTAGGCAGGATGTTATTACTTTGTACACTTTTATGTAATATCAAAGGCATAAAAGATGGATTCAACGTTTATTACACCGATCGACATAGACTCACATTCTGAATCAAAGTACAGGCCGCAATTAAAGTCTAAAAGACACGGGAAACTCTTAATGAACTAAAATAATTTTTCGGTACAAGTGTGCAGTTCACATTTAAAAGGACATGACATTTTTTAAGGATATAATTATTCAAACATTTTTGTAATTTTTCTGAAAGTCCAAGTAAGACAATATGGGTGTCAAATGTAAGGGCACATTTTGGGCTATCTAAATAATATTTTTCTTTTTAGAAAGTGGAACTAAAAAGTTTAATATCCATGGTAGAAAATTTTGAAAAAATATATTTTGCGGATCTTACATTTCAGTTATTCATATTAAAATTTTAGCACTCTATGTTAATTTGTTTGTTTTTTAGAACTACTTTTAGTAGGACTTTCAGAAAAATTACAAAAAAATGTTGAATAATTATATCCTTAAAAAAATCCATGTCCTTTCAAACGCGAACTCAACCAGAAAATAAAAAACTGAGTACACAGTTTTGTAATGCGGCGGCGGCGCATTAGAAAATTTCGAAAGGCGGCGAAGGATGATCAGCTGAGCCGATCAAATTTCAACAATCGGCTTAGCAGATACAGTTCCAACAATCGATGGCGCACGAATGTCATTTACAATTAGAGGAAAAAACTTAAAATTAACACAAAAATTTAAGAAAAGTTTTGGATGTTTTGTTATATTGTTTCAAATCGGTTCAATGAATCTTCCATATATTTGTTTGAGAATGGCGTCTAATGAATAGACCTTCTTCTTATATTTTAGCCCAATCAAAAAGTTACTCTTTTTAGATTTTGGAGGCTCAATATTTGTAAAAGTTATGGACGAAATAATAATAAATAATTTAAATCAAAAAGAGGTACATTTGTTTAAAAAAAAATTTCTACGCAAAAAGTTCTATTGTGATCTCTTTAAAAGCATAAAAATCAGTTCGGCCATTCAAGAGCTATTGCAATTTCTGTAAAAAAAACGCATTTTTAAATTTGAATGCCCCATAAAATTTTAGGATTTTTTTAAATATAAATGATAGCGATCTGATATTATTTACAAACTTTTTGAAATGAACTACATAGGTCTATATTAAAAATTTACAGCCGTATTCATAAAAACTTAAAACACTTTACAAACCTTTGTTAAGCAAAATTTGTTAAAACTGTATTCATAAACGATTATTAGCCTAAAACACCTTTTGTAAACCAGTGTTAAATGCGTGAATTGTAATAATGGTTCGACCCTACTTTAAGCGTTTTTTAAATTGACATTTGAATTTTCTTCGTTTGCATTTGCAAAACATTTTCGTGGAATTTTTTAATTAAATGAAAAAAAATATTATAAGACTGTTTTTGAACATATTTTATAGAAATGGTTTTGGTTAAAATAAGTAAAAAAGAATAAAATACGTAGCTGTGCCTTCTAGAACGTGTTTACGTCAAAACGGAATGTACCATTAAATGGGAGGTATATCAAAACGTGGACCGATTTGTCGCATTTTTCCAGGAAGAGTTAAAGGCATTGTGCAATATAAGCTGCTCCTTATCCCAATAATTTCGTAAGGATTGTTCCTTTTTTCGAGCAGTACTTAGATTGTCACAGAAGGACGGACATGGCTAAATCGGCTCTGGGCATGATTCTGCGTTCATCGGTGTATAAAATGCATTTTTGCATTCTTCTTTTTCCCATATTGTAAATCGTTATAATATGTAATTGAATTTTCCCATCTTTTTTTCTAGTTTGTTTCATAAAAGACCAAAAACTTTTATTGTTGCAAAACCACAACACAAGAAATGCAAATTGTACAAAATTCACTAGTGATATGTAAACAATCAACATGTGTTAAATATTATTCGTTATTCGAATACCTTTTTGTATGCAATAAAAAATATGATCTGAATTCTTCATTTATTTGATCTTTAGTAGTTGTTTTTTCATTTATTGGACAAGTGAGCATACATTTTTGTTGTTTTTAAAATAAACAATAAAATAATTTACATATTCGACTACTCTTACAATTGATAATCCTATTAATGCATCATTAAGAGGGAAAATGGTATGTGAAAAATATAGTGTTGCCAGCATTACATTGATGAAGTCATTAAAATGTTTATTAGTTAAAATGCTGTTTATGAATACGATTTTTTAATAATCGTTTATTTGGCCAAAAGTGCTTGTTAACTAATGTGCACTTTAAATCATAATTAGGATTTTTTATGAATACGGCTGTTAGTAGTCACTTTCTTAATGTTCATGGATGCATAAAATAAATATTTTTGACTCATTAAATACACTTCGGCGGCTGAGTTTCAGCCGATGTGAGCCGCTAAAATCGGCGGCGGCGTCGGCTTGATAGAAAGCCTGCGGCGCGCCGCCGATTTGCGCCGCGTCGGCTTCATAGCCTGGTGCTTATAACTTTATTACCAGTGCATATAAATATTTGAAAGTTTGTTAAGCGTAATGATTTCGTATTAACTTCAGTCCGTTAAAAAATTGACATTCTTACCACGCACCTTTTGGTACCTCCCACACATAATGGCCAAATCAGAGTAAAATTGAATCACTCATAACGTTAATACAAAGTCACATAAACACTTAAATTTGGTACACTGCAATGTCCTTGAGGTATCTACTGTTTAGCGCAAAATAGGCTTGGCGCACACTTATGGTACCCTCACACAAATTGGCTGATACATTCGTACACAACGTTCCCATAACTTTTGCAGCAATCATCTAACTGTTTTCATATTTTGTATTTTAGACATTTATCGGACAATTATGGTCCGATCTCGACGAAACTTTACACATATATTTTTTTTGGCCCAAGTACGATCCCTATTGAATTTGGTTAAAATCGTTTCAGATTTAGATATATCCCCCATATACATGTTAGCCCCGATTTGACATGCAAGCGCTGTAAAAACTTTATTTTATATCCGATCTGTATGAAATTCGGCAGAAAGAAGTTTCTTTCTACATGAAGGAATACTGCCAAATTCGGAGAAAATCGGTTCAGATTTAGATATAGCCCCCATATATATGTAACCCCCGATTTGACATGTAAGCGCTGTAGAAACTGTATTTTATATCCGATCAGTGCAAAATTCGGCAGAAAAAGGTTTCTTGTTACTCGAAGGAATACTGTCAAATTCGGAGAAAATCGGTTCAGGCTGTAGAGACAGTATTTTATATCCGATCAGTACGAAATTCGACAGAAAGAGGTCCTTTTTACATGAATGAGTATTCAGGGAAATTCGGTTCAGATTTATATATAACCTCCATATATATGTTCCTCCTCATTTGGTATCAAAGTTGTACTTTACTTCCGATCATTAACATTTTCCAGAAAGATGTCTCAATTAAGGAACGAATATAGCTTAATTTAGCAATTATCGGTTGAGAATTAGGTAATATGTTCCTACCCATTTACCAATTATTCCAAATTATTATCGCAATGACCCTTATCGCATTGTAAGGGAGGTGTAGGGTATTATATAGTCGGCCCCGCACGATTTTCTGCCTTTCCTTACTGGTTAGATATAACCCCGTATATAGAAACTATCTCTTAGTGGACTTCTTATTGGCATATAGATACCTCCATTCTAAAACATGCTAAGTCGACAACCCAAACAAAAGTTATTCACAAAACAGTACAGGTCATTCGATTTTCATAATAAAGGAATTCCACACAAAATTAAAAAAATCGTCGAACTTTGATCGCCTCTCCTGAAAAACTACCTTTTTGCACTTAGCTTTGTTTAGAATGGAGGTGTCGATATAGATCACAAATTTCAACTGATCGGGCTGAAAATAGGTATAATTATACCCAGAAACCATCACACAAACAATGGTCGTAATAGGTCCATGTTTTGATATAGCTCCCATACAAAGGTCTATCTAGATTTGGTTAAAGAAACAAAACCCGCAAATTTCAACAAATTCGGGCTGACATTTGGTAATATGAGTATATTTGTACCCGAAGTTATTCACATGCGATCCATGCTGGAGGGTATATACAGGGTGGCTGATATGTATTGCAACCAACTACAGGTTGCTATCATTTCTAAACCGCTAGTCTGATAGCTGACAGATTTATTTCAGTGACGGTTCATTTTATTGTTTACTAGCTTACAAAAGCATTTTGATTCCAAATTGAACAGTTTGTGAACAAACAAAATGATCGGGTTTACTTGCCAAAGAGGTCAGCTGAAAATTTACACCTTCGATTGGCCACCAGAACTCAAGCGCCGCCGATGGTAATGGTGTGGGCCGCCGTAACGGCCGATGGACGCTCCCCGCTCGTATTCATCGACCATGGGGTCAAAATAAATGCCGAATATTATCGGGAAAATGTCGTAAAGACAGTATTGAAAGCCTGGGCAGACAAACATTTCGGCCGCAGACCATGGACATTCCAACAGGACTCAGCACCATCGCACTCAGCACGCGTCAACCAAGAATGGCTTAAAAAGGATGTTCCTCGCTTCATTTCTACCGCGCAATGGCCACCAAGATCTCCGGATCTCAATCCGTTGGACTTTTGCGCCTGGGGCATTTTATAGAGTAAGGTTCGCACTAAAAAATACCAAAGTATCGATCATCTCAAGACGGCGCTTCGCCGGGAATGGGCCAAAATACCGCAGAGCCACTTTCGCGTGTGATGGCTTTGTCGGTCGTTTGAAGGCCATAATTCGTGCCAAAGGTGGCCAATTCGAACAAATCTAAACTGTTTCTAAAATTTGATGTTATTTCCGACATTTTTTGCTTTTGAACAATAAACTAAAAAAAAAATTAAAAAAAATAGCGCTTTACTTTGTTGCATTACATATCACGAACTTAACGATCTTACTTGTTTGATTTCAGTAAGAGACGTTTAAACTAGGTTTATTAAGCAAGTGGCGTCAAGTGCACATCTATATCTGAAGCGATTTTCTTCAAATTCGGCAATGTTTGTCCATGGATCAATAAACTCTACCGTGCTAAATTTCAAAACAATTGGTTTTAAAATGCAGCTTCTATAGGGCTAAAGGGCCAAATAGGACGAAACATATGTGTATAAGGGAGCTATATCTAAATCTGAACAGTTTTCACCCAACTTCAACAGGGTTCTTTCCTGACGCGAAAGATTCCCAACTTCAAAATTTTAGCACGATCGGAGTGAAATTAAATCGACGCAGGTAGTGATTATGAGTCGATAGGTATACTTTAAGGTGGGTCTAGCTGTAGTATTTCTCGGTGTTACAAACATCTGCCATTAAACAAACTTATAATACCCTGTACCACATTGTGGTGTACGGTATAATTAAACAACTGGCGATGGGCCATATTTCTCGAATCACGAGGACCCACTTATTGGAATATATTCGAGTCGTTTTATAATCTGTTCGATTAGGTATAAATACAGCAAACTATTATTGTTTCTATATACAGGGTGGAACGCGGTAATTTGCTTATTTCCCTTAGCCTGCAATGCAAAATGCAAATTCCCGCGCTCCGCCCTGTACATATATAACCATGTAAGGAAGTTTTAGTCGGGTAACCGACTAAGGTATACCCTCGCTTTGTGAGTAATGTAATATGGAATATTATAGGAATTAATCTGTCAATTTGTGTGGCAGGTACCAGAAGAGTTTTAACAAATACACATATTATTCGCTGAACAGTAGATACTTTAAACACATTGCACTGAACCGAATTATAAGCGTTTATGTGCACTGCTATGTTAACGTATTCGATGTTGGTATGATTTGGCCATTTTGTGTGGGAGGTACAAAAATTGGCGTGGTGATAACGCCCATTTTTAACAGGGTTATAGGTACTTTAAAAGCGTTACACTGTGCAAAATGTTATAGTATTTTCGTGCTTAACGTTTGGTACAAAATGGTACCTTTGTGGGAGGTTACAAAAGGGAAGTGGTTATATCACCCATTTTTCACTGGAAATTTTTCATTACACTGTAAAAAATTTCAACTATTTTTATGCACTGGTATTAACGTTATATCCTGTTAACCTTTGGTGCATAATGACCAATTTGTGTGGGAGGTACAAAAAGGGGCGTGGCAAATTTTTCCATTTTTCTCAAGATGGTAACAACCAATAAACTAATGATATGTGTAGAATTTCAGACGATTCGAATAAGTAATATGATTGTAATTGGATTATTAATATTTCATTAAATTTAATCCTTTGTGGGGGATGTACTAGAAGAATTGGACCAATATGACCCATCTTCGAACTTAGCCTGAGATAGAGAAAAATATTAGGTAATACCAAATTTGAAGTCAATCGGTTACCCCTTTCGAGAGTTAACGTGCGCTCCAGCAGACACACGGTGGGAAAAACATCTAATTTAGCGCGAAAAAAATCAAAATATGAACTTAACCAAATTCCTAAAATAATAATAAATTAAAATATTAATAACACAAGTAATCTAAAGGCTTGGCTGCACTTAACGGCATTCCACATTTCTCAATTACTTCACTTCTTGACGATATAACGGTTCATTAACTTTTTGAAATCTATAGGCCGTACGCGATTGATATACAGCCATGGTAATAAATATACTACCACAAGTCAATGTTCCTCTAAAAAGTCGCCTATGCGCAAAAATGCAACTTTGTTTGTTAATATTTCTTTATTTACCTACAAGATAAATTCCATCGGTTACATTGAACTTTTGAATGATGTCCTTATCTCCTTTTTGGACGATATTTATGAGTCGTCGATTATTTTTCAACAAGATTAAGCCCGAATACATAAAGCTAAAATTTTGACGGACTGGTTTAACACCAAAAATATACCACTGCTGCGATGACCTGCGTTAAGTATTGATCTAAATCCGATTGAAAACGTCCTGGGGAATATGGCAAATCAAATTTATGACAATTGGCGGCAATTCTCCAATCTAGGAGACCTCCGAGCAGCGATAAATAAAACTTGGAGTGGAATACCAACATCACTGCTTAAAAACTTAATTTATTGCATATCATAATGACTTAAAGAAGTAATTATGGTGTCTGACACTAATACTCATTATAAGACAAATTATGTTTTCTAAAAAAATGTATTGTTTCAAAATTGTTTAGTCTAAATTAATTTGGAAGTATATATTTTACCAATGAAGTACTTTTCATTTTTCTTTTAAAATTCGGATACTTTTAATAAATTGAAATGTCAACACATGTTTTGGTTAACAAATCATTTAAGAACAATCTTCCAATAAAAAGTTTTTCCAAAATATAAAAACACAATTGCATCGTCCTTTTTTTATGTGGAAGTATAATTATTACCATGGGTGTATTTTAGTTGTAAAGTTTACATTCACTTGAACAGACAAGTGATTGTTTTTGGCACAATTTCATTCATTATTTTTTATTTTTTGCTTACCTTATAAAGTATTGTGAAAATGTTGGCTGCCAAGGTTGCCTCTTGATTTTCTATAATTATTTTTAGGAAATATGTTGATTAAGCGATTGGAAATTTTCATATTTGGTGCAAAGCCAAAAAAATTTCGGAAAAAAGTTCTTCGGTTTACATAAGGTTTTGGAGAAAATTTGGACTAAGTATAAGTAACAAAGTCAACCAAAAATAATAAATTAGTTTAAAACACATGCATAAGCATGGTATGGTAGATAATTTCTGTTTTAAATAAATATTCTTTAAAAAAAATTAAAACTGAACTTATAAATAATTAGCTGGCCCGGCGAACTTCGTTCCGCCCAAAATCCAAAAAGGAATGAAAATAATAATACGAACATGCTCATGCTGCTTCCTGTAATTAGAACAGTTAAAATTCTTTGTATTGTATAAACACAATAACTGAATAACTGAAGTTTATAACAATGTCGATGTATATATGCCGGCACTCTCACTTCGTACTGATCACTTTTATACAATGGTATCAGAAGTATAAACTAAAAACTTCATGACGATTTGTGCAATGGTTTTCCAGATTTCGTTTTCAGTATTCGATTCAATATTCGATTGCTACATACCTTGAAATATTATATTTTTTGTGTGGAATACACCACACGTGAAAATCGAAAGGTCTGTTTTCGAGTTATGAGGTTGTGTTGGCCATATCACGCATCTTCTCCAAATTCAAAATTTTCCTAAATAGTGTCCTTCCTTGGGCCAATACGAATTCGTCAAGCCCAAAATCCGTTTTCGAGTTCACTGTGACACGACTGTGTTCGCTGTGACACGCCCGTTTGACCAATACTAAAGTTTCCTCGATAGTTTCCTTCCTTGGACCAATACGACACATCAAGCCCAAAATCAAAACCAGTAAGGAAAGGCAGAAAGTCGGGCGGGGCCGACTATATAATACCCTACACCTCCCTAACAATGCGATAAGGGTCATTGCGATAATAATTTGGAATAATTGGTAAATAGGTAGGAACATATTATCTAATTCTAAACCGATAATCGCTAAATTTAGCAATATTCGTTCCTAAATTGGGAAACATCTTTCTTGAAAATTTAAATGATCGGAAGTAAAGTACAACTTATATAGCGCTTTGACACCAAATCAGGAGGAACATATATATGGAGGTTATATTTAAATCTGAACCGATTTCCCTGAATACTCATTCATGTAAACAGACCACATTCTGTCGAATTTCGTTCTGATCAGATATAAAATACAGACACTGATCGGATATAAAATAACATTTTTACAGGGCTTACATGTCAAATCGGGGTAACTTATATATGGGGGCTATATCTAAATCTGAACCGATTTCTTCCAAATTTAAAAGTGTTCATTCATATAATATGAAACCTTTTTCTGCCGAATTTCATACTGGTCGGATATAAAATGCAGTTTTTACAGCGCTTACGTATCAAATCGGGGGTAACATATATATTGGGGCTATATCTAAATCTGAACTGATTTTCTCCGAATCCTTCATGTAATAAGAGACCTCTTTCTGCCGAATTTCGTACTGATCGGATATAAAATAAAGTTTTTACAGCGCTTACATGTCAAATCGGGAGTAACATATATATGGGGGCTATATCTAAATCTGAACCGATTTTAACCAAATTCAATAGGGATCGTCCAAACAAATGATATGTGTAAAGTTTCGTCGCGATCGGACCATAATTGCGACCTGTACTTTGATTACAAGAATACATGCACAGACGGACAGACAGACAGACGGACAGATGGACATAGCTAAATCAACTCAGAAAGTGATTCTAAGTCGATCGGTATAATAAACGATGGGTCTATTTCTTATCCTTTCTGATGTTACAAACAAATGCACAAAGTTATAATACCCTGTACCACAGTGTGGTGTAGGGTATAACCATTCTTGAGCAATGGCTTGTGCGCACCTCCCCCATTTTACCAATTCTAAATTTTCCTGCATAGAGTCCTTCCTTGGGAAAATAAGAATACACCAATCCTAAAATCGTGAAAATTCGAACGACCCATACTCGAGCTATACCTTGGTCAATACAAATACATCAAGTTCAATATCGTAAAATTCGCAAGATCCGTTCTCGGGCTATGAGTTTGTGTTGGCCCTGTCGCGCCCCTATGGCCAATCCGAAAATTTCCTCCACAATGTCACTGTCCAATATGAAACCATCAATCCCAAAATCGTGAAAATCGAACGATCCGTTCACGAATTATGGGGTTGTGTTGGCTGCGACACACCCATTTGACCAATTCTAAATTTTCCTCCATAGAATCGCACTACATATTTAAAAATTTTATTTTTGTTTCTAATAAAAGGCTTCTGAAAGCATAAAAATAATACTTACGTTTTTGATAGCGCGCGAACTGACCACTGTTCAAAATCCGATCCTGTGAAAAGTCCGGGGTTTATACAAAACTCGAGTCTATCCATATGCAAATTTCAGATTTGAAGCTCTTACATGAGACTCAGCGCCCAAGTGGTCAAAAATCACTTGGCGTAAAAGCACATTCGTTGGAGTTCTGTATATATGCACATAACGTTATAGGCTCATATTTCTTAAAATACTTTTTAAGTACTGAAAAATGACGATTGCTTTTGTCACTGCAGTTTGACCTCAGGCTGGACATTGAATAGTTGTTTCCCCTTTGAGATATGTACCTACATTTCCCTTTTTACATTCTTTACTACATATTAAATAACTTTAAAAGTCACTGAAATAATGAAAATAAATGTGGGTACTGCTACACTGACCACAGTCAGAGAATTCAAAATTGTTTTTCGCGTTTATATTTGCCATGTATAGTACTTCATATTTACAAAATTTTAGCGTTTGATCTTATTAGATTCTTCTGAAAGGACAAACACAATACTCAGGGCAAACATTTATTACGCGAAAAGTCAGTTGTTTATACAACACTCTGGTCTATGAATGTGCAAAACTTCAGCTTTCTAGCTCTTTCAGGAGCCTCAACGGTCAAGTGGTCACCGCCACCTGTTGAGAATTTTGCGACTTTTATATTTCCCAAACCTTCGCGTAGCAATTACAAACAAATCCGCAGAAGGAAGCGTCCAATTTGGTCCAGTAGTTTTTAAGTTTTAAGCAGTCGAACAAACCACGATCCACTTCTATACCCGACACCACACTGTTTATTATGACTTTGTGCATTATTATACTAAATATTATACCTAATAGTCACTAGTAAAAATGGGAAACATCGATCCATGTTTTGATATAGCACCCATATAAAGGTCCCCACCGATGTCACTTCTTGACGCTCTAGAGAGCGGACTCTTCAATTGATCTGGCTGAAATTTGAGAACTCATACCTAGTTGGACCTAATCGTTCCTAGTGGAAATGGGAAACAAAGGTCCATATTTTGATATTGCTCCCATATAAAGGTCCCTTCCGATTAGACTTCTTAGCGTTCTAGGGGACGCATTTTTTAACCCATCATGCGGAAATTTAAGCTTTTGTACTTCATATTGAGTTTAATAGTCTATGGTGAAAGTGGAGTATATCGGCCCGTGTTTTGATAAGTATAAGCCCCTCATGAAGGTCAAGTTTTTTAACATGTGTGTCTGGAATTTAGAAATGTGCTTAATTTAATCTGCAACTGTTAATAGTAATAATGGTTATCAGTGTATTTGCATTGTATTGGACAATATGTTAGCGAGAGTGTTGTAATTTTGTGTATATGTATGTTTCTGGTGACAGTCTACTTAATTGGTCAAAATATTCACGGGATTGAAAATCTGAAATCTGGGGGAAAGGAAGTGGACCCGGCCCAGCTAGTAATTTATAAAATATAGGGATGATCCAAAATAGAAATTATTTCTGAAGAAAAAACTCCGACCTTTACCGCGGTAAATTGCAATATATATTCGAAAAGAGGATTTCCTGAAAATGCTTTAATAAAGAGTGACACATACAATTTTGAGAAATGTGTGAAATCTTCATTTGAGTCGATAAGACGATCTATATAATTCAATGTTTAAATTTTATTTCATGTATATGTTGACCGCGGCTGTGCCTCTAATGGTTCATAGGCTATGTCCAATTTTGGCATACTCTCCCCAACATATCGGCCGATATCTCTTCATAATTCAATGTTTAAAGATGATTTCATGTAAATGTTGACCGCGCATTGCATACTCTCCCCAACATATCGGCTGGTATCTCACGAATAAATTCTTCAATATTGGCTACCAGTGCGTTAACCCTTGCGGGCTTGTCCCTATAGACATGAGCATTAAAATAGCCCCACAAAGATAATATAAAGGCGTTAAATAGCACTTCTAAGCGGCCAATTGACCGGCCCCAAACGTGAATTAAACTGTTCGCCGAACTCTCCTCTTTGTAATCATCGCACGGTAGCGCTCGCCATTTACAGTAACGTTCCTGCCTTCGTCGTCTTTGAAAAAGTACGGTCCAATGACGCCACTGGCCCATAATCCACACCAAACAGTGCATTTTTCGGGATGCATTGGCAGTTCTTGCAATGTTTCTGGCTGCTCTTCACACCAAATACCACAATTTTCTTTGTCCACGTAGCCATTCAAGCAGAAATGAGCTTCATAGCTGAACCCAATTGCCGCGAACGGCGCCGAATCGATAAATCGCGGCCATCAGCAACAATGGCGGATACAGCTGCGATATTTTCCTCTGTCCGCAAACTACGTATGCGTGTTGGTGGTTTAATGTCCAATAATGTAAATTTGGTGCGAAATTTTGGTCACAAGATTCCGAATAGCCGAACATAAAATGGAAGAAGTGCACGATGCACTTTCTTAACCGAGCATGAATTTTGATAATAAAATTCAATAATCTGCAAGCGTTGTTCGTTTGTAAGTCAATTCATGGTTAACTTTTAGATCAAACTGAACATGTGTGATAGTAATATGTTACACGACAAACAGTGTTGCCAAAAAAATAAGATGCCAAAAAATCACCCATTATTTGTTTCTTAATTATGACCATAACATCTCACAATTAAACTCCAATTATTTTTTGTTTCGTTAAAAAATGTGTAATTCTTTTTAGAGCAATTTATTTTGTGTTTTTGTGAAAAAATAATATAATATTAAATTTTTACAGAACTTAGAAAAACGTATTTGTGGAAGAAAAAACTTAAAAGTGCTGTTTTCCATTTAAGAAGTCATATCGGGAGGGACCTTTGTGTGGGAGTTATATCAAACAAGTAAAAACGGATTAAGTTCGGAAATTTGTGGCTGTTCTTGCGTTAAGAAGTCAATTCTAGAAGGACCTTTTCATGGAGGCTATATCGTAACATGGACCTACGACTACCTTTGTTCGTGGGAAATGTTCCGGGTATAAATAAACCCTATACGGGGCAAAAGAGAGATGATATATGTATATGGGGGATAAATCAAAAAATGGGCAGATATTGCCAATTTGCAATCCAAAGTTACCTGCAGCTATAAGAGTGTTTATACCAAATTTCAGTCACCTAGCTCAATTATTGTGAATTGTAGCGTGGGTACAACAGACGGATGGATGGACGTACGGACGGACAGACGGAAATGGCTAAATCGTCTTAGAATTTTACATCGATTTAGAATATACATCTATGGGGAAAAACACATCAAAAGGCCCACTTTTTTCAATTTTATTCTGATCGCGTCAAAACTTGTTGTGGTTGCCGAAGTACTATGGGTATGAGATGTGCCAAAATACAGCTTCCTAGCGTGATAGGTTACGGAGATAGAGGGTGTCAAAGTTTGAAATGTTCACCATTGTATCTCCTGACAACGTAGACCGATTTGAATAAACCGTGGCTTATATGACAGATATTTAGAAACGCACAAAATGTACATTGGCAATTGTTTGCAAATATTTAACTTTCATACTTTTTTCTCACAACTTATGTTTTCCTCACGATTTAAATTGTGTGCTGGCTAGGCGAGTGTAAAAAATGCGACGTCGATTTTTTTCGAAATAGGTTTTTTTGTTCTTCTGGTATATCTGGCTACAGAATGTCACCATTCAATTTTATTAATCGTGTTTATGGTCCACAAAATACTTATACAAAGTAATATAAATATAAATATAATTCAGCGTTCCCCTAAACGTTATGACAGAATGCGATGTTTGTAGTGGGGTGTTTCCAAAGTAACGGTCGTTACCGATTTTCGGATATTTTTTAAATAAAATTCCAACCTAAGCAAATATGCAACGAGGATTGCTTAATTTTTGATTTACGAAAGTTCAAGCATCCGTAGCAACCGAAGAAATCCATTAAAAATGTTATTTCAATAATTTTTTTGACCATTAAAAAAGTAACCGTCGTTACTTTATAAATGTGCTGATTTCAAATTTCAGAAACAAACTTCATGTATTGTAAAATTTTGCACAGGATGTGTCAAGTAAAAAATGTGATTAAATTCTTTGAAATGTTTTGTTAAAGGAATGGGTTTATTTTCAAACCAAAGAAAATTAGTTATCAAAAAAAAATTTTTTTTTAGAAAGTAACGGTCGTTACATTATAAAAATATAAACGTTTTTTGTTTTTTTTTTTCACGAAATTTTCTTACGCGTTTGCGTTTGTTTTTTTCCTTCTTGACTTTGGCGTTCGTCCGTCATCTCTTTTTTTTGATCCAGTCTTCGTTTTGTTGAACGCTCTTTCTTTTGCCAAGAAGCCTCATGCTTTCCTTCGTCTTCTTTTCGTTTTTATACCCTCACTTTAGTGTGACGAGGGTATATATCATTTGCTACGGAAAAAAGTGTAACACGTCGAAGGAGTGACCTTAGACCCCAAGTATGTTCGGAGGAAATCCGTTTTGGGTCATTTTAAGTCGAATGAGCAATGTCCGTCCGTCTGTCTGTGTGTCTGTCTGTCTGCTGGCTGGTGCGCACGATAACTCTCGAAAGGAGTAACCGATTGACCTCAAATTTGGTATGTGGTAATATTTTTTTCTATCTCCGGCTAAGTTCGAAGATGGGCCATATTGGTCCACTCCTTCTAGTACCTCCCTCACAAAGGGTTAAAATGTTGTGAAATATTGATTCTTTAATAACTGCTATACTACTTATTCGAGTCTTTTGAAATTCCACACATAGTATTAGCTTATTAGTCGTTATCAACTCGAGAAAAATGGGCGAAGTCGCCACGTCCCTTTTGGTACCTCCCACACAAATGCACCATTTTGCACCAAAAGTTAACAGCTTATAACTTTAATAACAGTGTATAAAAATACTTGAAATTTTGAACAGTATTATGCTTTTATATTGCCTACAGTCCAGGGAAAAATGGGTGTTGTTGTCACGCCCCTTTTGGTACCTCCCACACAAAGGTACCTTTTTGCACCAAAAGTCAACAGCTTATAACATTAAAACCAGTGTATAAAAATACTTGAAATTTTGTACAGTGTAATGTTTTTATAGTGTCTATAGCCCTGTGAAAAATGGGCGTTATTGCCACGCCCCTCTTTGTACCTCCCACACAAAATGCCCAAATCATACCACAATTTAATGTCTCATAACGTTTATACCAGTGCACATAAATGCTTATAAGTCGGCACAGTGCAATGAATTTAAAGTATCTAATGTTCAGCAAAAAAAGGTGTATTTGATAAACCCCTTCTGGTACCTCCCACACAAATTGACAGAATAATTCGAGTAATATTCAATATTACATTACTCACAAAGTGAGGGTATACCTTAGTCGGTTTACCCGACTGAAACTTTCTTACTTGTTTTCCTGTATTTTTGCATCTTGGTAAGTTGCTTCATGATTTTTCAGCTGAAATCAGTAAGAATCCAGTTAAGCAAGACGAAAACAGTACAAATGCAAAACGCCAAAAGAAAAAGGTAATGGTCGTTACATCTTTAAAAAATGTTTAAAAAATCAAAATAGACTTTTGATGCTTATTTGGCCTTACACAATTCTTCATCTTACTTACCTTCTTATTTTCCGCTACTATAAAATTAAATCGTTTGAATGAATTACGAAAAAAACAAACTTTTGTGCTTTTGGGGTAACGGTCGTTACAGTCGGTGATGGTGATTTTGAACTATTAAAAAAACCTTAAATTTTAACTTGTCGCCTTTAAAATTGTTACTAAGCATGAAGAATAGCTTCAGTTTTCAGCTTGCTTTTGTTTTGTTCGTAACCCACTGTTAGAACAGTGTTTCCAAAGGGCTTAAAATGTGACCGTGCAATTTACGGGAAAAACGCGCACGGTGTACTAAGTTCAAAGTAGCATATTTTTGTTAGTATAAAGAAAATTAAAGTTAATCATTCGGAAAATGACAGATAAATTTATTTTGTGTAATATTAGCGGGAAAATAAATTAAAAATATTAATTTCATTTTTGAGCTGTAAGGGGTCATTTTCTGTGGAAACACCCAGTGATAAAATATAGAAACAACACACAATCAGTTTAGAAGAGGTGAGGCGGATAGGGGGTCTTTGGTAGGTTTGCATATAAAAGACGTATTATCATGCTGACTGGTTCCATAAGGTTTAATTAAACTGGTCTAGATTATTTGATATAATTTTATATTATGTACTTATAACATCAGTGGACGGCATACTGTATTTCAAATACTTACTTCACTTTAGATAATATAGTTGTTATACCGTTTACCATTTTTAACACCCAACAATACTAATCAGGGATCCCATAAAGTATATATATTGGGGGATTTCATGCCAAGTGATTGCATTTTTAAAACATTTGTGGGAATGTTTTTATTTGAGATGCGGAGCACCGCTGCGATAAATTTTTAACCCATTCCAATGTATGAAATGTGTCATCTTCCTCGACTAATCAGCCTTCATAATGATAACTTTCTCTCTTTTTAACTCTACGCCAATTTTGGCTTATAAAGCAGTACTGGGCGAGTACTGCTGTACATCAGTCGCAGCTTTTTAATTTTATATTTTAATTTTTCTCGTAAAACAGTTCATAAATTTCGCTGTTTACACTTTTATAACACAATTTTCATAGAGGGTTTATTAATACTCGGAACATTTCCCACGAACAACGGCAGTCATAGGTCCATGTTTCGATAGAGCCTCCATGCTATATCGAATCCACGGGTAATTTGTAAGATTCGGCATGGCCGAATTTAACGCCACGTTCACTTGGTATACCCTTCACCATAGGATAGTATATTCATTTCGTCACTCTGTTTGTAACACCTCTAAATATTGATCTGAGACCGCAAAAGAATATATCGAGTCCTAACCGCCAAAAAAACTTAACCGACAACATTATCGATTTTAGTTTTTCGATGAAAATTGATTTAGAAACATAATTCACCTGTAAAAATTTCGCAGCTGATAAATGTTTCGTTATGAAGAAAAAGTCAAAACTAAAATAACTCAAACGACATTTACTTTTTGTTTACAAATTTCCTGACAGCATAGTGTCGCATAAGTTAAATTTTCATTCTGAAATTTATTTGAACGCCGTTAGAAAAGTTAATATTTTTGTTTTGATTGTTATCTAATATTTATTAAAATGGCATCTGGTGAAAGATAGGTAACTATTTTTTTTGGTTGATTATGGAAATTTCGTCGAGTCGCAAATCATTTTTTGCTGATTTGTGGTCCGGTCGTGACGAAATTTAGCTCAGCGCTCTTTTTGGCCCTAGGACGATCCCTATTGAATCTGGTGAAAATCGGTTCAGATTTAGATATAGGCCCCACATATTTTTACCTCTGATTTGGCATCTAAGCGCTATATAAATCGGAGTTTACATATGATCATTACCAAATTTGGCGTAAAGGAGTTCAAGAAACACTGTTAAATTTGAAAGAAACAGGTTCAGATTTAGATATAGCCCCCACATACACTTTCCTCCGATTTGGTATCAACGTGTCAGAGAGGCTTTATTTTACATCCGCTCATTATAAAATTAGGCAGATACAGGGTGGCGCAGAATGAGCTATATGGTTCAAATGGTTTATAAGTTTTTATTTATGCGATTATTATATATTTTTTTTAATACAGTGTATTATTGGGGAATTTTTTGCAATTAGCTTTGAAAAATGATATCCTGTAAGTGATGTCCATTTTCTGCTTCGTACATACGTGCTCTTTTTAGCATATTTTCCATAACTTTTCGCAAAATTTCGGGTGTAGTGGCCATGCTTTCATTTCGAATGTTGGTTTTTAGTTGGAGTATGGTTCTTGGTTTGTTAACGTACACTCTTTCTTTCAAATATCCCCAAAAAAAAACTGTCAGGAGCTGTTAAATCTGGTGAACCAGTTAAAATTTCTTGTGCGCAAAATAATGAGTTCGCCGAGTATGTCCCTTAACAAAGCCATTAAGGCACCTGCAGTATGTGCTGTGGCTCCCTCTTGTTGAGTTTGGATGGTTTTCCACAGCTGGACTAACAAAATGTTCCAACATCGTCCAATATGCACCACCGCTGACAGAGATTGAGACACCACTTTCATTTTAAAAAAAATATGGGTCAATTATCCTTTCGGAGGATACACCGAACCTTCGCTGATGAACTTCTCTTGGATTTTCCGTAGCCCAAATCCTGCAGTTTTGGTTGTTAACGTACCCATTTAATAGGAAATGGGCTTCATCGCTCATTACCAAATTGTGAATAAAGTCTGGATTTTCCTCCGCTTTTTCACGGAAACGAATGGCATATTCAAGCCGTTGCTGGTAGTCTGTCGTCTTCAATTCTTGCCGCCGTGATAGTCCAAGTTGTGTCGAACGCCTCCTTGTTGATGTTGATGGACTATGCTGCACCCTCTCCCGTACACGTTCTATATTTTGACCAGTGTGTGCACGGTTGGTGTTCTTCCGGCACCAGGAAGGGTTCAGACCCATGTTGACGAAAATTTCGAATCAAATGGTTTATTCTGACGCACGCTGTGTCAACACAATAGACTGTTGGTTTGAAAAATAAAATTCATAAGTATTTCCCCAAGTTTCCTTCACAAAATGCTGAAAAAACAAAGAAAGAATAATAATTAAAAAAGTTATAAAGAATTCAAACCATATAGCTCATTCTGCGCCACCCTGCAGAAAGAAGTTCCTTGACACAGAAATAATGATATCTAAGTGTGATAAAAATCTGTTGAGATTTATATAAGCCCACATATATTCGTTCCAATTTGGTATCAAATTACTTTAGAAGCTTTATTTAACATCCGATGAAATTTAGCAGAGTGTAGTTTAGATATCGACCACATATGTTAAATATATCTCTCACTGTTGTGAATTTGATTCGAAGTGTAATTGTTCTGCTAAGTGGTGTAGGGTATCATATAGTCGGTCCTTCCCGAATTTAGCCTTTCCTTACTGGCTTTAGTATATTTACGGCCAATTTCACAATCTCCGGTTATCCTACAGTTAGAGCTAACCTACAGTTATAGCTGTCAATTTCTATGAAATTTTTTATTTTTAACTGTGAGTTAGCTCTAACCGGAGGTTGTGAAATTGGGGGTTAATGTTAATGAATTTCCTCTGTTTTGAGTTGTCGAAATTTAAAAAAAATATGCTGTATATTTCTAAGCTTATGTTTTTTAACTTAACCGACATAAATACATCGCATCAGCTTGCTACAATGAAAAAGTCACAAAAATCATACTTATTTTTAAAAAAGAGTAATGCAACGATTAATATTAGTTAATCATTGAAAAAAAGCTTAACATGAAAGATTCATGTCAATACCTGCATTGAGTACAGAGAAAACTAAAAAAACCATCTCCTGAAAAATTAGTTTTTTGTCGGTTAAGTTTTTGGCGGTTAGGACTCGATATATTCTTAATCGTTGTAAAATTCTAAGACGATTTAGCCATGTAATCACGCTACAGTCTACAATAATTGAGTTAGATGACGAAATTTGGTATAGATACTTCTTATAGCTACAGGTACTTTGGGATTGAAAATGGGCAATATTGGTCCATTTTTCGATATAGCCCACTATATAGCAACTCCCCAATTTGACTTTTTAATAGAGACCACAAATGTCAACTGATCGGCCTGAAAATTGGAATTCTTCACATGAACAACGGTGTTTTGATATTGCCCCCATACGAAGTTCCCTCTGGATTTGACTTCGTATCGCCACAAAAACCTCAAATTTCAGCGAATTAGGCAGAAATTTGACATACTTAGTTTATTTGTACCCAAAATCATTCATGCTATTTTTAAAAAAAAAAATATTTTTACCGATTAACCAATTCACTCACTTGACACGAAATCCCTCATGTTCTTTATCGTCGTTAAATTCCAAGACGACGTAGCCATGTCCGTCCGTCTGCTGTATCGTAATCACTCTATATCTACAATAATTTCCATTCAGCAATAAAAACGTTTCTATTGACTTTAAATATTTTATATAACTTCCTATTTAGGTTATTAAACAATTGGAATGCGATTTATGGTGGGTGGTAGGTATATAACATTCTGCCTGGCCGAACTTAACGCCCTTTTTACTTGTTATTTATCTTACATTTTGCGTCCCTGAATCTATTGACCAACACTTTTTCTGTGTACATTTTAAACGACAAGATAACATTTGTTGAAGTTCAAAGCCAAGGACACACTGATAAGCTAAACTGATTCATTTCTACTGAATGAACTCAGAACGAATGACCTTCAGGGGTCTGGAAACAGAATATTTTAAAAGTTTGTGGTACTCGTATTAAATAGACATTTTTACGCACACAATCTATTCCATAAATAATGTCCCCCATCTTACGGGGCACCACTACGGCTGGCCGATCAATGCTCGAATGTTTCATTCGTATCTTTATAGCCCATGTGCTTATAAACTATTTTGGCAGTCACCCTTCGTGCACACCACCAATAAGCAGAACATTTGTCCAACGCTCTATTGGGGCGATAACGTCGATCGTGTGTGCGTATAGAACACTCAAATGAATTAACGTCTTGTGGAGAGGGTTTGGCCATTTTATTCATTGCGATCGCTCTTTCCCGGTGGATAAAAAGAATTGAGTTTGCACACTACATGGTCACTGAATCATTACCGAATTACCCAAAATTACCTCAAATCATGTGATATGAGAGTTTCCTATCTATTTATCTTGGATAAAACAGATGTTGTTAATTTGGAAATCACTACGAGTTTGTATCTAAAAATTTTTATACAGCAAAGAGCTTACAATTGCACGGGACTTTGTGTCAAATATCATACATTAGAACGGGTTAAAAATGTATTGCAGCGGTGCTCTGCATATCAAATAAAATCATTCCCACACCTAGAGAAAAAGTTTGCTATTGATAACAAACACGGCTTGTTATTATGTTTGTACCATTTTGCCTGTTATTATTTGCAACATTTCTGCTGTGAAAGAAGTGAGTCATATTCGAAAATATATCGTTAAATTATTAAGTTATTGAAACCATCTGCAGCCAAATTTCTTCCATCCTTAACAATTTCCAAATCCTCTCCTAGGTCCAAGCAAAGCAATTGGCAAAATTCTAGAAAAATTTCCAATTTTTGCTCTGCGTTCCTAGATTTCGTAGTAGATTTTACTTAGATTTTGTAAAAGAATTTTAAAAATTCGACTCCGAAGTCGGAGTCGGGCTTGGTTGGCTCGACTAATCAGCACCCATAACGATGAGTTTTTGTGTTTCTAACTACCCCAGTTATGGTTTATAAAGCTGCGCATAGACAAGTACTACCGCAGTTCATGCCGATGAAGCCCTTGCGTACGTGTGTGAATGACAGTTTCGATACACACATGTAAAACACCATCATCAATCGCACCTTTTTTATTTTATTTTTTAATTTTTCACGCAAGGCAGTTTATAAACTTCGCTGTTTACACTTTTATAACACAATTTTCAAAGATGCCGAATAGAAAATAAACAAAGTTCATCTATTGATTTTGAAAATCAAAGTATTTTTATTTGCATACCCAGCAAAATCTTGGCAAGTACCTGTCATTATTCAATGCTTTACTAAATAATGACATCTCATTATTCGCCGCATTACTTTCGGCTTATTAATAATGACTTACCAATAATAACAGAAATAAGTGATTTTTTGTTATCAAAATCATTTTGGCAAACTTTAACATAATGCAATTTTGGCTATATGTGGGTTATTGTACAAGATTTATTTATATTTCAACATGTTTTCAAACAATACGTGCAGATTTGCATGAAAATACCAGAAATTCGAATCTGGCATGAGGAAATATGCAAAAAATCATTTTCAATGGCCATTTCTACATATCAACTACTTATTTTATAACTTATTGGTAATGCATTATTCAAGTACATAAAATCGAGCTACAAAAAAGGACTTATTATGCTACTTTATTGTATGCTTTTGGGAAGTACTTTCCTCCAATGACATCCCCATGTTAAAATAATGAGAAAAGTGGCTAAATAATAAGTACTTACCATTATCGAACTTTGCTTAACCGTCGGATTATTTGGTAATGAGAAATTTTGCAGTATACTGCAACAAATACATTCTCATGGTGTGTCAAATTCTTCAATACACCGTCTGTGGGGCGCTTAAAGCAAGTTCCAAAAAATGGAATTAAATAATACCAAACATATCTGCTAAAACAACAGATTTTGTTTGGTAAAATACCATAGAAAAATATTCTTAAATGTCTAACAGAAGTTTGCTAAAATAGCACAACACACTTTTTTGCTGATGTTACTAAAATTTTTCTTTGAGTGCAGTAAACATAAAAGAAACATTTCTCAAGGATAACATATTTTCCATTTTATACAATATCGATTCGCAATACTTTCTTAATTTTTAACATAGGTGATCCGATCGAATTCAGTTATATTAAAATGTTTATTAACAAAAGTTATTCAAAAATAATACAAATTATTATGTTAAAGTAAATACCAATTTTTTTTTATATATATGCTACTATAAAAAATGTAAAGTGCGTTACTTAGCGCGCGTCACAAAAGATTCACGGATTTTTATAAAAAAACGACAAACTTTTTTGACTGCAAAGAAGTTATTTTATAAATCTCTTATATTCATCAACTTTTAGGTATTAGATTTTGTGTGCTTTATTACAGAGGGAAAAATATGTTTGGAACCAAAATTTTTAAATATTATATTTTTATGAACAAATAAATGTTATTTAAAAATCAAGAAATGTTGTTTGGAGCGCATAATTTAATATATTTGAACAAAAAAAATATATATATTGTTATATATATAAATTGTTTCCCTAATTTCGTGTTATCATTTATAGCAAACAAATTTCATATGCAGCTTTAACTTTTGTTTTATAGCACTAATTTTTAATTTATAAATATTCCAATTTATCACTACGGAAGATTATACGATTTAAATTTTAATCGAATTTTACAAACATATAAAATTTCTAAAAATTTGCACTTTGAGCTTATGAAAAACAGAAAACTTGCCTTTAAGTAAGACAGTGCCAAAATACTTAATACTAATTAATATTTCGCAAATATTACTTCCAATTAAAAAAATATTAGGATGGAAACACAGTTTTGTTAAGAGTAAGATCCCCCAAACATATATATTTGTGTGTGTCAAATATTGTATATTTGGAATGTACCCCAAACATATGTATGTTTCAAGCGGAATATGTTTGCGTTAATATACTACAGAAGCGATCAGAGTGAGATTCAGAGTGTATGCAAAATTTGGTAATAATTACGAAAACAGACTTAAACTTTCGAAGTTACTTCCATTTTTTGTAGCGTGTGTTACAAAACTTTGTGATCAATTATTTCATAACAAATACAAGTTAAACAAGTAAAAGCGTTAAGTTAATAGCACGTGAATGGTTACGGGTACTAATAAACTCATTATACCAAATTTCGTTGAAATTTGAGGTTTTTGTGACGTTCCGAAGTCAAAACTAGAGGGACCTTTGTATGGGGACAATATCAGATTCACAAAAAAATATTTTTGTGAATTTTTTTATTTTTGTTTTAAAAGATAGAAGAAAAAGTTGTCGAGAACACTTTGAGTAAATTTTTCTAAATACATTAGGTAATAATTATATAAATGGGAAAAAGGGCCGTTTGACCAAAATTTCAAAATTCTTAAACCTTCAATTTCGAGAGTTCTTAACCGATATGGTTGACATTTTGTATCATAACTATAGCGTGATCAATTTCGAGGTTCCCTACTTTTTTTAAAGAAAAAACACAGAAAATTCAAATTGAATGGGGAATGTTTATTATCATTTGAAAGAACATTCTTTGGCATTTATTTTTTGAAGATTATGTCTATCAAATGTTGGCCGCGGCTACGTCTCAGATGGTCCATCCGTTGAGTCCAATTTGCGATGACTCGTTCGAGCATTTCGACTGGTAACTGGCGAATGATGTTTTGCTCCAAGGCCTGAATCGAAGCGGGTTTGTCATCATAAACTTTAGACTTTTCATATCCCCACTGGAAAAAGTCTAACGGTGTGGTATCACACGATCTTGGTGGCCAATCGACCGGCCCCAAACGTGAAATTATCTGCTCACCGAAGTGTTCTCTCAATAAATCCATTGATTGATGCGATGTGTGGGAAGTGGCGCCGTCTTGTTGAAACCAAATGTCGCCGAGATCACGAGCTTCAATTTCAGGCATCAAATAGTCGGTTATCATGGCACAACGGTCGCCATTGACGGTTACGTTTTCGCCGGCATCATTTTTAAAGAAATATGGATCAATGATTCCACCTGCCCACAAACCACACCAAACCGTTGTCTTTTCTGGATAAGGTGGCAGCTCTTGAATCTCTTCAGGTTGCTCTTCGTCTCAAATGCGGCAATTTTGCTTGTTTACATACCCTTTGAGCCAGAAATAAGCCTCATCGCTGAACAAAATTTGCCTCGAAAACGTCGGATCTTCTTGGAACATGAGCCCATAGAGCGAAGCGAAGTCGCTTGGGAAGGTCGGGTGGCTTCAGTTCTTGCACAAGCTGTATTTTGTATGCTTTAAATTTAAGATCTCGACGTTAAATGCGCCAAGTCGTTCCATACGTCAGTCCGAGTTGCTGCGAACGGCGCCGAATCGACTCTCCACGGTCTTTGTGTACACTCTCAGCTACGGCCGCTACATTTTCTTCACTGCGTGCTGAACGTGGTCTATTCGGTCGAATATTGTCCAATAATGAATGCTGGGTCTCAAGATGGGTGATGGTGTTGCTAATAGTACGCTCAGTAGGCCGATTATATTGACCATAAGTTGAGCGAAGTGCACGAAACACATTCCTCACAGAACGTGAATTTACGTAATAAAGTTGAACGATTTGTAAACGTTGTTCAGTCGTAAGTCTTTCCATGATGAAATGCCAAACAATACTTAACAAAAATAACATGATAGCATGACACGACTCACACGTGATCTGTCAAAAAAAGGCTATTGAAAAAAAGTATCTCTATTTGGATCACCCGTTACTATCCAATAGGACTAAACTCCGTGCAAGTTACATCTCGATCAGAAGACATCGGTTTTTAAAACTCACTTACTTGACATGAAATCCCCCGTAGGAGGCTATATCTAGATCTAAACCGAAAAAATTTAAAAAAAGCACTCCTACCATTTAATACGATTTATATATAAACCGTCTGTGCAAATATACATGGTTTCGGCAGGGGATAACAGAAATAAATGTATATTGTAGAATGGAGAGAAACGTTTTTCTCACTTATTCGAACTTAAATTGCAGGAATGGTTTGGAAAGTAGCGATCAGACTAGAAGCTCCGGAGAGGATCGGGTTTGGATAGTGATCCTCCACTCCGACAAACACAACTCGTATTTTCGACCCCTCTCAGCGTTTATGTAATTATGCCTGTTTACACCTGCTCGTGTCACCGCTGGATTTTTTGGTGTTATAGCCATCAATGTATTACCAAAATTGTTTGGCAATGTTTAATTGTTGCGCTTAATTTGATGTGTCCCAATACAATGGCTACATTCTGTGTGCTGATCTATGTATGTAGTAGTAGTAGTAATCCCAATATGATATCTCTCTTTCTCGCAAAATTTTAAGCTGTAGATTGTTGAATGTTCTAACAATATTAATTCTTTATTGAAGAACGTAGATGTTTGCAATCAGTATGTTTGGAGCTTTCGGAGAGGTAGTTACTAAAGTGCGTCGCAATTAATCATTTACGTTTCATTATACGAAATTAAATATGTTCCCACTAAATGTTTATTTTATTATTCTTATTTTAACAGATATTTGGAACATTTCGCACAGAAGCATGTCATCGACCGGTGAAAAAATACAATTGGTTCCTGTGGACGAATCGAGGCGTTTTATGATCGATTGTTTTAAGGCTGTAAAAGTTCCTCAAGATCATGCTGAGCAAATGGCAGACCTACTCGTTGCGGCCGACTATCGTGGCCACTTTAGTCATGGCATGAATCGTTTGGAAATGTATTTGAATGATTTGGCGATCAATTCTACCGATGGCGGAGCCGTTCCTAAGATTCTTAAAGAGACTCCCTCCACGGCCTGGGTTGATGGTCTCAATGGTTTGGGGGCTGTGGTAGGAAACTTCTGCATGGATTTGGCTATCAAGAAAGCGAAACAGGTAGGTGTGGGTTGGGTTTGTGCAAAAGGTTCAAATCATTACGGCATTGCTGCTTGGTATCCCATGAGAGCCATGAAAGAGGGATTAGTTGGCATGTCAATGACAAATACATCGCCTTTGATGGCTCCAACACGTTCCAAAGAAGCAGCTTTGGGCACAAATCCGTTGGCATTATGCGTGCCTGCAAAAGACGATAAATTCTTATTGGATATGGCCACAACGGCCGTGGCTGTAGGTAAAATTGAAATACAGCGCCGCAAAGGGGCTCCATTGCCCGATGGTTGGGCCCAAGATCCTGAGGGTGAAGTGACCAATGATGCTGAATTGGCATTCAAAACGGGTTGTTTGATGCCATTGGGTGGACAAGAAATCAATTCTGGTTATAAAGGCTACGGTACGCTCTGTTCTTAATGAAATCAAATCACCTTGATAACATACATATTAACAATGTACTGGTATAAATTGTTTCTTTTAAGGCCTAGGAGGGCTAGTTGATATCTTATCTGGCGTAATGTCTGGCGCTAATTACTCCACCAAAGTACGAAAATGGACTCATACCGGTGCAAATACGGCTGCTGATTTAGGACAGGTATTTATTGCTGTCGATCCAAATTGCTTTGCTCCAGATTTCGAAGAAAGAATGTGTGACTTTAATTCCCGCCTACGTGGTTGCACACCTGTAAGTAACTTCACTTTTTATAACCATTTGTACATGTGTATGTATGTATGTATCACAAAATGTCAACATTTCTCTATCTTTTGCTTATACAGACTGACCCCGAAAAGCCAGTGCTTGTAGCCGGAGATAAGGAATCAATGAATATGAAGGCAGTCGATGCAGCTGGAGGTATTCAGTATTTGCCGAATCAGCTCAAAACTTGTGAAATATTATCTCAGCGTTTCAACGTCAAACCTATTGGGTTCATTTAAATGATATTTTAATGTCTATAACTTGTTTTAATTATTTTATTTGACTTATATTTTTTTATATATATGTATGCTTACTATGTTGTAGTAATTTAAAAATAACTTGTATAATTTTTTTGTTTATGTATTGTTTTGCAGTGCTGATAGTTTTTTGTATGAAACATTTTATACTTTTTATTTAAAATTAATCTGTTACATAATTGTTTGATTTAATAAAACAACATTGTATGAAGAAATAACGTTTGAGGATCGCTTACATCATAACTATTTCGTTTGTTTGTTGCAGACCATCTACTACTCCAACAATTGCAGATAGGTTATGTTGAAAGAGAAGAGATGTTCTAACGTCTCAAGTCCATGGACATACCCTCAATCGAGTGTATCCTTATTTATGATAGAAAAAAATTATAGAAAAATCTGTACTAGACACTGTATCTCCAATCATATCTTCTGAGATGGGTCAGATAATAATTGAAGGAGATCCATTAAAATTAAGTCAATCGCAGAAAATAATGTGAGAAAAACATTAATTTTCAATATTTATTTTAGAAAATTCCTTTAAGCAATAGTAGAGTATGGCTTCTCTGTAAAGAACAAACATCTTAAAAAGGGTTAGTCAAATTCTTTGCGACATGCAAGGCACAGAACACATTTGTTTACACAATTTGGTCGGGTTAAAAATGTGTCTATATGTCTTGGATTTTATAATCATTACTATTTCGTCTATAGAATACCAAAATTATTTAATGTTATTGATTTTTGAAAACTATGCAATTATACAAAATTTAAAATCACCGTATCAAGATCTAAATGGCGGTTTTTTGAATCAAATAGCAAATCCGTGATATTTTTTTTATTCATTTCACTAGGGAACATAGGGCTTCTACAAGGGAATTCCAACCTTCTACGCCAGGTAATTTTTCGTCGACCGGGACGTCTGCTACCTTGGGCTTCCACTGTAAAGCTGTTCTACTTATACACGCTGAAAAAATTGCTATATTGTCCCAATCATATTCGGCTTGAAACATACATATATATATTTAGGGTACACTCTAAACATATAATATTTGGTACACACAAAAATTATATATTTCGGTCGAAAACTAGGAAAACTAAAACTGAAATAGTTTGAAAGTTTTGAAATTTTTTTAAATAAAATATATTTGGAGAAATTCCTAAACGATAATTTTATTTGTATTTAAATACATATTTTATTTGAGAAATTTATATTGCAAATATATTTTGATGTTTATTATCACTTGGAAGAACACTCTTTGGCATTTATCAAATGTTGGCCGCGGCTACGTCTCAGATGGTCCATCCGTTGTGTCCAATTTTCGATGATTCGTTCGAGCATTTCGACTGGTAACTGGCGAATGACACGCGTGATGTTTTGCTCCAAGGCCTGAATCGAAGCGGGTTTGTCCGCATAAAATTTAGACTTTACATATCCCCACAGGAAAAAGTCTAACGATGTGATATAACACGATCTTGGTGGCCAATCGACCGGCCCAAAACGCGAAATTATCTGCTCACCGAAGTGTTCTCTCAATAAATCCATTGATTGATGCAATGTGTGGGAAGTGGCGCCGTCTTGTTGAAACCAAATGTCGCCGAGAACACGAGCTTCAATTTCAGGCATCAAATAGTCGGTTAACATGGCACGATAACGGTCGCCATTGACGGTTACGTTCTCACCGGCATCATTTTTGAAGAAATATGGACCGATGATTCCGGTACGTCGGATCGGGAATCGGTCAATGACAAAAAGATAGCTCTTAACGAGAGCTAAAATATTGGTCATGGGTGTCAAGGTCGTGGGTCGACTGGAAGGAGTTTTTTTTTGGATTTGAAAAAATGTACTTAGCTCAATTGGCGAACGATTATTTTGATAATAAAACTGAATAATTTGTATACGTTGTTCAGGCGTAAGTCTTTCCATGATGAAATGCCAAACAATACTTAACAAAAACAACATGATAGCATGACACGACTCACACGTGATCTGTCAAAAAAGGGCTATTGAAAAAAGTATCTCTACTTAGATCACCCTATATATTAATATACTAGCTGGACCCGGTCCACTTCGTTGCCCACATTTCAGATTTGCGATCTCGTCCATTTTTGGATCAGTCACGTAGACTGTCACCAAATACATATACACAAAATTAGAGCACTCACGCTAACAAATTGTTCAAGATATATAAATTTCAAAATTTGTCTCACTCTCCCGCCCATTTTTTACCAACCAAGTAGACTACCACCTAATACATATGCACCAAATTACAGCACTCTCGCTAACTAAAAAAATTTAGGTTATATGGGACAAATCACGAAGACTACCACCAGATACATAGACACAAAATTCCAGCCTTCTCGCTAAAAAATTGTGCAAGATATCACATTTTTTAAATTTGGCTTAAATGGGCGGGATCGGACCAATGTTCGTGGAACCGCCCATATAAGCCAAATTTAAAAAATGTGATATCTTGCACAAGTTTGGACCAATCACGTAGACTGACACCAGATACATATGTACAGCATTACAGCACTCTAGCTAACAAATCGTGCAAGATATATCAATTTCAAAATTTGGCTTATATGGGCGGGGTCACGCCCACTTGGTACATCGAAAATTCTAGTACCCTATTTTCACCACCACCATCTTGGAAGATAAATATGTATATCTTAGAAGAGAATCGATGCTTTCAATTTCTTTTCATTTTAATATGTGGTGAAATAATCAGGCTACACCCAGATTATATTCTATTAGTCTAAAAGTGCGTTAATTGTATATAAATGGGATCAAAGTACCATACTACATATATACACTATTTTTTCGATTTAACTTTTGACCCACTTTGTGGAAGTAGAATTCCACCAAATTTTTACCAGCTATAGAATCGATTATGTAGATTCTTAAAATGCAATAAAAAAATAATGGTGTATATGCGTATACGCTATTGTTTTATTGAGGGGACGATATATAGATGCGTTCCATATATAGTTTATTATTTTTCAAAAAAAAATTATTTCCTCAGAAATATATAATATCTAAAAATGTGTGTTCCAAATATATTTTCTTTCGGTTCAAACATATCAAAAAAGGCGATTTTGCTCCGTGTACTATTAATAGATTTTCGCAGGGTATGACCTATCATTTGCTTCTCGCTATTTGTTGAATTATAGATTCTTCATTTGTCAAATTTAAAAGGTTTGAATTTGAAATCTATCTTATCTTTTTTCAGTCCACTAGCCACATCATCTTCGACACCATTTCCCATTGACATCATACATCGTTGATAGCAGAAGGTATTTACATATGTAATTGGACTATTTTGTATAGTAAGGAAAAAGCTTTATGAAACGATATTTTCTATTTTCAATGTCCTATGCCTTGTAGCATTTAAATTAATTTGAAAATTCCATTACAGAGGCAAAAAATCGAATTTTCTGAACTTTGACCCCGCCCCCTGCCTCCAATTTTCATTTAATTTTTTAAATATTGTGGGTCATTACTTCCACATACTAGGGCAACATTTTCTGAGAATTTGAGAAATATCTATTTTTTGGCCTGTGACACTTGAGAAAGTGTCTCCACCCGGTAATATGCTTATATATAAAGGGGTTTCCAACAAGAGGTGTTTTGGTATTCAAAGAAAAATGCAATTTTTTGAGATAAATGATTGGATGTTTATTTCATAAGAAAGAGGAAGGTATGCCGTTAATAATTAATAACATCAGCCAAATGGCCACTACGACTACGTTTATAGAACCATATCCTTTTCATGAAATCTCCCATAACCAAATCGCAAAGTGGCTGCCCTATGTCCTCGATAGCCTCACGAATTCTATCTTTGAAGTCTTGAATCGACGCTAGGATATTGGCGTATACCTTATCTTTCACGTGGCCCCAAAGGAAGAAGTCGAAAGGTGTCAAATCACAAGATCTCGGTGGCCAATTGTGATCACCTGTTCGAGAGATAACACGGTCCGGAAACTTTTCCCGTAACAGAGCAATGGTTTCGTTGCTTGTGTGGCACGTAGCGCCGTCTTGTTGAAAGTAAACGTTGTCCAGATCAATACCATCCAACTCCGACCATAAAAAATCATTAATCATCTCTCGATAGCGCAATCCATTCACCGTAACTGTTTATCCAACCTCAATTTCGATAAGGTAAGGTCCAAAGTCCCCGCCGGACAATAAACCGCACCAAACAGTCACACGTTGAGGATGGAGAGGCTTCTCAACAATAACTCTTGGGTTTTCCAAGCCCCAGATGCGACAATTTTGCTTGTTGACGTAGCCACCGAGGTGGAAATGGGCCTCATCAGTCAAGATGATTTTGTATCGTTCGTATCGTTTTTTGATCGTTTTGTATCGTTCGATGATCGTGTATCGTTCCATTTTATACCCTCCACCATAGGATGGGGGGTATATTCATTTTGTCACTCCGTTTGTAACACCTCTAAATATTGATCTGAGACCCCATAAAGTATATATATTCTTAATCGTCGTAAAAGTCTAAGACGATTTAGCCATGTCCGTCTGTCCGTCCGTCCGTCCGTCCGTCCGTCCGTCCGTCCCTCCGACCGTCTGTGGTAATCACACTACGGTCCGCAATAATAGAGCTAGGTTAATCAAATTTGGTACAAATACTTCTTATAGTTGCAGGTTGTTTTGGATTGCAAATGGGCCATATCGGTCCATATTTAGATATAGCTCCCATATATAGCATCTAACTTGCTGTGAATCCTACTGTTCTCATCTACTATATTTTTTGTATTTTCGGGGTTATTTTCTTTAGGTTTGAGTTATTTTGTGAAGTCACATGCTATCCATGGTGGAGGGTCTATAAGATTCGGCATGGCCGAACTTAACACTTTTACTTGTTAGTAATGGCGTAGTTTCTACTTGTCAAATGTCAAAGAATAAAAACTTCAAAAAGTGACAGCTACCGAAATACCGGGTGATTCAAAATAACACCTCTTGTTGGAAAACCCTGTACTTTATAGGGTCTCAGTGGTGTTACAAACAGAGTGACAACATGATTATACGCCCCATCCTATGGTAGAGGGTATACAAATTATTATAGGCCCCATCCTATGTTGGAGGGTAAAAAAATATACGAAAAGAAATACAAACAGAGAGGTCAAACTCCGCCACAGTGCTCTGTCTTCATGTATCGATGTGACAAATACAAAGAGCAATTGCAAAATTGTAAAATTTGGTACCAAGCTGTATTTAGACGTAATTAAGAAAAACAATAAAAGCGTTAAGTTCGGCCATGCCGAATCTTATGTACCCTCCACCACGGATAGCATGTGAATGGTTTCGGGCACAAATAAAGTCTTATTACGAAATTTCAAACCGATTCGTTGAAATTTTTATACCCTACACCACACTGTGGTACAGGGTATTATAACTTTGTGCATTTGTTTGTAACACCCAAAAGGAGAAGAAATAGACCCATCGTTTATTATACCGATCGACTTAGAATCACTTTCTGAGTCGATTTAGCTATGTCCGTCTGTCTGTCCGTCTGTCTGTCTGTCCGTCTGTCTGTCTGTCCGTCTGTCTGTCTGTGCATGTATTCTTGTAATCAAAGTACAGGTCGCAATTATGGTCCGATCTCGACGAAACTTTACACATATCTTATTTTTGGCCCAAGGACGATCCCTATTGAATTTGGTTAAAATCGGTTCAGATTTAGATATATCCCCCATATATATGTTAGCCCCGATTTGACATGTAAGCGCTGTAAAAACTTTATTTTATACCCGATCAGTATGAAATTCGGAAGGAAAAGGTTTCTTATTACATGAATGAACTCTGTTAAATTTGGAAGAAATCGGTTCAGATTTAGATATAGCCCCCATATATACATTACCCCCGATTTGACATATAAGCGCTGTAAAAATGTTACTTTATATCCGATCAGTGCGAAATTCGGCAAAGAGAGGTTTCTTATTACATGAAGGAATACTGCTAAATTCGGAGACAATCGGTTCAGATTCAGATATAGCCCCCATATATATGTTACCCCCGATTTGACATGTAAGCGCTGTAAAAACTGTATTTTATATCCGATCAGTACAAAATTTGGCAGAAAGAGGTTTCTTATTATATGAATGAACACTGTTAAATTTGGAAGAAATCGGTTCAGATTTAGATATAGCCCCCATATATACGTTCCCCCGATTTGACATGTATGCGCTGTAAAAACTGTATTTTATATACGATCAGTATGAAATTCGGCAGGAAGAGGTTTCCTATTATTTGAATAAACACTGTTAAATTTGGAAGAAATCGGTTCAGATTTAGATATAGCCCCCATATATACGTTACTCCCGATATGACCAAATTATTATGGCAATGACCCTTATCGCATTGTTAGGGAGGTGTAGGGTATTATATAGTCGGCCCCGCCCGACTTTCTGCCTTTCCTTACTGGTTGTTTATACCCTACACCACACTGTGGTACAGGGTATTATAACTTTGTGCATTTGTTTGTAACACCCAAAAGGAGAAGAAATAGACCCATTGTTTATTATACCGATCGACTTAAAATCACTTTCTGAGTTGATTTAGCTATGTCCGTCTGTCCGTCTGTCTGTGCATGTATTCTTGTAATCAAAGTACAGGTCGCAATTATGGTCCGATCTCGACGAAACTTTACACATATATTTTATTTGGCCCAAGGACGATCCCTATTGAATTTGGTTAAAATCGGTTTAGATTTAGATATAGCCCCCATATATATGTTACCCCAGATTTGACATGTAAGCGCTGTAAAGACTTTTTTTATATCCGATCAGTCTGAAATTCGGCAGAAAGAGGTTTCTTATTATATGAATGAACACTGTTAAATTTGGAAGAAACCGGTTTAGATTTTGATATAGCCCCCATATATACGTTACCCCCGATTTGAAGTGTAAGCGCTGTAAAAATGTTATTTTATATCCCATCAGTATGACATTCGGCAGAAAGAGGTTTCTTATTATATGAATGAACACTGTTAAATTTGGAAGAAATCGGTTCAGATTTAGATATAGCCCCCATATATACGTTACCCCCGATTTGAAATGTAAGCGCTGTAAAAATGTTATTTTATATCCGATCAGTGCGAAATTCGGCAAAGAGAGGTTTCTTATTACATGAAGGAATACTGCTAAATTCGGAGAAAATCGGTTCAGATTTAGATATAGCCCCCATATATATGTTACCCCCGATGTGACATTTAAGCGATGTAAAAACTGTATTTTATATCCGATCAGTGCGAAATTTGGCAGAAAGAGGTTTCTTATTACATGAAGGAATACTGCCAAATTCGGAGAAAATCGGTTCGGATTTAGATATAGCTCCCATATATATGTTACCCCGGATTTGACATGTAAGCGCTGTAGAGACTGTATTTTATATGCGATCAGTACGAAATTCGACAGAAGGAGGTCTTTTTACGTGAATGAGTATTCAGGGAAGATCGGTTCAGATTTATATTAAAGCTCCATATATATGTTCCTCCTGATTTGGTATCAAACCGCTATAGAAGTTGTATTTTACTTCCGATCATTAAAATTTTCCAGAAAGATGTTTCTCAATTTAGGAACGAATATTGCTTAATTTAGCTATTATCGTTTCAGAATTAGACAATATGTTTCTACCCATTTACTAATTATTCCAAATTATTATGGCAATGACCCTTATCGCATTGTTAGGGAGGTGTAGGGTATTATATAGTCGGCTCGCCCGACTTTGTATGGGGGCTATATCAAAACATGTAACTATGGCTACCGTTGTTCGTGTGAAGGTTTTCGGGTATAAATAAACCGCAGTTACCAATTGTCATCCGGATCAGTTGACATTTGCGGTCTCTATGGGATTAATAAGTCAAATCAGACAGATGCTTTATATGGGGGCTCTATGAAAATATGGACCGATATTGCCTATTTTCAATCCCAAGTTACCTGCAGCTATAAGTGTCCGTCCGTCTGATTACAATAGACGGACGGACAGACGGACATGCCTAAATCGTCTTAGAATGTTAAGAATATATATACTTTACGGGGTCTCAGATCAATATTTAGAGGTGTTACAAACGGAGTGACAAAATTAATATACCCATCCTATGTTGAAGGGTATAGAAATAAATTTGGACCCAATCGGACCGCCGGTATCGTACCCGCAAGCAAATTAGCATTGTATATTTATGAAATTTAACACGTCATAATATTTCATAGATATGAGTTGCGGTGCCAAATTTCGACACTATAGAGCGAGTCCTTTTGGTACGTCCCACACAAAGGTTTGAGCCCTTTGTGTGTGTCCAGTGTAATGTAATTTTGTATATATGTATCTGGTGGCCATTGGCGTAGCAATGGATTTATGCTGGGGAGGGCTATAGCCCCCAGAATAAAAGTTTGTTTTTATGGTTTAAAATTATTCACAAATGAAATTGTCAACAAAAATTAGGAAATTAGATCATATTGAAATATAATTTATTACAACCTTTCTATGATAAATTAATATATTGCATTAAGAATAATTCGGTCTTTTAAATGTTTAAAGAAAAAACAAGTCAAAGCGTTAAGTTCGGCCATGCCGAATCTTATACTCGTACATATAACCTCCACCATGCATAGCATGTGAATGGTTTCGGGCACAAATAAATTCGTATTACCAAATTTCAGCCCGAATCGTTGAAATTTGTGGTTTTTGTTGAGTTAAAAATTAAAATCTAGAGGGACTTTTGTATGGGGGCTATATCCAAACATGGACCCCAGTTACCAATTTTCAGACCGATCAGTTGAAATTTGTAGCGTTAAGCAGTCAAATCGGAGAAATGACTAAATCGTCTTAGAATTTTACGAATTTTTTAATTTTACTAACAATTTTGCTACTTAGTTTACGATATAAGATGTTTCGATGTAGATCTTACTCATGTTTTAATTCGACGCATCGCAACGATGTCCTTTACAGCCAGAAGCTCTTAGTTGCAACATGCATTTGGATAAATATTTAAAAAGATTTTGTTTTTATACTATCTTTTTTTAATCTACAATTTATGTATATTTATCAACCTTTTCTTTCTCTGATTGGCTTATTGTCATAACGAGTCTTGAAAACATTTTTAGCACAATAATTTCTGCAGTTAGTGATCCCATATCAATTTGCACGATACTTCTATAATCATCTATGCATTCAAAAGTTAAACGCAATCGGTTTTATGTCATGTTCAGGTTTTATCTCAAATTACATTTGCACCATGATAAGACTTTCAATTATTGAAATATTTTCCATTTTATTCGTCCACAAAAAATCCAGAATAAATTTATGAAAAGAATTGGCATTGCAAGTAGATGCAGAACAATTTACGACGCCTAAGAATCGTTCTTATACAGGGTTTTCCAACAAGAGGTGTTATTTTGAATCACCCGGTATTTCGGTAGCTGTCACTTTTGAAGCTTTTACTCTTTGACATTTGATAGTAGAAACTAAGTCATTACAAAAATGGAACGATACAAGATTCAACAACGCATTGAAATTATTCAAATTCGAAAATCATCGCAAAATCATCTTGACTGATGATGATTGGACCTTACTTTTTCGAAAATGAGGTTGGATCAACAGTTACGGTGAATGGATTGCGTTATTGCGTTGGATGGTATTGATCTGGACAACGTTTACTTTCAACAAGACGGCGCTACGTGCCACACAAGCAACGAAACCATTGCTCTGTTACCGGAAAAGTTTCCGGACCGTGTTATCTCTCGAAGAGGTGATCACAATTGGCCACCGAGATCTTGTGTTTTAACACCTTGCGACTTCTTCCTTTGGGGCCACGTGAAAGATAAGGTCTACGCCAACAGCCCAGCGTCATAGGGCAGCCACTTTGCGATTTGGTTATGGAAAATTTCATGAAAAGGATATGGTCCTGTAAGCGTGGTCGTGGTGGCTATTTGGCTGATGTTGTTTTTCATTATTAAAGGCATACCTTCCTCTTCTATATATATAAAGAAGAATGTGTGTTTGTTTGTTTGTTGGTTTGTTTGTACCGTATAGACGTCTAAACGGCTGAACCGATCTTCTTGAAATTTTCACACAATGTACATGTGTGGGGCGTGGTGAAAATAGGGTACTTGAATTTTCGATATATCAAGTGGGCGTGGCCCCGCCCACATAAGACAAATTTTAAAATTGAGATATATTGCACAATTTGTTAGCGAGAGTGCTGTAATTTTGTACATATGTATCTGGTGGCAGTCCACGTGATTGGTCCAAAAATGGGCGGGATCGGATCAATGGGCGTGGCCCCGCCCATATAAGCCAAATTTTGAATTTTAGATATCTTGCACAATTTGTTAGCGAGAGAGCTGTAATTTTGTTTATATATATCTGTTGGCGACCTACCTGATTGGTCCAAAAATAGGCGGGGTCGGACTAATGGGCGTGGCCCCGCCCCTTTAAGTCAAATTTTTAAATCGAGATATCTTGCACAATTTGTTAGCGAGAGAACTGGAATTTTGTATATATATATCGGGAGGCAGTCTACGTGATTGGTCCAAAAATGGGCGGGGTCGGACTAATGGGCGTGGCCCCGCCCCTTTAAGCCAAATTTTGAAATTGAGATATCTTGCACAATTTGTTAGCGAGAGAGCTGTAATTTTGTGCATATGTATCTGGTGGCAGTCTACGAGATTGGTTCAAAAATGGGCGGGATCGGACGAATGGGCGTGGCCCCGCCCATACAAGCCAAATTTTGAATTTGCACAATTTGCTAGCGAGAGAACTAGAATTTTGTATATATATCTGGAGGCAGTCTACGTGATTGGTCCAAAAATGGGCGGGGTCGGACTAATGGACGTGGCCCCGCCCCTTTCAGCTAAATTTTGAAATCGAGACATCTTGCACAATTTGTTTGCAAGAGAGCTGTAATATTGTGTATATATATCTGCTGGCGACCTACGTGACTGGTTCAAAAATGGGCGGGATCGGACCAATGGGCGTGGCCCCGCCCATATAAGCCAAATTTTTAAATTGATATATCTTGCACAATTTGTTAGCTGTAATGTTGTACATATGTATCTGGTGGTAGTCTTCGTGATTTGTCCAAAAATGGGCGGGATTGTATTAGGTGGTAGTCTACTTAATTGGTCCAAAAATGGGCGGGATCGGACCAATGGGCGTGGCCCGCCCATATAAGCCAAATTTTGAAATTGATATATCTTGCACAATTTGTTAGCGAGAGTGCTGTAATTTTGTGCCATGTATCTGGTGGTAGTCTTCGTGATTTGTCCAAATATAGGCGGGATTGGACGAATGGGCGTGGCCCCGCCCGTATAAACAAAGCTTATCACAATCTTGCACAATTTGTTAGCGAGAGTGCTGTAATTTTTGCATATGTATTAGGTGGTAGTCTACTTGATTGGTGTAAAAATGGGCTGGATTGGACCAATCGGCGTGGCCGCGCCAATGCAAACCCAATCGACATAACTCGCACAAATTATTAGCGAGATTACTCTAATTTTGTGCATATATATTAGGTGGCAACCTACGTGCTTGCTCCAAAAATGGGCGGGGTCGGACAAATGGGAGTGGCCCCGCCCATATAAGCCAATTAAATTTTTGTTTGATATATCTTGAACAATTTGTTAGAGAGATCAATGTAATTATGTGCATATATATTTGGTGTCAGTCTACGTAATTAGTCCAAAAATTAACGGGATCGGAAATCTGAAGTCTGGGGCAACGAAGTGGACCGGGGCCAGCTAGTTATCTATATATATAAAGAAGAATGTGTGTTTGTTTGTTGGTTTGTTTGTACCGTATAGACGTCTAAACGGCTGGACCGATCTTCTTGAAATTTTCACAGAATGTACATGTGTGGGGCGTGGTGAAAATAGGGTACTTGAATTTTCGATATATCAAGTGGGCGTGGCCCCGCCCACATAAGGCAAATTTTAAAATTGATATATCTTGCACAATTTGTTAGCGAGAGTGCTGTAATTTTGGACATATGTATCTGGTGGCAGTCCACGTGATTGGTCCAAAAATGGGCGGGATCGCAGCAATGGGCGTGGCACCGCCCATACAAGCCAAATTTAAAAAAATGTTATATCTTGCGCAATTTGTTAGCGAGAGTGCTGGAATTTTGTGTATACGTATCTGGTGGCAGTCTACGTGACTGGGCGGAATTGGGTTAGTGGGCGTGGCACCGCCCATATAAGCCAAATTTTGAAAGTAACTTATCTTGCACATTTTGTTAGCGAGAGTGCTGTAATTTTGTGCACATGTATGTGGTGGTAGTCTAGGTGAATGGTCCAAAAATTGGCGGAAGCGGACCAATGGGCGTGGCACCGCCCATATAAGTCAAATTTTGAATTTTAGATATTTTTCACAATATGTTAGAGAGAGAGTACTGTAATTTTGTACATATATATCTGGTGGTAGTCTACGTGATTGTTCCAAAAATAGCCGGGATCGGACCACAGGGCGTGGCACCGCCCATATAAGCCAAATTTTGAAATTAAGATATCTTGCACAATTTGTTAGCGATAGTGCTGTAATTTTGTACATATGTATCTGGTGGCAGTCTACATGATTGGTCCAAAAATGGGAGGGATCGCAGCAATGGGCGTGGCACCGCCCATATAAGCCAAATTTAAAGAATGTTATATCTTGCACAATTTGTTAGCGAGAATTTTGTGTATACGTATCTGGTGGCAGTCTACCAAAGGGCGTGGCCCTGTCCATATAAGCCAAATTTTGAAATTAAGATATCGTGCACAATTTGTTATCGAGAGCGCTGTAATTTTGTGCATATGTATCTGGTGGTAGTCCACGTGATTGGTCCAAAAATGGCCGGGATCTGACTAAAGGTCGTGGCCGGCCCATATAAGCCAAATCTTAAAATTAAGATATCTTGCACAATTTGTTAGCGAGGGTGCTGTGACTTTGTGCATATGTATCTGGTGGTAGTCTACGTGATTGGTCAAAAACTGGGAGGAATCGGATCAATGGGCGTGAAATTGAGATATCTTCAAAATTTTTTAGCGAGAGTGCTCTTATTTTATGGGGATGTTTTTGGTGGAAGTAATCGTGATTGGTTCAAAAATGGACGGAATCGGAAATCTAAATCTGTGGCAACGAAGTGGACCGGGTCCAGCTATATATATATACATGGATGTGTGTATGTTACGTATGGACTCCAAAACGTCTGGATCGGTTTTGATGACATTTTCAGGGAATGTTCAAATAAGCCTAGAAGGTGACATAGGCTTTATTAGTTCTTGATTGAGGGGCGTGGGTCCGCCCATATAAGCCAATGTTTTTAGTGATTCCTACTGTCCGTATCTACGAATAGATTAACGAGATTCCTACTGTCGCTATCTACATGAACCATGTTTTGATAAATGGACGGCCTCGGAAATCTGAAGTCTGGGGCAACGAAGTGGACCGGGTCCAGCTAGTTATGAAATAAACATCCGATCATTTATCTCAAAAAATTGCATTTTTTCTTTGAATACCAAAATAACACCTCTTGTTGGAAAACCCTTTACATCCAAATTGATTGCAAACCCTTGAGTTTTGAGTTTCATTACAGCATTTCCAAAAATTTATATTATTTCTGGCATTGGTAACAGTAAAATTGATAGATTATTGGCGTTGATCAAATTAAAACATCCAGCTGAAATATCTGTGGGGGGGGGCTAAAAAACTTCTGGGGTGGTATTAGACCACCCCAGCCACCCCCTTCCTACGCTTATGCTGGTGGCAGTTTACGTGATTATTCCAAAAATTGGCAGGTTGAAAACAATGAGCTTGGCGCTGCCCATGTGCGCTAAGTTTTTAAATTGAGATATATTGAGCATTTTTTAGCGAGAGTGCTGTACTTTTGTGTATATGCATTTGATTTGATTAATTTATCCAAAAATAGGCGGAATCGGAACAATCAACGTGGCCACTCCCACATTACTCAACAAAAATTGGAAGTTATCGGAAAACGCCCATACGGCCCAGTATTGAAAACGGAATACCACGATAAACATAGCACCAATCGTTTTGAAAATTTGCACGAGTGTATTTGACTACAATATGAGCGACCCAACAAAGAAAGAGCGATATTGGATAAATGGGTGTTGCCCCGCCCATATATGTAGTCGTATTGAAAACGAAATATCTGCAGAACCATTTCACCAATTGTATTCAAATTTGTTATGGATGTATGTAACACAAATATGTAAGTGGACGTGGTTCCGCCCATACGACTGAAAACGAGATATATGGAAAATCCAAAAACGATCAAATGTACAACTACGAGGGTTGCTATTTATATTTCGGTCCTGGCAATGCTGATGTTGCCAGATGAAAACTGGAACTTCCATTGGAAAGTATGAAATTTTTTAGCATAACTTCACGCAAACCTTTTTGGTATTTGTGCGCGAATTGTTTTGGTTACAGTGTGTTGAAAATTCACCTCCAAAACATGGTTTTTGAACGCTTCGACAGCTGCTTCAGGCGTCGAAAAACGTTGACCAAGTGGACGTGGTTCCGCCCATACGACTGAAAACGAGATATATGGAAAATCCAAAAACGATCAAATGTAAAACTACGAGGGTTGCTATTTATATTTCGGTCCTGGCAATGCTGATGTTGCCAGATGAAAACTGGAACTTCCATTGGAAAGTATGAAATTTTTTAGCATAACTTCACGCAAACCTTTTTGGTATTTGTGCGCGAATTGTTTTGGTTACAGTGTGTTGAAAATTCACGACAGCTGCTTCAGGAGTCGAAAAACGTTGACCAAGCAGTATTATCTTGATGTGAGTGAATAAGAATAAGTCATAGGGTGTCAAACCAGGGCTGTACGGCGGATGACCCATCAATTCGACGTTTTGGCCGGTCAAAAAGGCGCTGGTTGGGGCCGATGTGTGAGAGCTCGCATTGTCATGGTGCACAGTGATCCGCATTATCTTGTTCGTTTTTCGAATTGTGGTGTACCACTTAAAATGGACCGCCGTACTTTGCTCAAGCGGAGCAGTCGCCACATAACCAGTTTTGCCGAAGAAACAGGTGACCATTTGCTTCGGAGTGCTTCTTCCACGAACAACTTTCGTTGGATTTGGCTCGTCTTCGAAGACCCACACGGTCGATTGCTGTTTTGTTTCGGGCTCATACGCATAGATCCAAGATTTGTCACCTGTGACGATCTTATTAACGTCTTTTGATGCAACGCGATCGTATATTTTCGAAATTTCTTTGCACCAATCGACACGAGACTTTTTTTGAGCGATTGTAAAATTGTGCGGGATCCAACGAGAACAAACATTTTTTACGGCCAGGAGTTCACGCAATATCGAATGTATGCTGGTGGAAGAAATGTCCAAGGATGCCTCTATCTCACGGTATACGGTATGTCATTACACACATTATCAATTCACGCACGGCATCAATGTTCTCTGGCACAACGGCCGTTTTTGGACGACCTTCACGGCCCTCGTCTTTGAGCGGGCGTCGGCCACGATTGAATTCATTAAACAAGTTTTTCACGGTGCTATAGGATGGTGCTTCATCGCCATACAATGATTTAAGTTCATCGATGCACTCTTGTCGTGATAATCCACGTCGAAAGTTGTGAAAAATGATCGCTGGAAAATGTTCACGAGTTAATTCCATTTTTTGCCAAATTGATTTTTTCAAGTCACTGTAAACAACACAAATGATGGTCGTACGTCAAAACGTTCTGAGTACGTTTATGCTAAAAAATGTCAAACTTTCCAATGGAAATGTCAGATGGCGCCAAGCAACGCTTAATGTTTCCTAGGCCAGAAATATATATAGCAACCCTCGTATATATTGAGAACATATTGTGAAAATGAAACAAGTAAAAGCGTTAAGTTCAGCCATGCCGAATCTTATATACCCTCCACCATGGATAGCTTGTGACCTCACAAAATAACTCAAACCTCAAGAAAATAACACCGAAAAACACAAAAAAATATAGTAGATGAGAACAGTAGGAATCACAACAAGTTATATGCTATATAACTCGAAAATCTGAAATCTGGGGCATGATTGCATGTGTGTTTGTTTGTTTGTCTGTTCCGTATAGACGTTTAAACGGCTGGACCTATCTTCCTGAAATTTATGAAATCACTGAATGTAGATGTGGTGGAAAGAGGGTATTTGAATTATTGATATATATCATGACTCAATTTGTAAAAACGAGATATCTGGTCAATTTTGTAGTTGAACAAATGCATCTGGTGGTAGCCCATATGAGCCAAGTTTTGAAATTGAGCTATCATAAAAATTTATTAGCGAGAGTGCACTAATGTTGTGCATACGGTTGGCATTCTACTTGATTGGTAAAATTTTTTGTATATCCATTTGGTGGCAGTATACGTGATTGGTAAAAAAATGGGCGTGATCAGGCCAAGGGGCGTGGCCCTGCCCATATGAGTTAAGTTTTCATATTGAGATATCTTAAACAATTTGTTAGAGAGAGTGCTAAATTTGTGTGTATATGTATTTGGTGGCAGTGTACATGATTGGTCCAAAATTAGGCGGGGTCGGGCCAATAGGCGTCTCCCCGCCCATATGAGCTAGACACGTATTTTCTCAGTATGTTCCAGTCATATCCTCTGAGATGAGTCAAGTCTGGCAATATGTCGGAACCGAAATATCGGGATCTTGCATGTGTGAAAGCTGGGCAGTGACACAGAAAATGTTCCATCGTTTCGATGTTTTCCCTGCATGGCCTGCACTCGTCGTTTTCTGCTAGTCCTATGCGATTAAGATGTGCCTGTAAGCTTGAGTGTCCCGTTAGAATACTTATCATCTTACTAATCTCGATCTTGTTTAGTTTCACTACTGGTTTTCTTCTCATTTGGGTCACCCCACAGTATCTTTGCAGTTGCTCCTACAGTTGCTCTATTCCACACAGTTTTATGAGCCGTGTGTATTTAGTGGGAGTCTATGTTATTGGTCAAAAATGGGCGGGAACGCCCAATGGTCATTACCCCGACAATATGAGCAAATTTTGAAATTGAAATATATGGAGAACCATTTCGCGATATTTTACCTTTAGTATTGAAATCAAAACTAAAGGAGAACGTTTACAGAACCGGCCTGAGACTTGTCATACATGCATTTGAACTATGATTACTGAAACATAATATTTGCCTAAGTATATATCGCTCATTTAGAAAAAGAACGTCACAACTCAAAATTTGACATTTCACTTCAGCTTTATTTAAATGATCTATACAAAAATAACTATTTGGCAGATTGGGATGACATAACTTCTGAAATGCGCCAAATATGGTTGTCTTCCTCAGGAAACAGCCCAATCGTGGATATATAGATATTGAAATGTAGGACAATTTAGTATGAACAACTCCAAAAAAAATATTTTTTATTAGATTTATTGAATGTTTTCACATTCGAATTGTTCAGCTTTTTCGATCAACTCTTCCTTTCGAAAGAGAGGTTTTTGTGGTGTATTGGAAAGCCATGTAAACACATGCCCTTATACGTATTTCTATCCTGTGTGGGGATATCATCAGAAGGATTTATACAAGGTGGCGCAAAAGTAATCCTCCTATCAGAAAATGCTATAAATGGCGCAAAAGTAATCCTCCTATCAGAAAATGCTATAAATTTTGCGATTGGCCCCTAATGTCAGTTCTGTTTTGACATTTGTGTAGTAAACACATGCGAAATACACGTTAATAAACAATGTTACGCTACACTGCTCCAGAACGCGGAATATTGCTGACTATTTATTTGACCAATAATCGGTCGGTGACTTTGGCACAAAACATCGAAAGGTTACTTTTGCGCCACCTTGTACATGACACAGTGTGAGCTTGTAGTTGTGGCGATCATTACTTGTATATATACCAATGTACAAAGAAATTTGTAGATAATTTTGTTGTAACGTTCTTTTTCTAAATGAGCAATATGTATGTACAGTGAAAAATTTGGGAAAGTGAATTTTGAATTGTGATGGGATCACCCTGACCCATTGTTTATTATACTGATCGGCATAGAATCACTTTTAGAGTCGATCTGTACTTGTCCGTCTGTCTGTCCATGTATTCTTGTTCGCAAAGTGGAGGTCGTAGAATTGGTACCGAGGCATTTCTTAGACTAGATCGGTTCAATTTTAATATTGCCCCCATATATATTTTTCGCCCGAATTGTCCCTTTAGCCTTTAGAGTTTATAATTCTATGGAACATCATTGTTGAATTTGAAAAAAAAATCGGTTCAGAATTAGATATAGCTCCCATAAATATGTTTCGTCGGATTTGGCTACAGAATTAGAGAAGCACCAAATGCAAATTGTGTGAACAAATTTTAGTTGAAGTATATAAGTACATTGGATATTTCATTCTTATCCAATCTTACTAGAGTGGTGTAGGGTATCATATACAGGGTGGCTGATATGTAATGCAACATAGTAAAGTGCTATATTTTTTTAATTTTTTTTTTAAATTTTATTGTTCAAAACCAAAAAATGACGGAATAACATAAAATTTTAGAAACAGTTTAGATGTGTTCGAATTGGCCACCTTTGGCACGAATTATGGCCTTCAAACGGCCGATAAAGCCATCACACGCTGCACGAAAGTGGCTCCGCGGTATTTTGGCCCATTCCCGGCGAAGCGGCGTCTTGAGATGATCGATACTTTGGTGTTTTTTAGTGCGAACCTTACTCTCTAAAATGCCCCAGGCGCAAAAGTCCAACGGATTGAGATCCGGAGATCTTGGTGGCCATTGTGCGGTAGAAATGAAGCGAGGAACCTCCTTTTTAAGCCATTCTTGGTTGACGCGTGCTGAGTCCTGTTGGAATGTCCATGGTCTGCGGCCGAAATGTTTGTCTGCCCAGGCCTTCAATACTGTCTTTACGACATTTTCCCGATAATATTCGGCATTTATTTTGACCCCATGATCGATGAATACGAGCGGGGAGCGACCATCGGCCGTTACGGCGGCCCACACCATTACCATCGGCGGCGCTTGAGTTCTGGTGGCCAATCGAAGGTGTACATTTTCAGCTGACCTCTTTGGCAAGTAAACCCGATCATTATACCCTACACAACACTGTGGTACAGGGTATTATGACTTTGTGCATTTGTTTGTAACACCTAAAAGGAGAAGAGATAGACCCATTGTTTATTATACCGATCGACTCAGAATCACTTTCTGAGTCGATTTAGCCATGTCCGTCTGTCTGTCCGTATGTCCATGTATTCTTGTAATCAAAGTGCAGGTCGTATTTATGGTCCGATTGTGATGAAATTTAGCATAGTCCTCTTCTTTGGCCCAAGGACGATCCCTATTGAAATTGGTTAAAATCGGTTCAGATTTGGATATAGTCCCCATATATATGTTTCACCCGATTTGACATGCAAGCGCCGTAGAAACCACATTTTACATCCGATCTTTATGAAATTCGGCAGAGAGAGTTTTATTATTACGTGAATGAACACTACCAAATTCGGAGAAAATCCGATCAGATTTAGATATAGCCCCCATATATATGTTTCACCCGATTTGGCATGTAAGCGCTGTAGGAACTGTATTTTAAATCAGATCAGTACAAAATTTGGTAGAGAGTTCTCTTATTACATGAATAAACACTGCCAAATTCGGGGAAAATCGGTTCAGATTTAGATATAGCCACCATATATATGTTTCACCCGATTTAACATTTAAGCGCTGTAGAAATCGTGTTTTATATCCGATCAGTACGAAATTTAACAGAGAGAGTTCTTATATTACATGAATAAACACTGCCAAATTCGGGGAAAATCGGTTCAGATTTTGATATAGCCACCATATATATGTTTCACCCGATTTAACATTTAAGCGCTGTAGAAATCGTGTTTTATATCCGATCGGTACGAAATTTAACAGAGAGAGTTCTCTTATTACATGAATAAACACTGCCAAATTCGGGGAAAATCGGTTCAGATTAAGATATAGCCACCATATATATGTTTCACCCGATTTAACATTTAAGCGCTGTAGAAATCGTGTTTTATATCCGATCCGTACGAAATTTAACAGAGAGAGTTTTCTTATTACATGTATGAACACTGCCAAATTCTTATCGCAATGCCCATTTTCGCATTGGTAGGTAGGTGTAGGGTATTATATTTGGAATGGCTTCTCATCGGAGAAAACCAAATTCGGTAACTGGCCACTTTCGTGCAAGCGAAGCAACTCCTTGGCTCTTTCCAGTCTAACCTTTTTTTTGTGCATCGGTGAGCTCTTGCACTTTTTGGAACTTCAATGGCTTTATTCCAAGCTCATTTTTTAATAAGTGTTGTATCCGTTCTCACGACATGTTCAGCTCACGAGCAATTTTTTTACCACTGCGGCGTGAATTTCGATCAAATCTGGCCTTCACTTTTCGGATCATTTCTGGTGTTGTTACCGTTTTTTTTCGTCCACTTTTTGGACGCGATGCAACACTGCCAGTATCACGGTAACGAGCAATGGTACGAGAAACAAAAGATTTATTCACATTTAAATGCTGGAGGGCTCTAACGATAGCCACTTGTGTTTTTCCACCCAAATATAAACCAATCACACTATCACGCTTGAATTCCATCACGAATAACTTTTTATACCCTACACCACACTGTGGTACAGGGTATTATGACTTTGTGCATTTGTTTGTAACACCTAAAAGGAGAAGAGATAGACCCATTGTTTATTATACCGATCGACTCAGAATCACTTTCTGAGTCGATTTAGCCATGTCCGTCTGTCTGTCCGTCTGTCTGTCCGTCTGTCTGACCGTCTATCTGTCCGTCTGTCTGTCCGTCTGTCTGTCCGTATGTCCATATATTCTTGTAATCAAAGTGCAGGTCGTATTTATGGTCCGATTGTGATGAAATTTAGCATAGTGGTATTTTTTGGCCCAAGGACGATCCCTATTGAAATTGGTAAAAATCGGTTCAGATTTAGATATAGCCACCATATATATGTTACCCCCGATTTTACATGTAAGCGCTGTAGAAACTATATTTTATATTAGATCAATGCGAAATTTGGCAGAGAGAGTTCTCTTATTACATGAATGAACACTGCCAAATTCGGGGAAAATCGGTTCAGATTTAGATATAGTCCCCATACATATTTTTCACCCGATTTGACATGTAAGCGATGTAGAAACCGCATTTTACATCCGATCTTTATGAAATTCGGCAGACAGAGTTTTCTTATTACGTGAATAAACACTACCAAATTCGGAGAAAATCTGTTCAGATTTAGATATAGCCCCCATATATATGTTTTACCCGATTTGACATGTAAGCGCTGTAGAAATTGTATTTTATATCAGATCAGTACGATATTTGGCAGAGAGAGTTCTCTTATTACATGAATAAACACTGCCAAATTCGGGGAAAATCGGTTCAGATTTAGATATAGTTCCCATCTGTCTGTCTGTTTTACCGGATTTGACATGTAAGCTTTGTAGAAACTGTATTTTATATCAGATCAGTACGATATTTGGCAGAGAGAGTTTTCTTAGTATATGTATGAACACTGCCAAATTCTTACCGCAATTCCCATTTTCGCATTGATAGGTAGGTGTAGGGTATTATATAGTCGGCTCTGCCCGACTTTCTGTCTTTCTTTACTGGTTTCTGAATGCAATAGATCAAAATGTTTTTGTAAGCTTGTAAACAATAAAATGAACTGTCACTGTCGCCACCGCCCGACTTTAGTCTTCCTTACTGGTTTATTTGTGGCTTTTGAGATTCTTATACGAAACATACACACAGAATATAGTTTGGTTGCCTCAACCGAATTATTTGCCAACCTAATTTTGGTACTTCTGTCTACTATCATGCGATTTCATCAGGACAATCAATATTTTGGTTGTGGTATACTTCTGCTTCCATGTTGACAACAATCATATTTGGTTGCGCCAACTACGAAAATGGTGGATTAAATTATCTGTTGTAGTTGCCACAACCAACTGTTTTAAAAAATTGGTTGTTCTGACAATTTGTCAGTCATATACTACCGACAATTAATTAAAAACAGTTTTCATTAATTTTTAGATTATTTATTGAACAAAAAACAAAACAATTCATAACAAAATTAAAAATCCCATATTACAAATTCATCACTATTATGAGATGTGGAAATATTAGACACACATTTTAGTACACACCCAGGAAAATAATTGGTTGGAATTCGATTGTAACAATAAAAAACCAGTAAGGAAAGGCAGAAAGTCGGGCGGGGCCGACTATATAATACCCTACACCTCCCTAACAATGCGATAAAGGTCATTGCGATAATAATTTGGAATAATTGGTAAGTAGGCAGGAACATATTATCTCATTCTGAGCCGATAATCGCTAAATTAAGCAATATTCGTTCCTAAATTGAGACACATCTTTCCGGAAAATATTAATGATCGGAAGTAAAGTACAACTTCTATAGCGCTTTGATACCAAATCAGGAGGAACATATACTATATGGAGGTTATATATAAATCTGAACGGATTTTCCTTGAATACTCATTCATGTAAAAAGAAACTTCTTTCTGTCAAATTTCGTACTGACCGGATATAAACTACAGTCTCTACAGCACTTACATGTCAAATCGGGGGTAACATATATATGGGGGCTATATCTAAATCTGAATCGATTTCCCTCAAATTTGGCAGTATTAATTCATGTAATAAGAAACCTATTTCTGCCGAATTTCGTACTGATCGGATTAAAAATACACTTTTTACAGCGCTTACATGTAAAATCGGGGGTAACATATATATGGGGGCTATATCTAAATCAGAACCGATTTTCTCCGAATTTGGCAGTATTCCTTCATGTAATAAGAAACCTCTTTCTGCCGAATTTCACACTGGTCGGTTATAAAATAAATTTTTTACGGCGCTTACATGTGAAATCGGGGGTAACGTATATATGGGGGCTATATCTAAATCTGAACCGATTTCTTCCAAATTTAACAGTGTTCATTCATATAATAAGAGACCTCTTTCTGCTGAATTTCATACTGATCGGATATAAAATAAAGTTTTTACAGCGCTTACATGTCAAATCGGGGCTAACATATATATGGGGGATATATCCAAATCTGAACCGATTTTAACCAAATTAAATAGGGATCGTTCTTGGGCCAAAAAAAAAGATATGTGTAAAGTTTCGTCAAGATCGGGCCATAATTGCGATCTGCACTTTGATTACAAGAATACATATACAGACGGACAGACAGACGGACATAGCTAAATCGACTCAGAAAGTGATTACAAGTCGATCGGTATAATAAACAATGGTCTTATCTCTTCTCCTTTTGGGTGTTACAAACAAATGCACAAAGTCATAATACCCTGTACCACAGTGTGGTGTAGGGTATAAATAGTACTAGGAACAAAAAGTATATTGCCTACACCGTCTGTCGGTTGTATTTATATATAACAATACGCAACAAAAAAAATTTTTGTGTAGATTAAGGCATACTGTTATATAAAATCAAAACCAAAAATCTTTTTATTGATAAATTTTTTAAAAAAAAAAAAATTTATTAAAAATACTATTTTCGTCGAAGGTATGCTTAGTATTCGCACTATAATTTTTGGAGTATATGCCCGATCAGATCGACTTATACGTTAAATTTAAGCTATTAATGTGGGCTACCAATGTTGGAAATATCTCTTTCACTTAGAAACAGTGGTTTAGTAACAGACATTAAACAAATTGGAAAAAGTCGATTTAAAAAATATCCTGGGACAAAAAAAAACTAAAAATAGAAAAAAATTAAAAAAAAAATTTATTTTATTTTTTAAAAGTTTGCATCCTGGCGAAGAAAATAATGCCTATTTGAAAAAATCTATGGATAAATGTAGAAATTATAGGTTGTATTTATATGTAACACTACGCAACAAAAAAAATTTTTGTTAAAAAAAATAAATATGTATGCATGAGTAGTACAAATGATAGATGTCAGATGTCCTCGAAGAACTTTGTCCACTGAATTGGTTGTGTGCAGAGGACAGAGGATGAATGTATGCCACTGTTATATAAAATCAAAACCAAAAATTTTTTTATGGATAATTTTTTTTAAAAGAAGCAGTGGTTTAGTTACATTCATTAAACAAATTGGAAAAAGTAGATTTTTAAAAAAAAAAATCCTGGGGCAAAAAAACATAAAAAATAGAAAAAAATCGAAAAAAACATTTTATTTTATTTTTTAAAAGTTTGCATCCTAGCGAAGAAAATAATGCCTATTTGAAAAAGTCTATGGATAAATGTTGAAATTATAGCCCTTTTGGTAGAGGTAAGAGAATTTCAAAAAATCTTTTTTTTTTAATTTCTGTTTAAATAGCGATTTTATTTATTACTTATAGTTATATTATGTACATTTGAGTTTATTCACATGAACAAGTTTCATTAGAAGTAATTGTGAGTTCTTTGTTGACGTTTGTAGATTTCGGAATCAGTTTCTCTAATGACCCTTGGTAACATCGATGTTACCAGTACCCTTGGTAACATCGCTCGATGGACTTCAATTCTTGGTGAAACCTTTCGCTATGTTCGTCACTTACGTCGCCAAGATTCTCGGGGAAAAAGTTTAAATGAGAATGCAAGAAATGAATTTTGAGGGACATATTTACACCAGTTGGAATACATAAAGCGAAAAATAAGTTGGAAGAATACATACATATGTGTTATATACATAAATATAATAACAGAAATAAATAACATAAATATCGGCTATCCCAGAGGCATAACATACCAACTACTTTTAAATCGCAACAAATTTTCCAGTCATTTTCATATTTTATGTATTTTATCAATTTAGCCATTGTTTCGTATGATTCCTTAGTCGATTCCCATTGCTCATGCTGTCTAGCAATGGGAATCGACGGTTTCTGATTTCCGTTGTGTAAAAGTACTGCTTTCAAACTTTCCTTACTGCTGTCAACAAGTAACCGCCGTTTCTTTGAATTGTTTGTTTGATTAAGTTCCTCGAGCAATCCGGGAATGTCCTTGCAAAAGCATCTGTTATCCACAGTTGTATAAAGTTGTTGGTAAGGTATATCACGGACTCTATAATTAGATATGTTAACATCTGGGGCCAAAATATTGTTCTGTTTCATTCGAGATGCAAGTAGTTCTGCCTTATCTTTGGTCAGTTCCAAATCTCTCATTAGATCAATGAGTTGAAACTGAGTTAAAAGCGATGACTTATGACTCAAACTTGAATCGCTCAGAGTAGAGTACTCAGTTGAATTTGATGATGTTTCCGTAATTAGGCTGTTAGACTTGGACACTTGGGAATTGGTATTGTTTCCGAATGTGCAACTGGCAAAGGACAGATTTTACTTCAGCGTAATTCCAGCGAATGCTCCTTCCTACTCCAATCGGTTTACTTAGACAAAAATAGCAGTCCGTATCGTGAATGAATGGTTGTCTCCAAATCATTGGCATTCCAAATTGCACGTGATGTCTAAAATTAAAACGTTTTATTCCACAAAACATTGTAATACATTAATTGAATGTACTTACCGCATGCTTCCACTAGGCGCTGAATTACACTAATTTATTAATAAGAAATTTCATTCATAAATTCCGGGTTTAAGGTACATAAGTTGCAGTGCCAGTAGCTGACATATAGTTTGCTTCGAACGTAGAAACCCAATATTTTCAAGACTGCCGCGTTCTACTTTGTATTGCGACTGGGATGTACATGCACCTAAAAGGCGTAACTGAATGGAAACCTCATAAATAAAAAACCACAAATATTGCTGAATGACCCTCTGCCTGAGCGGATCTCATCCAATATAGCTCTCACATTGCATATAATGTTTTATGGAGGGTTACGAACGTCCTCGTCCTCTCTATAGTTTTATTTAATTTAATGTCTGACATCAATCCTCATAAAATAAAATGCAAGTGCAATATCTCTTATATGTCTCTCTCACATATGGCGAATTCAATATAAGCAAAAACATCATTTAAAAACGAAAAAATATGAAACAAGATTTTTTTGAATTTCCCTAACATTTACAAAATGGCTCATAACTTTTACATCTATCCATAGATTTCAAATAGACAGTGTTTACTTCGTTAGCATGCTGGCTTTTTAAAAATGTGATAAAATAATTTTTTCGATTAGATTTTTTATGGTTTTTTTTTTTGTACCAGGAAAAAGTGTTTTTTTAAAAAAAAACATTATTTTTTTTTCATATTTTTGACGGCTGTTACTAAACCAAAGATTCTACGTGAAAGTGTTATTTGCAGCATATGTAATTCCCTTTAATTTGAGGCATAACACGGCTCAATCAGGCTTATACTTGCAAAATTATGGTCCAAATACTGAATGTACTTTCCATGAAAGCTGGAATTTTAAAAAATGAAAATGCTTGCAACTAAATCGATGGTTGTATCAATCGAATTAAGATTGTTTTTTTCATTAACACTCGGTTAGTTGTGGTAACCAATTTAAAATTTTCATTATAGTACCATTGCTGATACATGACAAACAAAAAATAAAATTACTCGACATAAAAAAGTCTTCAACATTTATAAGATTCGGAATGGCCGAACTTAACGCTTTTACTTGTTTATTGTTACAATCGAATTCCAACCAATTCCTGGGTGTATGATATGTCATTCGATCGTGGGCGGTAAATTTGATCCAGTAATGCAGATCAAGTCAACCAAATCATCCGTTAAGGATGAGGCTTTAAACAAAAAGACTCTACAGACACGGAAAAAGCAATTGGCCATAAAAAAGGGTAAGAAGCCACCATCTTATTCTAATATAGCTAAACAACATTTCCGAGACGATCTATGCTATGCCATTATTGATAGCAGTTGTGCATCTGACAGAATCCCCGAAGACCAAAAGAGTAACTTCAAACCAATTTTTTTCGTCATATAGGAAATTTTAACATTTGTTCGATATACACAATAGTACAAATGTTATGACCACTTGAAGTTATATTTAAAAAAAAACGATTTTTGTAATTTTTTTAGGAAAAAAGTATAAATATATATATAACTTCAAGTGGTCATAACTATTTGTACTATTGGGTATTTTTCGGCATATAGGAAATTGTAATTCCCATCCACGCAAATTGATACGGATAAAATCGGTGCATATTGTGCTCCGATATTTACAAAATACAAACACGGTAAGGGGAAAAATGAAAAATTCAATTTTCAATTGCAAATATCTCGGTAACTATACGAGATAAATCTTAGGTGTAAAATGTTTTTTTGTAGACCTCAGTAGAAAGGACACAAAAATAAATAATAACTTACAAATATTGAGTCCCCCAAAAAAATTTTTTTTTAAGAATGTCCAAAAAAAATATGTTTACAAAAAATGCCCATAAAGTTTTTTAAAAAATAGGTCTTATTTTACCTAATTGTAACTGCTTATAAACATTTTACCCACAAATAAACTACATAGGTCGATATTAAATATTCTGACCCAAAACGAAATCGAACAAGTAAAAGCGTTAAGTTCGGCCATGCCGAATCTTATATAACCTCCACCATGGATAGCATGTGACCTCGCAAAAACTAAGGAAAGGCTAAAGTCGGGCGGGGCCGACTATATAATACCCTACACCACTCTCGTAATGTCGAATAACTCTGAAACATAAATTTTGTAGTTCATGTATAAATTGTTTATTCTAAATTTCAAAACGATTGGATGTAAAATACAGCTTCTATAGAACTAAAGGGCCAAATCGGACGAAACATATATATGGGAGCTATAGCTAAATCTTAACAGATTTTCTTCAAATTCGGTAGTGTTGGTTCATGGATCAAGAAACTCTACTATTCTAAATTTCAAAATGATTGGATGTAAAATACAGCTTCTTCAGGACCAAAGAGCAAAATCGGACGAAACATATATATGGGAGCTATAGCTAAATCTTAACCGATTTTCTTCAAATTCGGCAATGTTGGTTCATGGATCAAGAAACTCTACCATATTAAACTTCAAAACGATTGGATGTAAAATACAGCTTCTATAGGACTAAAGGGCCAAATCCGACGAAACATATATATGGGAGCTATAGCTAAATCTTAACCGATTTTCTTCAAATTCGGTACTGTTGGTTCATGGATCAAGAAACTCTACTATTCTAAATTTCAAAATAATTGGATGTAAAATACAGCTTCTTCAGGACTAAAGAGCAAAATCGGACGAAACATATATATGGGAGCTATAGCTAAATCTTAACCGATTTTCTTCAAATTCGGCAATGTTGGTTCATGGATCAAGAAACTCTACCATTCTAAATTTCAAAACGATTGAATGTAAAATACAGCTTCTATAGGACTAAAGGGCCAAATCCGACGAAACATATATATGGGAGCTATAGCTAAATCTTAACCGATTTTCTTCAAATTCGGTACTGTTGGTTCATGGATCAAGAAACTCTACCATTCTAAATTTCAAAACGATTGGATGTAAAATACAGCTTCTATAGGACTAAAGGGCCAAATCGGACGAAAGATATATATGGGAGCTATATCTGGTTTTAGGTTTTAGGTTAGGGTGGCAGCCGTATTTTTTTTACAAGCTCACATAGACCAGATTAGGTCCCTAGTGTTACCACGGGCTGAAATGCCCCTCATCGAAACCAACCTGTTTGATATATAAATTTATCGATAGTACGAATGTCAGTACTGGAAAGATCTGTTAGGCTGCCTAAAAAGGCCGACCCCAGCATGTCCAGTCGTCGTTTACTCAAAGCGGGACAGTCGCAAAGCAAGTGCTCAATGCTCTCCACTTCTTCCTCATCTCCACAGCTTCGGCAGAAGTCATTGGAGTCAATACCCAATCTTTTGGCGTGTTCTCCGATCAAGCAGTGTCCCTTCAGAACCTGTACTAACGTAGACAATCGTTTCCTCTCTAGTGCGAGGAGATATTTTGACCTTCTCAGGTCATACCTTGGCCAGATTTGTCTAGCTACCCTGCAGGTGCCGATTTCTGTCCATCTTTCGTTGGACTGCCTGATTGCCTCTTGCCTAAGCCAAAGCTTGCACGTGGATAGTGGCGCACCAATATATGCAAATTCTTCGAGAATTTGTAATGTCGTCCCTTTCCTAGCAAGTTCATCGGCTTTGCAGTTCCCCGGGATATCCCTATGCCCAGGCACCCATATGAGGTGTATATTAAACTGCTCAGCCATCTCGTTAAGAGATCTGCGGCAGTCGAGGGCTGTTTGTGAATTTAGGGATGTTGCCTCCAGAGAATTGATGGCAGCCTGGCTGTCCGAGTAAATGACAACGCCAGTGTTGGTTACAATGTTGCGACTCAGCCACTTGGCGACTTCCCATATTGCCATTATTTCGGCTTGATAGACACTGCAGGTATCTGGTAGTCTGTGAGCTATATCCAGACTAAGTTCTTCACAGTGTACTCCGAAACCAACCTTTTCATCAAGCTTCGAACCATCCGTGTAAAAGTGGAGATGGTCTCTATTACCTGGTATTCTGCCGACCCATTCATCTCTGGCGGGAATCATAGTGATGTAATTTCTCTCGAAGGTGTACACAGTTGGTATATAGTCCACTCGGTCGGTTACCATAGCACTACACTTTGATATCCTCATGTGACCATAGTTCTTGTACCTCCACATTGATAGGCAGTTTAATCTTATTGCCGCTTTGGTTGCAACTTCTCTCGCCACAATATTAACCGGCAGTATATGGAGTAGGGCTTGTAGAGACTCGGTCGCTGTAGTCCTTAAGGCTCCGCTTATGCTCAGGCAGGCAGTTCTCTGAACCTTTATTAGTAAGTTGGTAATGGTTAGTTTGTCAGTTGCCGTCCACCATACCACAATACCGTATAACAGTATTGGACGAACTACTGCTATATATATCCAGTGGACGATTTTAGGAGAGAGTCCCCACCGCGACCCTACAGCCTTTTTGCAGGAATATAAGGCGTCGTTGGCCTTCCTTACACGTTCCAATACGTTAAGTCTAAATAAAATTTTCCTATCTAGAATTATTCCTAAAAATTTTGCACTTTCAGAAAATACTAGATCTGTTCCATTTATCCGAGGTGGAGGGTCCACATGTGGGACATTATTCATCCTAGTAAAGAGAACCAATTCTGTCTTGTTGGGGTTAACGCCCAAACCGCTGCTTCTGGCCCATCTAGCCAACTTGTTCAGAGCTACCTGTAGGATGTCTCTGAGGACGTTTACGAATTTGCCACTCACTGCGATTGCCACGTCGTCCGCATATGCCACGACCTTGCAGCCACAACGTTCTAGATCTAGCAGGATTTCATTCACCGCTAGGTTCCAAATTAGTGGAGACAGTACTCCTCCTTGCGGGGTCCCTCTGTTTATATACCTTGTTAGAGTTGTGGACCCTAGACATGCTGTTATGCGTCTTCTGGTGAGCAGACTTTGAATTAGTCTAATCAAACTAGTGTTAACTTTTAGATGTGAGAGTGCCGCAATTACCGCATCTGAGTGAATGTTGTTAAAAGCCCCTTCTATGTCAAGAAATGCCACCATGGTGAATTCCTTGAAATGCAGGGACGATTCGATAGTGCTCACAAGTTCGTGCAGGGCTGATTCTGTAGACTTCCCCTTATTGTAAGCATGTTGGTTCACTGACAGGAGTTTTGTATCCAGGTTTTCCCTAATGAAATAATCTAAAAGTCTTTCCAGACCTTTCAATAGGAAGGAGGATAGGCTAATTGGTCTAAAGTCTTTTGGCCTAGTGTGTGATATCTTTCCCGCTTTAGGTATGAATACCACTTTGGTATCCCTCCATCGATTCGGGACGTATGAAAGCCTGATACAGCCTACATAAATTTTCTCCAGCCAGGGGATAATGTACTTTAACATTTTCTGCATTTCTGCTGGAGTAATGCCATCTGGTCCAGGTGACTTGAAGGGCTCAAAGCTGTTAATAGCCCAGCTTATTCTGGATCTCTCAGTCAAGAAGCTAGCGACGCTCGCAGTCCACTCGCACTCTTGTTGGTCCTGCTGATCCTCGGGTTCTGTTACAGAGTTCCCCGGGAAATGTGTGTCGAGCTATATCTAAATCTGAACCGATTTCAACCAAATTCAATAGGGATCTTTACAGCTGCGAAATACTCTAAACTGCAAAATTTCAGAACGATCGGAGTGAAATTGCGACCTGTAGTCGACGAACAACTTTACATGGACAGACGGACGGACAGACATGCTTAAATCGACTCAGCTAGTGATTCTGAGTCGATCGGTATACTTTAAGGTGGGTCTAGCTGTGTTATTTTCAGATGTTACAAACATCTGCCGTGAAACAAACTTATAATACCCTGCACCACAGTGTAGTTCACTCAATTGAACTGAACTAAAAAGAGCGATCACTTAAAAGAACTACAGTGTCCAACTCTAATATATGACCGATATCGCCCATTTTCAATCCCAAGTTACCTATATAAGAAGTATCTATACCAAATTTCAGCAACCTAGCTCAAGTATTATAGATTGTAGCGTGATTACAACAGACGGACATGGCTAAATCGTCTTAGAATTTTAAGACGATTAAAATATTTATACTTTATGGGGTCTCAGATCAATATTTAGAGGTGTTACAAACGGAGTGACAAAATGAATATACCCCCCATCCTATGGTGGAGGGTATAAAAACACAAAAAAATATAGTAGATGAGAACAGTAGGAATAATAACAAGTTAGATGCTATATAAGGGAGCTATATCTAAATATGGACCGATATCGCCCATTTTCAATCCCAAGTTACCTGCAGCTATAAGAAGTATCTATACCAAATTTCTGTCACCTAGCTCAAGTATTATAGATTGTAGCGCGATTAAAACAGACGGACGGACGTCTTAGAATTTTACGATTAAGAAAATATATATATAGGGTCCGCCATCTAAGGTTTTTTTTCAACTAGTGCTTATTTCGTGAATGGTAACACTTAGCTCATGTCTGATTTGACAGATAATTAGTTTTATCCTTCCGCTGAACGAATATGGTTGTGTATACGCTTGAACAACCCTGGGAGCGATCGACTTACAGAAGATGCCGATTTTGCCAAAAAAAATTCATCTTTTCAGATGAAGCTCATTTTGATCTTGGCGGGTATGTAAACAAGCAAAATTGTCGCATTTGGGGCACAGAAAACCCGCACGCATACATTGAAAAGCCGATACACCCAAAACGAGTCACTGTTTGGTGCGGATTTGGTCCAGAGGCATAATTGGGCCATTTTTCTTCGAAAATGAGCAAGGAGTGGCCGTTACAGTCAATGGCAATCGCTATCGGGCCATGTTGAATTTTTGTTCACAAAAATTGAAGAGGAGGATATTGGCAACATTTGGTTTCAACAGGACGGCGCTACGTGCCACACCGCCGAAGCTACACTCGATGTTTTGCGCCCTGTTTTAGAAGATCGCATTATCAGCCGCAGAGCTGATGTCGTTTGGCCACCTCGGAGCTGCGATTTGACACCGTTGGACTATTATTGTGGGCAAATGTTAAAGTCTCAATATTGCGTTAAATATAACTGTTAAAAATATATACTCGTATCTTTTTAGTGGTAATGATTTTGCCACTTTTGAATCAATTCGATCATACCCTGGCGATTTTCCATTTCCAAGCCGGGATACTTCACTACTCACTTCTTGCACTGTTATTGGCCTAATCGGAAGGGTCATTTGCAAGCCGAGTCTAAAAATTCCTCAATTTCTTCATCCCTTTCGACAGTAACCACACTGTGGTACAGGGTATTATAACTTTGTGCATTTGTTTGTAACACCCAAAAGGAGAAGAAATGGACCCATCGTTTATTATACCGATCGACTTAGAATCACTTTCTGAGTTGATTTAGCTATGTCCGTCTGTCCGTCTGTGCATGTATTCTTGTAATCAAAGTACAGGTCGCAATGGTGGCCCGCAAATATGGCCCAATCTCGACGAAACTTTACACATATCTTTTTTTTGGCCCAAGGACGATCCCTATTGAATTTGGTTAAAATCGGTTCAGATTTAGATACAGCCCCCATATATATGTTACCCCCGATTAGACATGAAAGCGCTGTAAAATCTTTATTTTATATCCGATCAGTATGAAATTCTGCAGATAGAGGTTTCTTATTATATGAATGAACACTTTTCAATTTGGAAGAAATCGGTTCAGATTTAGATATAGCCCCCATATATACGTTACCCCCGATTTGACATGTAAGCGCTGTAAAAATGTTATTTTATATCCGATCAGTGCGAATTTCGGCAAAGAGAGGTTTCTTATTACATGAAGGAATACTGCTAAATTCGGAGAAAATCGGTTCAGATTTAGATATAGCACCCATATATGTGTTACCTCCGATTTGACATGTAAGCGCTGTAAAAACTGTATTTTATATCCGATCAGTGCGAAATTCGGCAGAAAGAGGTTTCTTATTACATGAAGGAATACTGCCAAATTCGGAGAAAATCGGTTCGGATTTAGATATAGCCCCCATATATATGTTACCCCCGATTTGACCTGTAAGCGCTGTAAAAACTGTATTTATACCCTACACCACACTGTGGTACAGGGAACTTTATGCATTTGTTTGTAACACCCAAAAGGAGAAGAAATAGACCCATCGTTTATTATACCGATCGACTTAGAATCACTTTCTGAGTTGATTTAGCTATGTCCGTCTGTCTGTCTGTCCGTCTGTGCATGTATTCTTGTAATCAAAGTACAGGTCGCAATTATGGTCCGATCGCGACGAAACTTTACACATATCATTTGTTTGGCCCAAGGACGATCCCTATTGAATTCGGTTCAGATTTAGATATAGCCCCCATATATATATCCGATCCCCATTTATTTTATATCCGATCAGTATGAAATTCGGCAGAAAGAGGTTTCTTATTATATGAGGGAATACTGCTAAATTCGGAGAAAATCGGTTCAGATTTAGATATAGCCCCCATATATATGTAACCCCCGATTTGACATGTAAGCTCTGTAGAAACTGTATTTTATATCCGATCAGTGCGAAATTCGGCAGAAAGAGGTCTCTTATTACATGAATGAACACTTTTAAATTTGGAATAAATCGGTTCAGATTTAGATATAGCCCCCATATATATGTTAGCCCCGATTTGACATGTAAGTGCTGTAAAAACTTTATTTTATATCCGATTAGTATGAAATTCGGCAGAAAGAGGTTTGTTATTACATGAAGGAATACTGCTAAATTCGGAGAAAATCGGTTCAGATTTAGATATAGCCCTCATGTATATGTAACCCCCGATTTGACATGTAAGCGCTGTAGAAACTATTTTATATCCGATCAGTACGAAATTCGACAGAAGGAGGTCTTTTTACATGAATGAGTATTCAGGGAAGATCGGTTCAGATTTTTATTGATTGTTCCTCCTGATTTGGTATCAAACCGCTATAGAAGTTGTATTTTACTTCCGATTATTAAAATTTTCCAGAAAGATGTTTCTCAATTTAGGAACGAATATTGCTTAATTTAGCGATTATCGTTTCAGAATTAGATAATATGTTTCTACCCATTTACCAATTATTCCAAATTATTATGGCAATAACCCTTATCGCATTGTTAGGGAGGTGTAGGGTATTATATAGGCGGCCCCGCCCGACTTTCTGCCTTTCCTTACTGGTTGTTTATACATTTGTATAATTCTCTACCTTTAGAGTTTACAAGTCTTGATTCCCACCAAGGATGTTTGGCGTTAAAGTCCCCTCCTACAATAAATCGGTGACCCAATGAGCCAAAAAATTGTGAATAGTTCTCGCATGAAACGGTATGTCTTGGTGGAAGTCAATTTCTGTGGGAGGTACCAGAAGGGGTTTATCAAATACACCTTTTTTGCTGAACATTAGATACTTTAAATTCATTGCACTGTGCCGACTTATAAGCATTTATGTGCACTGGTATAAACGTTATGAGACATTAAATTGTGGTATGATTTGGGCATTTTGTGTGGGAGGTACAAAGAGGGGCGTGGCAATAACGCCCATTTTGCACAGGGCTATGGACACTATAAAAACATTACACTTTACACAATTTCAAGTATTTTTATACACTGGTTTTAATGTTATAAGCTGTTAACTTTTGGTGCAAAAAGGTACCTTTGTGTGGGAGGTACCAAAAGGGGCGTGACAACAACGCCCATTTTTCCCTGGACTGTACGCAATATAAAAGCATAATACTGTACAAAATTTCAAGTATTTTTATACACTGTTATTAATGTTATAAGCTGTTAACTTTTGGTGCAAAATAGTGCATTTGTGTGGGAGGTACCAAAAGGGACGTGGCGACTTTGCCCATTTTTCTCGAGTTGATAACGACTAATAAGATAATACTATGTGTGGAATTTCAAAAGATTCGAATAAGTAGTATAGCAGTTATTAAAGAATCAATATTTCACAACATTTTAACCCTTTGTGGGGGAGGTACTAGAAGGAGTGGACCAATATGGCCCATCTTCGAACTTAGCCGGAGATAGACAAAAATATTACCTCATACCAAATTTGAGGTCAATCGGGTACTCCTTTCGAGAGTTATCGTGCGCACCAGCCAGCAGACACACAGACAGACAGACAGACACACAGACAGACAGACGGACGGACATTGCTCATTCGACTTAAAATGACCCAAAACGGATTTCCTCCGAACATACTTGGGGTCTTAGGTCACTCCTTCGACGTGTTACACTTTTTTCCGTAGCAAATGATATATACCCTCGTCACACTAAAGTGAGGGTATAATAATAGTTGAAAAGTTAAGCTCTGGTATTTATTCTTAAATAATAGATGTTTGATGCCTGAAATTGAAGCTCGTGATCAGAGAATGAAGCCGAGCCAAAATTGGCGGCGGCGGCTGCCATTGAAAATTATAGATCGGCGGCGGCGGCTAAGCCGACCTAAAATTTACATACGGCGGCTCTATAATAGACATTTTAACATTTTAAATAATAGTTGAAAAGTTAAGCTCTGGTATTTATTCTTAAATAATAGATGTTTCAAGTTAATTGTAAGATATTGTGAGGTGAAAAAATCATCGATTCCGTGCCACTAGGCGGCTCTATGATATACTCTATTTTCAAAGTATGCTAAAGTTATGTATAGCCGATTGTCAGATCGGACATCTTTATCCACCCTGTGAAAGTGCCGCAAATGTACGGACAATGACATATTGTTTAGCAAAGGTGAAGACGATTGCAAGAAACCCTTACAATTTCATATATTTAAAATATATTTTGTAAATATGCAGGATTGCCAATAAAAATATTTTATTGACAGTGGCCAATAAAATGTTTTTCAGACAATGGCGCCATTTTCCGCCGTTCGTCTATACATAGCTTAAGTCGAAACAGGTTGTTTCCAGGAGAGACGAATCGACGTTTTAGTGAAATTTTAAATTTGTGTGGAATTACCTTGTGGTTTAAATAGAATGACCTCTACTGTTTTGAGCTTAACTTGATTGATTCTTTAGAATGGAGGTATTAATTTATATATTATACTATTCTTTAATACTCCATTGATTTTTTTCCGAAAATATGTTTATCTCTATATGTACATAATCTAATAATAAATAAAAAATCTTATTATTTCCTTTAAAAAATAATTTTTCTAATTATTTTTCTATTACTATCAATATTATGATTTTTAAGACTTGTTAAGCTCCCGCTTGTGACAATAAACGAATCAAAACGAAAATCACTCACTTCCATGTCGTCCACCCAATAAATGAATAGTGTATAATTTATTTGTCGTTTCGAGAAAATCATATTTGAAGTTTTTGTGAAATTGAAACTCGATATTATTATTTATTACCGAACAATTTTAAACACCCAATAACCCAATTTGTGGAAGTAGAATTTCACCAGATATAGAACCAATTGCGTAGATTCTTAGAATGCAATAAAAAATAATAGTGTTTATGCGTACACATTATGCTTCTATTAAGGGGACGATATATCTGCTATACATATAGCTATTTGCTTATCAAAAATGTAAATTGTATCTCTCCATATTTTAAAGTTTTTCTTTGGAACAGCGGCTGTGCAGCAAAGATGGGCGGCGGCTTCGGCTGGTGAAAAAAAGGTCGGCGGCGGCTAAAATCGGCGGCTTCATACTCTGCTCGTGATCTCGGCGACATTTGGTTTCAACAAGACAGCGCCACTTCCCACACATCGCATCAATCAATAGATTTATTGAGAGAACAATTCGGTGAGCAGATAATTTCACGTTTTGGGCCGGTCGATTGGCCACCAAGATCGTGTGATATCACACCGTTATACTTTTTTCTGTGGGGATATGTAAAGTCTAAAGTTTATCCGGGCAAACCCGTTTCGATTCAGGCCTTGGAGCAAAACATAACGCCTGTCATTCGCCAGTTACCAGTCGAAATGCTCGAACGAGTCATCGAAAATTTGACTCAACGGATGGACCATCTGAAACGTAGCCGCGGACAACATTTGATAGACATAATCTTCAAAAAATAAATGCCAAAGAATGTTCTTTCAAATGATAATAAACATTCCCCATTCAATATGAATTTTCTGTGTTTTTTTCTTTAAAAAAGTAGGGAACCTCGAAATGGATCACCCTATATTAACTTAATTTTGTGTAGATTTTTATTAAAATCTTCAAATTTAAAGGGAAATGATAGAAACATAGATGATACACAGAGCCGAAAATACAATGATTTTTTTAACCATGTGTCTGGTTAAATTTTTCATGGTAAATGTTTGATTACGAAGACAAAAATAACCTTATATAAGTTCAAATGTACATGAAAAATGGTTAAGTTAACATTATATATGGTTGGTTTTTTTGAAAGAGAGGCAGAAAAATGTGCGAGATAAACAACAAATCGGCTCTGTTGTGGTCAACGTTTTTCAACTGCTTTGTGTTAGACGAAGTTGAGTATTAAGTTAAACGAAGTTGAAACGAATGCGACTGTCGTCATAAGAGAATTTATCTCGCTCATTGAAAACACCACCAAATGCCAGCTTCGGTGCTTGATCGAGTGCGGGAGTTCAGTTGGTGTTGAATAGTCGATGGGACTAGTGCTGTTGTCGGAAGCTGTTGGTATAGAGGTAAGTAGTAAAACATTTTGTAAAGAACTACATTCATAAGTATGTATGTACATACGTGCATTTAAAAAGTGAAATAATAAAATATGTGTGTTAAAAATGTTAATAGTGTTTTGTGCCTGTTTAATTATAGTAAAGGCGAATGTAATATTAATGTTATTTTTTGTGATTATGCCATTACAATTGTGAAATTCAGTGGTAAAGAGTGGAAAAAATATGTACACGCTGTCGCATTAACTGAGCACGATAAAACAACAATGTATGTACGTAAGTATATGCAGCAGCAAGCAAACATACGGAGAGAAGTGATGTGTACGTGTGGGTATGTGTTCATCTTGTCTTTTCGTTTGAACACTTGTGGCTGCTACGCCGTACATACATACGTCAGTTTTTTTTTGTTGTGCGATGTTGATACTGTTAAATGTACATACATACATATGTTGTTAGAAGTGCTTTCGTAATACCTACATACATACATATAAACGATGTTTTTGTTTTTTTCTTTTCAGTTGTTTCTTTTTCTGTGGCTTGCGGCTGCTTGTGCTGGGAGTCCTTGAATCTGTTGGTAAGTTGTGCCAATACTAGAAACTGTTGATAAGCTGTATCAATACTAGTTGTAGTGTGCGAAGTAATTACAGGAAAAGTGGTATGCATGCATACATTTGTTTTTTTATACCCTCACTTTAGTAATACGAGGGTATATATCATTTGCAACGGGCCAAAAGTGTAACACATTGAAGGAGTGATCTAAGACCCTAAGTATGTTCAGCGCATATTAGTTTTGGGTCATTTTAAGTCGAATGAGATATGTCCGTCCGTCTGTCTGCTGGCTAGTGCTCACGATAACTCTCGAAAAGAGTAACCGATTCACTTCAAATTTGGTATACGGTAATATTTTTTTCTATCTCCGGTTAAGTTCAAAGATGGGCCATATTGGTCCATTCCTTCTGGTACCTCCCACACAAAGGGTTAACATTTAGTGAAATATTGATTATTTAATAACAACTATACCTTGGTCGGTTTACCCGACTGAAACTTTCTTACTTGTTTTTAATATACAATTCAGTGCACTTCCTTGAAGTATCATCCATTGACTTACCCAATCCTTGATTTTTATATCTATTCCGATTATGATTTTGGTGGGACATCGGATTTCTATCAGATTGCCTTTGTTATTAATCTCCTCTCTCCTATAAGTTTGCCGTAAGATCGGACTAAGCTCAGTACCCCAAACTAAGTGCCTAACCGCCATAGGCCCTTAATAATCGAAAGATTCAGGGAGTTTACGTGGACGGCACCTTTTGAGCGGGGACTGATCACATGTTGGTCAAGCACAGAAATGTAGGCACTTAACTTATAGTCACAGAGCAGATTTTTCCATCAGATCAGCCCATCGGTAAATGCTTATGCTCTTTGAACTACAGAATTTAGGTAAAAAGTCAAAAGATCTTCTTAGAATTGCACCCTTTTTTACATTTATACTTATATTTTCTAACCTTTTTGTTTTTTTTTCTTTTCAGGTGTTTCTTATACATATATATATTAACATATATTTTGTAAATAAAATAAAAAATAAAAATGCGAAAGTTAAATTTTTCTTGTTTTATTTGATATAAATATTAAAAATTATTTAAACAACTATGTTTCTGGTTCCATGAAGTAACCACTAAATAGTGAAATTAACAATAAAAAAGGTTTCAATAACAATCTTCATAGTTAATAATATTAACAATTTCATTGTTAAATTAAACATGCATTGTTTCAATACATTAACTATGAAATGTTAATATTAACAATTTTCATGGTTAAAAAATTCAAAAATGCGTTGTTAAAGTAACAATTATTATTATAATATTAACAATTTTCATGGTTAAAAAATTCAACCATGGAATAGTTAAATTAAATATTATTATTGTTAAATACCAGTCAACAAGAAAATGTTCAAATTAACTTTATATAACGTAGACTCCAAATCATGTTTATTTATGGTTAAGTTAACCTTATATAAGGTTAATTTTTGGCTCAGTGTATAAACCAGTAAGAAAAAACAGAAATTCGGGCGGGGCCGACTATATAATATCCTACACATCTCTAACAATGCGATAATAATTTTAAATAATTGGTTTCGTTTCAGTTAACAAAGTTACTTAGCTCGACCCCCTCGTCAAGGCTTTTCAAGGGGGAGTTGATGTTGACCATAATAATCTAGATCTGAAACGATAATTTTAAAATGCGTAGCATTCTTTCATAGATCAAGAATCGGAAGGAACAAATTGATAGGGATGTACCTAATCTAAACAGATTTTCATCAACTTAGATCAAAAACCTAATTTCTGCCAAATTATATAAAGATCGGACGTAAAATACAGTTTCAATAGCGCTTAAATGCTAAATAGGCAGGAACATATTTAGATTTTCCCCAAATTAAGCAGTATTCACTCCCTAATTAAGAACTTCTTTCTGCCAAATTTTGTAAAGAGGAACGTATATACGGGGGCTATATGTAAATCTGAAGCGATTTTCTCCGAATTTGGCAGTGTTCATTCATGTAATAAGAAACCTCTTTGTGCCGAATTTCGTACATATCGAATATAAAATACAGTTTCTACAGCGCGTACATGGCAAATCAAGGGTAACATATACTTATATATGGGGGCTATATCTAAATCTGATATATATTTTCCCAAATTTGGCAGTGTTATAAGAAAACTTTTTCTGCCGAATTCTGTACTGATCGGATATAAAATACAGTTTTTACAGAGCTTACATATTAAATCGGGGGTAACATGTATATGGGGGTTATATCTAAATCCGAATCAAATTTCCCCAAATTTGGCAGTGTTAATTTATGTAATAAGAAACCTCTCTCTTCAGATTTTCGCAGTGATCGGATATAAAATACAGTTTCTACAGCGCTAACATATCAAATCGGGGTTAACATATATAATGGGGCTATATCTAAACCTGAGCCGATTTTCCCCAAATTTGACAGTGTTTATTCGTGTAAGAAGAGACCTCTTTCTGTCGAATTTCGTACTGATCGGATAAAAAACCAGTAAGGAAAGACAGAAAGTAGGGCGGGGCCGACTATATAATACCCTACACCTCCCTAACAATACGAAAATGTGCATTGCGATAAGAATTTGGCAGCCTTCATACATGTAATAAGAAAACTCTCCCTGTTGAATTTCGTACTGATCGGATATAAATTACTGGTTTTCGAATTGTGGGAGTGTTCAAATTATATTTAAGTTATGTGAGAAAGTAGTAAAACATATTAAAATAAAAATAATAATAAAGAAGTAGTTTTTCTATAGCTCAAACGATTACATTTAAATTCACCGCTTTCGAAGATTGAATGGGTAACTTGCCCGATATCTAAATATGAATCCATTCTCGGATCAAGAAACTAAAATTTCGAAATGATGAACCTATATAACAAATAGGCGAACTTGTGAACAAATTTTAGGTAATGTTTTAGTTTTCATTTCCGCTGAATCCTTTCAGGTATCTAAAATAGCGCTTATATAAAAAATTGAGGAACATCTTTCTGGAAAATTTTGATCGGAAGTAAAGTACAACTTATATAGCGCTTTAGTACCTAATCAGGAGGAACATATATATGGAGGGGTTAACATATATAATGGGGCTATATCTAAATCTGAACCGATTTTCCCCAAATTTTGTATTGTCTCTAAGTGACTACTCTCTGTTAATTTTTGTACAAATCGGTTCAAAAATGTTGCTTATACAGTGCATATATGCCAAATCGGAGGTACATATATATGGGAGCTATATGTAAATTTGAACCGATTTTAACCGAATTCTTGGGCCTAAAGAATAATATGTGAAAAGTTTCTTTGAGATCGGACCATAATTGCGACTAAATCGACTCAGAAAGTGATTACAAGTCGATCGGTATAATAAACAATGGGTCTATCTCTTATCCTTTTGGGTGTTACAAACAAATGCACAAAGTCATAATACCCTGTACCACAGTGTGGTGTAGGGTATAAATACAGTTGTTACAAAGCTTACATATCAAATCGGGGTAACATATATATGGGGGCTATATCTAAATCTGAACCGATTTTCTTCAAATTTAGTATTGTCTCTAAGTGTATCAAGAGACTTCAGGGTCTGAATGAGCATATTGAGAAACAATGTAACAATGTGTATGGGGGTTATATCTAAATCCGAATCGAATTTCGCCAAATTTGGCAGTGTTAATTTATGTAATAAGAAACCTCTCTCTTCAGATTTTCGCAGTGATCGGATAGAAAATACAGTTTCTACAGCGCTAACATATCAAATCGGGGTTAACGTATATAATTGGGCTATATCTAAACCTGAGCCGATTTTCCCCAAATTTGACAGTGTTTATTCGTGTAAGAAGAAACCTCTTTCTGTCGAATGTCGTACTGATCGGATAAAAAACCAGTAAGGAAAGACAGAAAGTAGGGCGGGGCCGACTATATAATACCCTACACCTGCCTAACAATACGAAAATGTGCATTGCGATAAGAATTTGGCAGCCTTCTTACATGTAATAAGAAAACTCTCCCTGTTGAATTTCGTACTGATAGGATATAAATTACTGGTTTTCGAATTGTGGGAGTGTTCAAATTATATTTAAGTTATGTGAGAAAGTAGTAAAACATATTAAAATAAAAATAATAATAAAGAAGTAGTTCTTCTATAGCTCAAACGATTACATTTAAATTCACCGCTTTCGAAGATTGAATGGGTAACTTGCCCGATATCTAAATATGAATCCATTCTCGGATCAAGAAACTAAAATTTCGAAATGATGAACCTATATAACGCAAATAGGCGAACTTGTGAACAAAAATTTAAGTAATGTTTTAATTTTCATTTCCGCTGAATCCTTTCAGGTATCTAAAATAGCACTTATATAAAAAATTGAGGAACATCTTTCTGGAAAATTTTGATCGGAAGTAAAGTACAACTTATATAGCGCTTTAGTACCTAATCAGGAAGAACATATATATGGAGGGGTTAACATATATAATGGGGCTATATCTAAATCTGAACCGATTTTCCCCAAATTTTGTATTGTCTCTAAGTGTATCAAGAGACTTCAGGGTCTGAATGAGCATATTGAGAAACAATGTAACAATGTATTGCTATGTAACTCAAACAATTAACAAAGACGTATGAACCACAAATGTCAATGATAAGTCGCGTGCAAAGAATGTTTTGTAAACATTCTACGTGTTCTATATTGATTAAAAGATTCTAAGTCTAAAACAGTTATTTTAAATATCGTTTTAAATAACTGTGGTAATTGCGCCACACCTATACTTAAAAGGGTTCCAGTTTTAGGGGTTAATACAATTCCCCACTGCGCATGTGACATAACATAGTGTTTTCTTTTTGTTTTCTAAACATTCCTCTGGTCTTCCAAACAAATTTTTTCACAGAAATGCAAAGGATGGGGGTTTGTTTACAATACAACTACCCCTAAATGTACCACTCTGTTTTTTCGCGGTTTTGTTTTGATACGCAATTTCATCGGCATTCCATTCCATAGGGGTAGAACGCGTACTTCCTTCAATTGACTTAGTGTGCGTTATGTGAAAGCTTTAAGAGAGGTTTGAAATCAAAATGTGGATGAAGTGAAATCAGTGTCTCATCATCGGTCTCATAGGTCGAAGGACTCGTATACATATTTCCAATGTTTGTTTACTGACTGGCATTGAGGGGTTGGTTCATGTTAGGTTGCTTGCTGGCTGCGAAGGAGCTAATAAAAAAACAATAATAAAATCTCGTAGTAGAATAGCTGAACATCATTAGAAATAACAAATACAAATAAATACGTACAAAAAAATTCGTACATTGAGAAGCAATACAATGGCTGATTCCGGAGACAGGCATTATCAAAAATTGCCACCTGGATGGGATTGCAAGTACGACCAGGCAACCGGAAATTGGTGAGTCCCAAAAGAAAACGTGTTATAAAGAATATACAAAATGGCGACGTGGTACATACGTATATGCGAATTTGGTTTGCAAATGGTCTGTGTGTGGTGTTCCTTACATTTCCTCAAAAATATTGCATGTATTTCGATTGTGTAATTATTTAATTTCACCGTCAAGATTTGGGTCGCTTTTAATGTAGACACACACGCGTTTATACACATACATGTACCTTGCTACATAAATATGTAAAAGAAAACCTAAAATTGTTTGTAAGGGCAGATACTCGTACATACATCTATTAGGCTGGCCCTTATTCAGCCAACCGAAAGTATTAACTATTTTCTTGAAATCAGACAGAGTTAATTTCTAATGAAAGTATTTTCCTTAAATTTGCTAAAATTTAATGACTCCGTTCCAAAACGAAATTTCACTCCCAAATCTTGAGAATTTATGTTTGTGGCTAAATTGCACTTTATGGTGGCATCATGAAAATTAAAAAGAAAGTATCCTTTTTTCATTCAGTTTACTCCAAAAGTTACGAAAATGGGACCAGGTCTCCGATTTAGAAAACATTAAATTCAAACGAAAGGAAATATCGAATACCTTTCATTTCCTATGCCAGTGTCAAATTGTATCGTATACATAGAAGAAACAAAATACTGGGTTAATTTGTCTTTTAAACAAGTAAGAAAGTTTCAGTCGGGTAAACCGACTAAGGTATACCCTCACTTTGTGAGTAATGTAATATTGAATATTACTCGAATTATTCTGTCAATTTGTGTGGGAGGTACCAGAAGGGGTTTATCAAATACACCTTTTTTTTGCTGAACATTAGATACTTTAAATTCTTTGCACTGTTCCGACTTATAAGCATTTATGTGCACTGGTATAAACGTTATGAGACATTAAATTGTTGTATGATTTGAGACAGACAGACAGACAGACGGACGGACATTGCTCTTTCGACTTAAAATGACCCAAAACGGATTTCCTCCGAACATACTTGGGGTCTTAGGTCACTCCTTCGACGTGTTACACTTTTTTCCGTAGCAAATGATATATACCCTCGTCACAATAAAGTGAGGGTATAAAAATTGGTTGAACTCAAATAGTTGGAACCACTCAGACTTTAAAAATTCATCAAATCAGCATATAGGAGCTGTAAACTCAGCTGACACATTTGAGAAGAAGAATCACGAAGAATTCAAGTTCGATCACACGTGGTATCGGTGGGTACTTGGTTTCATCTTCCAGTCAAATATTCCCCAAATAAAATGGGGCACCGGTACCACAAGACAATATTTTATTTAAATGAATGGAAATGTCGATACATACCAAATACGAAAACTAAATTTGAATAAGTGGTTCCACAAAATCAATGGCCCCGTAGTGTCACTGGGCTATATTCTGATATCTACATGAACAATTTCCTCTAAAAATAAAAAAATATATATAAGTTTTGTTAGTTTTGAGAAAGATGCCACATAGTGGGAGGAATTCAGCAAATACTAATTATCCGTATCTTAACCAGACAATTGATTGCGACAAAATTTGGCAAGGTTGTTGAAGATTTGTTTATGTTTAAAATAGGGGCGAGAAAAATCACTTTTTATTTATCTGTCATGTGGATTCATTACGACTGTCGCCAATATGTTTTTGTTAATATCTTTTTAAAAACAATATTATAGACATGGGGATTTCCAGTAAATATAGACTTAGGCGGTTATCGATTGTGACCACAGATCAGGGAAGTAACGAATATTCTCATTCGCATATGCGAAAGCGAGTTATTCGCATCATTTTTAACATTCGCTTTCGCATTCGCAAAAATCATCTTTGGTTATTCGCCTTCGCAAAAATATACATATTTCAGGATTCGCTTCCATTTGTTAAAACTGTCATATCATCTTAACCGCTTCACACATTTTGCAGATATTAATACCAATAAAAACCTCTGTTACTCCTTTTCAAAAATATGTTTATCCTTGTGGTAACAGGAGGTCAAAATACAGAAAACATCCTTAATACTTGAATATCTTGGAAAAGTATCAATTCTGGTCCTTAATTTTGTTGGTACTAAAGAGTCAAACTATTATTCGCTTTCGCGAAAATTCACAGATATATTGTATACATAGTTCGACTACAAATTTGTACACCTTAGATTTATCTTCCCGAGATATCTGTATTTGAAAATTGTTTTTAATATCAGATCAAAATATCTATTTATTATACAGAGAAATTGTCATTTTGTCTTTGATATGAAAACGTTATTTGCGACAAATGTCACCAAGCTCAAACAATGATAGCAACTAACACATTTAAGAACCACCCTAATGTATGCACTCGAGTATATTTTTTTTAAATCGCGGACTATTCACATAGTCGTTTTTTGGCCCGTGGTCAGTTCTCGCGTTTTCAAAATCTTCAATATTGTTATTTCGTTTCAGGAGTCGCTTATAAGATACAACGCGTTGTACTAACATATACTACAAATATACACGAGAAAATAAATTTTCAACTCTAATGGCGATTTTTTTCTGCAAAAAAGTGCAACATTTTCGTAGCACTTTTCCAGAAAACCGGACTTTTCTACACAATTTTTTCATAGGAATAGTTCATTGGGCTACAGTGAAATTCAAAGTCTAGGTAAAATACTCGTAAATGGATTTTTTAGTTTCGTTCGTGAGTAGTTGAAGGGAAATATTGTTGAAAAATACATTTGTAGACAGAATTGCATATTCTTATATGTTCTGAATAGCCGAGGAGTGGTACGAGTTTAGATTTTTTTGGTAAATCTTAAAAAAATGTTTTTAATTAATTATTATATATTTTGTTTTTAAAGACTAATATTTGAAAAAGTACCAAATTTTAAGGGCAAAAATTAAAAACATCATAAAATTCGGTGAAATTTGTAGCTGGACCCGGTCCACTTCGTTGCCCCAGCTTTCAGATCCCGTCCATTTTTTGGATTAATTAGACTGGCACCAAATACATATACACAAAATTACAGCACTCTCGTTAACAAATTGTTCAAGGTATATCAATTTGAAAACTTGTCTCAATTGGGCGGGGCCATGCCCATTGGTCCGATCCCGCCCATTTTTGAACCAATCACGTTGACTGCTACCAGATATATACAAATATACACAAAACAAGTAAGAAAGTTCAGTCGGGTAAATCGACTTACGAACCCCCTCACCTTGAGTCCCAAAAAATATTAGTAAATTTATTTCTTTTTTGTTTTAATTAAATAATTATCGATTTAAATTGCATTTAATAACTTTAAAGTATGTACTGGTATTAAAGTTAAAAGCTGTTAACTTTTGATACAAAAAGGTCCATTTGTGTGGGAGGTACCAAAAGGGGCATGTCAATAACTCCCATTTTTCTCTGGACTCTAGGTACTATAAAAGCATTGCACTGCACAAAATTTCAAGTATATGTATGTACTGGTATTAAAGTTATAAGCTGGTAACTTTTGGTACAAAATGGTCCATTTGTGTGGGAGGTACCAAAAGGAGCGTGGCATCAATGTCCATTTTCCCTGTGCTGTAGGTACTATTAAACCATTACACTCTACAAAATTGCAGGTCTTTGTATGCACTGTTAATAAAGTTATAAGCTGGGAACTTTTGGTACAAAATGGTCCATTTGTTTAGGAGGTACCAAAAGGAGCGTGGCAATAATGCCCATTTTTCACTGTATTGTAGGTAACATTAAACCATTACACTGCACAAAATTTCAGGTCTTACCAGTGCATGGTAATAAAGTTATAAGCTATTAACTTTTGGTTCAAAATTCTCCATTTGTGTGGGGGGTACCAAAAGGGGCGTGGCATCTTCACCCATTTTTCTCGAGGTAATAGTGACTAATAAACTAATACTACGTGTAGAATTTCAGAGGATTCAAATAAGTATAGAAGTTATTATATAATCAATATTTTACTAAATGTTAACCGTTTGTGGGGGAGGTACTATAAGGAGTGGACCAATATGGCCCATCTTCGAACTTAGCCGGAGATAGAAGAAAATATTACAACATACCAAATTTGAAGTCAATCGGTTACTCCTTTGGAGAGTTATCGTGCGCACCAGCCAGCAGACAGACAGACGGACGGACATTGCTCATTCGACTTAAAATGACCCAAAACGGATATCCGCCGAACATACACGCTGAAAAAAATCGCTTCTGTAGTATATTGTCCCAAACATATTCGGCTTGAAACATATATATGTTTAGGGTAGACTCTAAGCATGTAATATTTGGTACATACAAAAATTGTGTATTTGGGAAGATGTTGTTCTAAACAAATATTTGTTTACATCCCAATGTGACTGCTATTTGTGAAACAAATATTTATTTGCATTTAAACATTCATAAAATACATAAATTGTGTCAAATTTTTTAGTAATGCAAAGTTAAATTTTTAGAAATTTTCAATGTTCCTAAAAAAAATAATAATTGGAATCATATAATCTTGGGTCAATATAAAGTACTTAGAGAATTGACAACTAATGATGGCTTGGAATACTCAGAAATTTTAAATGATTGATTTAAAACAGAAGGTAATGCTGCATATGGTATCATAACTGGGAGGTACAATTCGAAATCAAGGAAAAATTGAAACTGAAATTTGAAAAAATCAGCAAAAGTTTTGGAAATCTTTTTTAAATAAATATATTTGGAAAAATTCCTAAATAATAATTTTATTTGTATTTAAACACATATTTTATTTGAGAAATTTAGTTTGCAAATATAATTTGTTGTAATATATTAATATATGCGTTCCAAATATATTTTATTGATTTTCAAATAAAATTTATTTGCTAAGAAATATAAAATATTTAAAAATTTGTGTTCCAAATATATTTTCTTTCGATTCAAACATATCAAAAAAGGCGATTTTGCCCCGTGTACTTAGGGTCTTAGGTCACTCCTTCGATGTGTTACACTTTGGCTCGTAGCAAATAATATATACCCTCCTCTCTAAGGTGAGTGGATAAATACAGCACTCTCACTAACAAATTGTTCCGTTTATGGACAACTCGCGTAAACTACTACCAGATGCATGTGCACAAAATTACAGCACTCTCGCTAAAAAATTGTGCAAGATTTCTCAATTTAAAAATTTGGCTAATGTGGGAGGGCCAGACCCATTTGTCCAAACCTGCCTATTTTTGGACCCATCACGTAGATTGCTATCTGATACGAGTATATACTCTTATGCACAAAATTACAGCACTCTCGCTAATATATTGTGCAAGATATCTCAAATTCAAATTTTAGATTATGTTGGCAGGGCCTCGCACATTAGTCCGATTTCGTCCATTTTTTAAAAAAATCACGTTGACTACCCCCCGATACATATGCGCTAAATTACAGCACTCCCGCTAACAAACTGTGCAAGATACATATGTCAATTTCAAAATTTTTTTACAGGGGCAGGGCCACGTCCTTTTTTCCGATCCTGCCCATTTTTAGACCAATCACGTAGACTACCTCCAGATACATATGCAAAACATTACAGCTTTCTAGCTAAGAAATTGTGAAAGATATCTCAATTTTAAAATTTGGCTTATATGGCCAAATTTTAATGGTCCACCATGTCCATTGGTCGGACCATTTTTCGAACAATCATGTCGATTACTTCCAGATACATATGCTTAAAATTACGTCAATTGGTCCGATCCTGTCCATTTTCGGACCAATCACTTAGACTGCCACCAGATACATATGTACAACATTACATCACTCTAGCTAACAAATTGTGCAAGATATATCAATTTCAAAATTTGGCTTATATGGACGAGGCCACGCCCACTTGGTACATCGAAAATTCAAGTACTCTATTTTCACCACCCCCACCCCCACACATGTACATTCTGTGAAAATTTCAAGAAGATTGGTCCAGCCGTTTAGACGCCTTACGGTACAAACAAACAAACACACATTCTTCTTTATATATACATAAATGAACACTGCCAAATTCGGAGAAAATCGGTTCAGATTTAGATATAGTCCCCATATATAAATATGTTACACCCGATTTGACATGCAAGCGCTGTAGAAACTGTTTTTATAACCTACACCACACTGTGGTACAGGGTATTATAACTTTGTGCATTTGTTTGTAACACTCAAAAGGAGAAGAAATAGACCCATCGTTTATTATACTGATCGACTTAGAATCACTTTCTTAGTTGATTTAGCTATGTCCGTCTGTCTGTCCGTCTGTCTGTCTGTCCGTCCGTCTGTGCATGTATTCTTGCAATCAAAGTACAGGTCGCAATTATGGTCCGATCTTGACGAAACTTTACACATGCCTATTGAATTTGGTTGGCCCCCACATATATGTTACGCCCGATTTGATATATAAGCGCTGTAGAAAATGTATTGTATACCCGATCAGTGCAAAATTCGGCAGAAAGAGATTTCTTATTACAGGAAGGAATACTGCCAGATTCGGCGGAAATCGGTTCAGATTTAGATATAGCCTCCATAAATATGTTACCCCCGATTTGACGTGTAAGCGCTGTAGAAACTGTATTTTATATCCGATCAGTGCGAAATTCGACAGAAAGAGTTTTCTTATTACTCGAAGGAATACTGCCAAATTCGGAGAAAATCGGTTCAGATTTAGATATAGCCCCCATATATATGTTACCCCCGATTTGACATGTAAGCGCTGTAGAGACTTTATTTTATATCCGATCAGTGCGAAATTCGTCAGAAAGAGGTTTCTTATTACATGAAGGAATACTGCCAAATTCGGAGAAAATCGGTTCATATTTAGATATAGCCGCCATATATATGTTACCCCCGATTTGACATGTAAGTGCTGTAAAAACTGTATTTTATATCCGATCAGTTCAGATTTTGATATAGCCCCCATATATATGTTACCCCCGATTTGACATGTAAGCGCTCTAGAAACTGTATTTTATATCCGATCAGTACGAAATTCGACAGAAAGAGGTCTTTTTACATAAATGAATGTTCGGGGAAAATCGGTTCAGATTTATATATAACCTCCATATATATGTTCCTCCTGATTTGTTATCAAAGCGCTATAGAAGTTGTACTTTACTTCCGATCATTAAAATTTTCCAGAAAGATGTTTCTCAATGTGTAGTAGTATTTAGAAATTCAGTATCACTTCTATTTGTTATTTCAAAACATATATTTTTAAAAATGTTCATACACATCGATTAAGAATATTGCTTCTATGGTGTTTAAATGCCAAATCGGAAATATATATATTGGGGCGATATCGAAATCTGAAGCGATTTTCTTCAAATTCTGCAACGTTCATCCATGGACCAAGACACTCTAGCATACTAAATTTCTAAAGAGCCAAGTCGGACGAAACATATATATGGGAGCTATAGCTAAATCTGAACCGTTTTTCTGCAAATTCTGCAATGTCCGTCCATGGATCAAGAAACTATAACATTCTAAATTTCAAAACGATTGGATGTAAAATACAGCTTCTATAGGACTAAAGTGCCAAATGGGACGTAAGATATATATGGGAGCTATATCTAAATCTGAACCGATTTCAACTAAATTCAATAGGGTTCTTTCCAGCTGTGAAAGATTCCAAAATGCCAAATTTCAGAACCATCGGAGTGAAATTGCGACCTGAAGTCGACGAACAACTTAAGATGGACAGGCAGACGGACGGACAGACATGTTTAAATCGACTCACCTAGTGATTCTGAGTCGATCGTTACACTTTAAGATGGGTTTAGCTATAGTAATTTCAGGTGTTACAAACATCTGACATGAAACAAACTTATAACACCCTGTACCACAGTGTGGTGTAGGGTATAAAAAGGCAAATAATTGACATCAAATGAAATTTGTCAATGCTGAAAATTCTTTCGCAACTGGAAAGTACCGTATTGAAATTGATTGAAATCGGTTCAGATTTAGATATAGCTCCCATATACTCGTTTATGTTTCATCCGATTATACTACAGAGGCATAGATGTGCAAAATATAAATTGTGGAAACAAATTTTAGTTGAAGCATACACTGGATATTTCATTATTACCAAATCTTACTAGAGTGATGTAGGATATCATATAGTCGGCACCACCCGAGTTTGGCCTTTCCTTACTGGTTTAAATTTGTGTATTTATTTGGCACAAATCAGTGAGTGCAACTCCAGAGAAGGAGCTTCTAGTGATACAATCGTAATAACTATAAACATTGAAAACAAGTAAGAAAGTTTCAATCGGGTAAACCGACTAAGGTATACCCTCACTTTGTGAGTACTGTAATATGAAATACACGAATTAATCGGTCAATTTGTATGGGAGGTACCAGGGGGGTACCTCCTAAAGTTTACTAAACAGTAAACTTCAAATATATTGCACTGTATCGAATTGTATGTGTTTATATGCCCTGGTATATTAAAGTTATGATCTATTCAATTTTGGTATGATTTGGCCATTTTGTGTGGGAGGTAATAAAAGGAGCGCGTTGATAACACCTATTTTTCATAGGGCTATATGTACTTTAAAAATATTACATATACATATTAGTATATTAAATATTGTTGTATTTTTGTGCATTGGTACCCACGCTATAAGCTCATGCCTTTTGGTATAAAACGGTACATTTGTGTGATAGGTACCAAAAGGGGCGTAGCAATAACCCCAGTTTTTCACTGGACTGTAGGCACTATAAAAGCATTACACTGTACAAAATATCAAGTATTTTTATGCACTGGTATTAAAGTTATAAGCTGTTAAATGTTGGTGAAAAATGGTCCATTTTGTGTGGGAGTTCCAAAAGGGGCGTGGGAGGTACCAAAAGGTACTAGAAGGAGTGGACCAATTTGGCCCATCTTCGAACTTAGCCGGAGATAGAAAAAACTATTACCACATACCAAATTTGAAGTCAATCGGTTACTCCTTTCGAGAGTTATGGTGCGCGCCAGCCAGCCAGCAGACAGACAGACAGACGGACGGACATTGCTCATTCGACTTAAAATGACCCAAAACGAATATCCGCCGAACATACTTAGGGTCTTAGATCACTCCTTCGATGTGTTACACTTTTTTTTTGTAGCAAATGATATATACCCTCGTCACACTAAAGTGAGGGTATAAAAAAGAAACACAGATTAACTTTATTAGTCCCCATTTACATGATACTTTTTTTAAAGTATTAAGTATACTTATCGGTATTTTGTGGGCGAGAGAGGCAGACGGAAACGTTTTGTGTTTTTCATTCGCACTTGGAAACAACAACAATTCACACAGGAAAAGCCGAAACAAAAAAAAATAAAATAAGTATAAGTATTGAAAAAAAAAATACGTGTGTGAACGTAAACACAAGTTCAAAAGAGAATAAGTCGATAAGTTACTTAAAAACAAGTAAGAAAGTTCAGTCGGGTAAACCGACTTATGAATCCCCTCACCTTGAGTCCCAAACAAATATTAGTAAATCTATCTATATATATAAAGGGTCCGCCATCTAACTTTTTTTTTCAACTAGTGCTTATTTCGTGAATGGTAACACTTAGCTCATGTCTGATTTGACAGATAATTAGTTGTATCCTTCCGCTGAACGAATATGGTTGTGTATACGCTTGAATTCGCTTCGCTAAGTGGGCCTGCGATCGACTTACAGAAGATGCCGATTTTGCCAAAAAAATCATCTTTTCAGATGAAGCTCATTTTGATCTTGGAGGGTATGTAAACAAGCAAAATTGTCGCATTTGGGGCACAGAAAACCCGCACGAATACATTGAAAAGCCGATACACCCAAACGAGTCACTGTTTGGTGCGGATTTTGGTCCAGAGGCATAATTGGGCCATGAGCAAGGAGTGGCCATTACAGTCAATGGCGATCGTTATCGGGTCATGTTGAACGAATTTTTGTTCACAAAAATTGAAGAGGAGGATATTGGCAACATTTGGTTTCAACAGGACGGTGCTACGTGCCACACAGCCGAAGCTACACTCGATGTTTTGCGCGATGTTTTCAAAAAAAAAAGTTATTTGGCGGACCCTTTAAAAGAGAGTGTCTGTTTGTATATTTGTTTGTTTGTTTGTTCCGTATAGACGTCTAAACGGCTGGACCGATATCTCGAAATTTTTACAGAATGTACATGTGTAGGGGGTGCTGAAAATAGGGTACTTGAATTTTCGATATATCAAGTAGGCCTATATCAAAATTGGACCCATATGGACGGGTCCATATGGGTCCAATTTTGATATTGAGAAATTTTTTTAGCTAGAGTGCTGAAATTGCGTGTATGCATTTAGTGGCAGATTATGTGAATTTTCCAAATATGGGCGGAATCGGACCAATGGGCGTGGCCCGCCCATATAGGCCAAATTTTTAAATTGAAATATTTTCCACAATTCATTAGCGAGAGTTCGGCAATTTTGTGTATATGTATATGGGATCGGACCAAATTTTGAAATTGAGATATCTTGCACAATTGATTAGCGAGAGTTCTGTAATTTTGTGTAAGTATCTGGTGGCTTTCTACGGGATTGGTCCAAAAAAGGGCGGGATCGGGCTAATGGGCGTGGCTCCGCCCATACAGGCCAAATTTTGGAATTGAGATATCTTACACAATTTGTTAGCGAGAGTGCTGAAATTTTGCGTATATATATCTGGTAGCAGTCTACGTGATTGGTCCAACAATGGGCGGGGTCGGATCAATGGGCGTTGCCCCGCCTATATAGGATACATTTTTAAATTGAGATCTTGCACAATTTACTGCTGGCATTCTACGCAATTGGTCCAGAAATTTGTTAGAGAGATTGCTGAGTTTTGTGCATATGTATTTGGCGGAAGTCTACGTTATTAGTCCAAAAATGGACGGGATCGGAAATCTGAAATCTGGGCAACGAAGTGGACCGGGTCCAGCTAGTCTATACATATAAAAGAGAGTGTATGTTTGTGGATTTGTTTGTTCGTTCCGTATAGACGCCTAAACGGCTGGACGGATCTTCTTGAAATTTTCGTAGAATGTACATGTGTAGGGCGTGGTGAAAATAGGGTACTTGAATTTCCGATATATGAAGTGGGCGTGGACCCGCCCACATGAGTCAAATTTTGAAATTGAGAAAAATTATCAGCTAGAGTGCTGAAATTTTGTGTGTAAGCATTTAGTGGTAGATTATGTTAATGGTCCAAAAATGGGCGGAATCGGACCATATATAAGCCAAATTTTGAAATTGAAATATTTTCCGCAATTTATTAGCGAGAGTTTTGTACTTTTGTGTATATGTATCTGGTGACAGTCTACGTGATTGGTCCAAAAATGGGCGAGATCGGACGAAAAGGCGTGGCCCCGCCCATATAAGCCAAATTTTTTAAATTTAGATATCTTGCTCAATTTTTTTGCGATAGTGCTGTAATTTTGTGCATATGTATCTGGTGGTAGTCTACGTGATTGGTCCAAAACGGACCAATGGGCACCGCCCATATAAGCCAAATTTTGAAATTTATATATTTTTCACAATATGTTAGAGAGAGTTTTGTAATTCAGTGTATATGTATCTGGTGGTAGTCTACGTGATTAGTTAAAAAATGGGCGGGATCGGGCCAATGGTCGTGGCCCCGCTCATATAAGCCTAATTTTGAAATTGAGATATCTTACAGAATTTATTAGCGAGACTATGAAATTTTGTACACATGAATCTAGTGGTGGTCCACGTGATTGTTCAAAAAATGGCAGGGATCTGATCAAAGGGCGTGACCCCGCCCATATAAGCAACGTGATGAAATTGAGTTATGTTGCATAATCTGTTTGTGAGAGAGCTGTAATTTTGTGTATATGTATATATATGTATATATATAAGCGAAATTTGAGCTATCTTGCACAATTTGTTAGCGATAGTACTGTAATTCTGTTTATATGTATCTGGTGATTACTTCAAAATGGGTGGGATCAGACTAATGGGCGTGGCCCGCCCATGTAAGCCACATTTTGAAATTGAGATATCTTGAACAATTTGTTGGCGAAAGTGCTGTTATTTTATGTATATGTATTTGGGCAGGATTCGTGATTGGTTGATGAAATGGACGGGATCGGAATTCTCAGTCTGGGGCAACGAAATGGACCGGGTCCAGTTAGTTTATTTATATTTTTGTTTTAATTAAATTATTATCAATTTAAATTGTCTTTAATATCTTTAAAGTATTAAAGTTAAAATCTGTTTACTTTTCTCTGGACTCTAGGTACTATAAAAGCATTACACTGTACAAAATTTCAAGTATTTATATGCACTAGTATTAACGTTATAAGCTGTTAACTTTTGGTGTAAAATGGTCCATTTGTGTGGGAGGATCCAAAAGGGTAATTTTTCCATTAGCGGTAATTTTTGTCTAGACTCTAGGTACTATGTATAAAAGAATTGCACTGTATGAAAGCCGGAGATAGAAGAAAATCGGTTACTCCTTTCGAGATTTATCGTGCGCACCAGCCAGCAGACAGACGGACGGATATTGCTCATTCGACTTAAAATGACCCAAAACGGATATCCGCCGAACATTCTTAGGGTCTTAGGTCACTCCTTCGATGTGTTACACTTTTGGCTCGTAGCAAATGATATATACCCTCCTCTCTAAGGTGAGGGGATAAAAAGTATGGTGTGAATGGGGACTTACTGTGATTTTTGATCAAGAAGAAGAATGACGGAAATAATATTCATATATTTATGTTAGGGGAACATGTTCGCGTGTTTCCTAATATCGGAGAAGAATCAAAAAATTTACAAAAAAAATTGCTATCTGATGAAAAATGTTGGTCATATTCTTATATACCCACTGAGACAAAAGCTAGCCCGGGGTTTACACGAGACAGTTTTACGAAGACAAAGACAATACATTACAAAGACATTTACACATTTTTACTAATACACTTACATATATCTCACTGTCTTCCTACTGACTTACCCTGCGTTTACACATTACAACTGACAGAAGACAATTGAGAATATGTATTGGTTGTCAAAAAAGGGACAAGTTTTCATGGCATCCAAACAATAAAGATGAAAATACACTTGAAGCAACCCTCGTTAGTGTCGTTTTGCACTTTCATTGGCTGCTTACATCAAAATAGCTGCTTCCGTGAAGACAATTGTAGAATTTACTGTCATCAAAAAATCAAAGACAGTTCAAAGACAATGAGATAATTTATTGTCTTCCCAAAACTGTCTCGGGTAAACCCCTGGTTTGATTTTTTGATGACAGTAAATTCGGCAATTGTCTTGACGGAAGCAACCTTTTTTTGTGGTTTAGGGTATATGTAAGTAACACAGTGTGGTGTAGGGTATACAAATATTAGGAGGGAAACAAAAATGTTTTTAAAACAATATATTCCCAAATGTAATTAACTGTAATTTTTTATGCAACTGTGGCATAAACTCTGAAATTTGGTAGCTGTCGAATATTATTATCCCGATTATTACAAATTGAGAGATTTTCAAAACAACTAATTTATGCAGAGACCGCTCGCAAACTTCGAAGAAGTTTCGGTCGAGAAAGTGTACTTAATGTGTCAACCAGAAGAATGGTCAAAAAATTAGATGACTGAAATTTGGTAGATACTTCATACAGCTGCACGTAACATGGGATTGAAAATGGGCAATATCGGTCAATTTTTTGATATAACCCCCATATATAGCATCTCTTCGATTTGACTTCTTAACGTCATAGAGATCACAAATATCAACTGATCGGGCTGAAAATTGGTAACTGGGGTTATTTATACCCGGAATCCTTCACACGATGACGGTCGTCATAGGTCAATGGTTTGATAAAGTCTCCATACAAAGGTCCCACAAAAACCTCAAATTTTGGGAAAATTGGCTGACTTTTTGTATAATTAAGTTATTTGTACCCGAAACCATTCACATGCGATCCATGATGGAGGGATATAAGATTCGGCCGATCTTAATCCGCCTTTACTTGTCATATGTAATAAGGTTTTACACGATAAACTGTAAAAGGAATTTTGAGCCTGGCTTTTAGTATAGTGGACTTAAGGGACAAACCACAAAACAGTTTTTAGGGATTTTTAAATTTATTTTCGGAATTGTGGGATTACCACATAACATTTGTCTTGGTAAATATATTGCGTAGACAGCTTTTTCATCATATAACAATTTTTGTTGGCAATGCAGAAAAGTTGATGTGAAAGAAATATTATTCAATGCAGGGTAAAAACGAAAAATTCAATTTTCAAGTGCAGATACGTTTTAAACTGCACTAAATAACCATTAGGTGTAAAAAGCCTTTTGTTGACCCTGGCTAGTATAGTGCACAGAAAAATTATTAGATATTGATGTCAATAACAAAAGTAGGGCGCGTTTAAATAAAACTTGGGGGTCCTGTAGCTCCGCCCTGCAATCGGTTGTCTGCACGGGGCATAATCGCCTTTTTTGATATGTTTGAATCGAAAGAAAATATATTTGGAACAAAATTTTTTAAATATTATATATTTCTGAGCAAATAAATTTTATTTGAAAATCAATAAAATATATTTGGAACTCGTATATTAATATGTTACAACATATACTATTTGCAAACTAAGTTTCTCAAATAAAATATGTGTTTAAATACAAATAAAATTATTGTTTAGGAAATTCTCCAAATATATTTTATTTAAAAAAGATTTTCAAAACATTTGTTGAATTTTCGAATTTCAGTTTTAATTTTTCTTGGTTTCGAATTGAACCTCCCAGTTATGATATCAAATGCAGCATTAACTTCTGTTTAAAATAAATCATTTAAAATTTCTGAGTATTCCAAGCCATCATTAGTTGTCAATCCTCCAAGTAATTTATTTCGATCCAAGATTATACGATTATTATTTTTGCAAACATGAAAAATTTCTAAAAAATTATCTTTCAATTATTGAAAAATTTAACACAATTTAGGTATTTTCTGAATACTTATATGCAAATAAATACTTGTTCCTGAAATAATGTTCACAATAAAAAATAAATTTGGATGTAAACAAAGATTAGTTTAAACCAACATCTTCCCAAACATATAATTTTTGTGTGTACCAAATATTATATGTTTAGAGTGTACCCTAAACAAATATATGTTTCAAGCCGAATATGTTTGGGACAATATACTACAGAAGCGATTTTTTTCAGCGTGTGGTTAAGAAAAGGCGGAATTATTTCCTTTTTATTAATTCCTGCCATTGTGCAACGCCGTACATTGGTCCAGAATAGTTTTTTACTGGCCAAAACTCTGTAACTTTTGAACCGATAGAGATATCAAGTTTTTTTCCAGTTTCAATTTCAATAAAAATCGGTTCAGTAGTTATTCTGAAATTCAAGGTCAACGTTGACATTTTTTTTTTTTTTTAATATTTTGCATGGAATTGTGGGTTTTTTGTTTCTTTCATCTTCTTTATTAATTAAAAGAAGGCCATACGTTGATAAATAAACCATTTTAATAATAAATTTTGAAAAATTTTAAAAAATAAATATCCCCGTACAATTTTTTTCGATATTTAAAAAAAATACATTTAATTTTTTTATTTAAACAACATTAAGGAAAAAATTATTATAGTTTTTATTCGTTCGGTTGAAAAATTTCCTGCAAATATTTCATATTTAGTTCCGTATTATTTCTGTCCTCTGGCAGCCCTTTTGCTTCTTCATCAAAGTCCCGATGATCTTTCCATTGATATCGATTGCTAGAGATGAGCGGATCTGACATTGCCAACAAAATATTAAATATATCTGGTTTTTCCAATTTCGTGATATTTTTCCGGTATTGTGCTCTCTATAAAATTTGTAATCCTTATTTCTTTTTTCCTGGGCTTCCTCCTCCATGATATAGAATTTTGTGAACGTTGCAGACATATTTCTATGTCCGTCTGTCTGTCCGTCTGTAGATGTATTCTTGTAATCAAAGTACAGGTCGCAAATATAACCCGATCTTGACGAAACTTTACACAATTTAATTTGATTAAAATCGGTTCAGATTTGGATATAGCCCCCATATATATGTTAGCCCCGATTTGACATGTAAGCGCTGTAAAAACTTTATTTTATATCCGATCAGTATGAAATTCAGCAGAAAGAGGTCTCTTATTATATGAATGAACACTGTTAAATTTGGAAGAAATCGGTTCAGATTTAGATATAGCCCCCATATATACGTTACCCCCGATTTCACATGTAAGCGCCGTAAAAAATTTATTTTATAACCGATCAGTACGAAATTCGGCAGAAAGAGGTTTCTTATTACATGAATTAATACTGCCAAATTTGAGGGAAATCAGTTCAGTTTATCGGTTTAGATTTAGATATAGCCCACATATATATGTTACCCCCGATTTGACATGTAAGCGCTGTAGAAACTGTATTTTATATCCGATCAGTAAAAAAATTGGCAGAAAGAGGTTTCTCATTACGTGAATTAACACTGCCAAATTTGAGGGAAATCAGTTCAGATTTAGATATAGCCCCCATGTATGTATATGTTACCCCGATTTGACATGTAAGCGCTGTAGAGACTGTATTTTATATCCGATCAGTACGAAATTCGACAGACATGAATGAGTTCTTTTTACATGAATGAGTATTCAGGGAAAATCGGTTCAGATTTATATATAACATCCGTGTATATGTTCCTCCTGATTTGGTATCAAAGCGCTATAGAAGTTGTAATTTACTTCCGATCATTAAAATTTTCCAGAAATATGTTTCTCAATTTAGGAACGAATATTGCTTAATTTAGCGATTATCGGTTCAGAATTAGATAATATGTTCCTACCCATTTACCAATTATTCCAAATTATTATCGCAATGACCCTTATCGCATTGTTAGGGAGGTGTAGGGTATTATATAGTCGGCCCCGCCCGACTTTCTGCCTTTCCTTACTGGTTTTGCATCAATTTGTTTGTTGCACGCAAGTACATCGATAATTGTTTTAAATCTTGAAATTAGATTTGTATCAACACCAGTTATTCCAGATGCCTTTTCGGGATCAGAAAAGAATTTTCTTGATGTATTGCCATCATTCGTATTGCCTAATCCTTGTTTTGGTTGGTCTATAATCAACCCATATTTGAGAAATTCACTCGAACATGTTTCTTTTTTAAACTTCTTAAATCCAAAAGTTTTGAAATTTAGCACGGTAGAGTTTATTGATCTACTAGCTGGACCCGGTCCACTTCGTTGGCCCAGATTTCAGATTTGTGATCCCGTCCATTTTTGGACTAATAACGTAGACTGCCGCCAAGTACATATACAAAAAACTCAGCAATCTCTCTAACAAATTTCTCAAGATATATCAATTTCAAAACATGGCTCATGTGGGCGGGGTCACTACCATTGGTCCAATCCCTCCAATTTTTTTTACCAATCGCGTAGCCTGTCACCAGATAAATATACACAAAATTACAGCAATCTCGCTAACAAATTGTGCTAGATATCTCAATTTAAAAATTTTACCTATATAGGCGGGGCCAAGCCCATTGGTGCGATACTTATACACAAAATTACAGCACTATCGCTAAAAAATTTCTCAAGATATCTTAATTCCAAAATTAGCCATATATGGGCGGGGCCACGCCCATTTGTCCGATCCAGCCCATTCATGCAGCACTGTCGCTAACATTTTTTTCAAGATATCCCAATTCCAAAATTTGCCTTATATGGGCGGGCCCACGCCCATTTGTCCGATCCCGCCCATTTTTAGACCAGTCACGTAAACTGCCACCAGATATATATACACAAAATTGCAGCACTCTCGCTAAAAAATTGCTCAAGATATCTCAATTCCAAAATTTGCCTTATATGGGCGGGGCCACGCCCATTTTTGGACCAATCACGTAGACTGCCACCAGATATGTATACACAAAATTGCAGCACTCTCGCTAAAAAATTGCTCAAGATATCCCAATTCCAAAATTTGCCTTATATGGGCAGCGCCACGCCCATTTGCCCAACCCCCCCATTTCTGGACCAATCACGTAGAAGTCCACCAGATACATATACACAAAATTACAGCACTCTCGCTAATGAATTGTGCAAGATATCTCAATTTTAAAATTTTGCTTATATGGGCGGGGCCACACCCATTGGACCGATCCCGCCCATTTTTGGACCAATTACGCAGTCTTGTACCAGATACATATACGCAAAATTTCAGCGCTCTCTTTTACAAATTGTGTAAGATATCTCGATTTCAATATCTGGCTTATATAGAAGGGGCCACGCCCATTGCTACGATCGCGCCCTTTTTTAGACCAAACACGTGGACTGCTGCCAGATACATGTAAACAAAATTAAACACTCTTGCTAAAAAATTGTGCAAGATATCTCAATTGAAAATTTTGTCTTACATGGGCGGGGCCACGCCCATTGGTCCGATCCCGCCCACTTTTGGACCAATCACGTAGACTACCACCAGATACATATGCACCAAATTACAGCACACTCGCTAACAAATTGTGTAAGATATCGCAATTTAAAAATTTGTCTTATGTGGGCGTGGCCACGCCCATTGGCCCAATCCCGCCCTTTTTTGGACCAATCCCATAGACTACCACCAGATAGATATGCAGCAAAGTACATACAACACTCTCGCTAACAAATTGTGTAAGATATCTCAATTCCATAATTTGGCTTAAATGGGCGGGGCCACGCCCCTTAGTCCGATCACGCCCATTTTTGGACCAATCACGTAGACTGCCACCAGATACATATATACAAAATTACAGCACTCTCGCTAACAAATTGTGCAAGATATCTCAATTTTAAAATTTATCTTATGTGGGCGGGGCCACGCCCACTTGATATATCGAAAATTCAAGTACCCTATTTTCACCACGCCCCACATATGTACATTCTGAGAAAATTTCAAGACGATCGGTCCAGCCGTTTAGACGTCTATTCGGTACAAACAAACCAACAAAGAAACAAACCAACAAACAAACAAACACACATTCTTCTTTATATATAGATAGATAGATAGACCAACATTGCCGAATTTGAAAAAATCGGTTCAGATTAAAATATAGGTCCCATATTGTATATGTTTCGTCCGATTCGGCCCTTTAGCCCTATAGAAACTGTACATTACATCCAATTGTTTTGATTTTTAGCATGGTAGAGTCTCTTAATCCATCGACCAACATTGCTGAATTTTAAGAAAATCGGTTCCTATCTAAATGTAACTCTCATATATATGTTTCGTCCGATTTATTGAAGCTGTAGTTTACATCCAATCGTTTAGAAATTTTGCATCGTAGAGTTTCAGATTACATATAGCTTTATAAATTTACCCCTACACAAAAGTTCGACCCAAATTCCGGGACATCAGAATTCGTTTTAGAGGTATGGTTCCTTCGGCAAAGTTTCTTATTTTTATCCCTAGAATACGATTTTCACTGAGCACTTCACTGACTGGGGGTCGGTCATACATTTGGACTCGATTGGAGCACTCTAAATGGGTAAAAGTGGGATTTTTTTCCGGGACATCAGAATTCGTTTTAGAGGTATGGTTCCTTCGGCAAAGTTTAATCCCTAGAATACGATTTTCACTGAGCAATGGGCGATTTTTAAATCGACCCGCCCTAATACATATATACATATACCTGCTGGACCCGGTCCACTTCGTTGCCTCAGATTTCCACCATATACATACTTGTACACAAAATTACAGCAATATTGCTAACAATTTTTTCAAGATGTATACTAATATAAAATCTTGCCTTATATGGGTAAGACCACACCCATTTTCAACTTTTAGCTCCTCTGAGCCACACCGATTGGTCCGATCACGCCCAATTACATAGACTGCCATCAAATGCATATGCACAAAATTGAACAAATTGAACAAGATATCACTATTTCAAAATTTTTCTTACCTGGGCAGGTCCACGACCATTGGTCCGATCCCACCCATTTTTGGGCCAATGATGTAAACTGTCACCAGATACATATACAAAAAGATCACTCTCGCTAACAAATTGTGCAAGATATCTCAATTTCAAACCTTGTCTCATGTGGGCGGGCCCATCCCCATTGATGAAATCCCGCCCATTTTTGGTACGATCAAGTTTTTTGCTTACAAAAGCATAAACACAAAATGTCAGCCAAATCTTGAGAGCCTTTCCCAAGATATGGAGTTTTAAAAAATGGCCTTGTGTGGGCGGTGCCACGCCCACTTCAGATATCATAAATGCATGTAGCCTATTGTTCCTTCCAGACCTAAGACTGCATTATGTGAAAATTTCCTGAAGATCGGTTCAGCAGTTAAGACGTCTATACGGAACCAACAAACAATATAGATTAGTATATATAGATTACTATAAGAAAAAATACTAATGATATAATTCTATTGTATTTTTATTTCAGTTATTACATAAATTACATTACTAAAGCAATGCAACTCCACGATCCACGTTATCGACCACTGCAGAATGAGCGCTGTTCCAGTGAATCCATTGCCATGCAGGTAAGTTTCTTGATTGCCATAACACTTATTTCAATATATTTAATACACTGCACTACAGGATAACTTACATATGAACTGTTTATTTTGAAAGTGTCGTAAACGCCACTCTGTTTTTAAACTAAAACCAGTAAGGAAAGGCAGAAAGTCGGGCGGGGCCGACTATATAATACCCTACACCTCCCTAACAATGCGATAAGGGTCTTGCGATAATAATTTTCGTTCGCATCGCTTTCGTTCGACATAGGGAAACAGGCTGTAAATCTTGTACAATAACCCACATATAGCCAAATTGCATTATATTAAAATTTGCCAAAATGATTTTGATAACAAACAAGTAAAAGCGTTAAGTTCGGCCATGCCGAATCTTATATGTATACCCTCCACCATGGATAGCATGTGACCTCACAAAATAACTCAAAACTAAAGAAAATAACAAAAAAAATAGATGAAAACAGTAGGAATAACAACAAGATATATGCTATATATGGGAGCTATATCTAAATATGGACCGATATCGCCCATTTTCAATCCCAAGTTACCTGCAGATATAAGAAGTATATATCCCAAATTTCAGCCACCTAGCTCAAGTATTATAGATTGTAGCGTGATTACAACAGACGGACGGACAGACGGACATGTCTAAATCATCTTAGATGAAAATGGGCGATATCGGTCCATAATTAGATATAGCTCCCATATATAGCATCTAGCTTGTTGTGATTCCATCTACTATTTTTTTTGTTTTTATCCCCTCACCTTAGAGAGGAGGGTATATATCATTTGCTACAAGCCAAAAGTGTAACACATCGAAGGTGGGACCTAAGACCCCAAGTATGTTTGGCGGATATCCGTTTTGGGTAATTTTAAGACATTTGAGCAATGTCCGTCCGTCCGTCCGTCCGTCTGTCTGTCTGTGTGTCTGTCTGCTGGCTGGTGCGCACGATAACTTTCTAAAGGATTATCCGATTGACTTCAAATTTGGTATGTGGTAATATTTTTCTCTATCTCCGGCTAAGTTCGAAGATGGTCCATATTGGTCCACTCCTTCTAGTACCTCCCCCACAAAGGGTTAACATTTATTGAAATATTGATTCTTTAATAACGTCTCTACTACTTACTCGAACCTTCCGAAATTCCACACGTAGTTTATTCGTAGCGTACACCCGCAAGAAAAATGGGCGATGTTGCCCTTTTGGTATCTCCCACACAAATGGACCATTTTGCATCAAAAGTTAACAGCTTATAACTTTAATACAAGTACATAAAAATGTAATTTTCGCTTAAAGCGAACTTCAAGGGACTGGGTAAACTAGTTCGTTTTAAACGAAGTTCGGTTTAAATGAAGACTTGAAGAAAACAATTTATGTATGTAAGTGCACATGCATTGATTTATTAAAGACAAGTTTGGGATATTTTAATACATATGTATAAAAAAATTAGTTTTTAAAAAAATCAGTTATTTGAGTTTGCTTAGTACCAATATTAGTTTCATTTATATACACTTCTACTTGAGCCAAGTGATCAAGAATTTGTTGTGGAGTGTCGCGTGACTGAAGAAAAGTTCTTACATAGCTTACGCTACACATTGCATCCAGGGCAGTTGTGACTCGGATTGGCTCTTCTTTGTCCATATTGTCGTCAAGGTCGTCATCATCAGCGCGAACAGACTGCAAAATAGCTGCGTCGTCCAATTCTTCCGTAGTTACAAGGTCGTCATCAAAACATATGTAATCGTTGAAGCTTTCTATCCCAACTGTAAATGCAAATAATAAAGGTTAATTTAAAGTACGACAACTCAACAAACCCTTTTTATTACCATCTGTAAATGTTTCCATTGGTTGATTTAGCAATTCTATTAATGGCAGATCATCATCCGAGTCGAACTCATCTTCATTGCTGGTAAATCCGCCGTGCCGAAAGCAATTAGCAACTGTTGTTTTGCTGACTTTTAACCATGCCATATGCAAAAAATTGATTGCGTCCAGTATACTAACTTTAAAGTTATCTTCACCCATATCAACCGAATTAACAGCAAGTGGCGATATTTACTTTTCAATGCGTGAATGACACCTTGGTCCATAGGTTGTAAAACTGAGCTTGTATTTGGAGGCATAAACACTAATTTAATGCACTCTAAGTTCTTTGTATCTGGATGAGCTGGGCAGTTGTCTACCAGAAGTATAATTTTTCGATTCGCACGGCGTAAATTATAGTCCCATTGTCTTAATTCGTTGTAACCGAAAGATAAACAAATTTTGAATGCAAATAAAGTTTGTTATAACCGAAAGTTCGCTTTAAACGGGTTCGTAATAAGCGACAAAAATTTCATGGTTTATTACAAATAAAGCACGTGCTTTTGAAATTGGTTCGTTTTAAGCGGGTTCGTTATAAGCGAAAATTACTGTATTTGAAATTTTGTACAGTATAATGTTTTTATAGTGCCTACATTCCCTTTTGGTACTTCCCACACAAATGGACCATTTTGCACCAAAAGTTAACAGCTTATAACTTTAATATCAGTACATAAAAATGCTTGAAATTTTGTACAGTGTAATGTTTTTATAGTGCCTACATTCCGGTATTGGCATTATTGTACGGCCCCTTTTGGTACCCCCACACAAATGGATCATTTTGCACAAAAAATTATAAGCTTATAACATTAATACCAATACATAAAAATGCTTGAAATTTTGTACAGTGTAATGTTTTTATAGTGCCTACATTCCAGTAAAAAATGGGCATTATTGTACGACCCCTTTTGGTACCCCCCACACAAATGGACCGTTTTGCATAATACCTATGCGTACAAACACGTAAAATTTCTGTACAGTGTAATTATGTTATAGTGTCTACCGTTCAGTGAAAAATGGGCGTTATTGCCCCGCCCCTTTTGTACCTCATACACAAATGAAGCATTCTGCACAAAAAGTTAACAGCTTATAACTTTAACACCAGTGCATACTTGAAATTTCGTACGTACAAATGGGCATCATTGACACGCTCTTTTGATACCTCCCACACAAATAGATGACATTAATGCAATTTAAATTGATAATAATTTAATTAAAACAAAACCAGTAAGGAAAGGCAGAAAGTCGGGCGGGGCCGACTATATAATACCCTAAACCTCCCTAACAATGCGATAAAGGTCATTGCGATAATAATTTGGAATAATTGGTAAGTAGGCAGGAACATATTATCTAATTCTGAGTCGATAATCGCTAAATTAAGCAATATTCGTTCCTAAATTGAGAAACATCTTTCCGGAAAATATTAATGATCGGAAGTAAAGTACAACTTCTATAGCGCTTTGATACCAAATCAGGAGGAACATATACTATATGGAGGTTATATATAAATCTGAACGGATTTTCCTTGAATACTCATTCATGTAAAAAGAAACTTCGTTCTGTCAAATTTCGTACTGACCGGATATAAACTACAGTCTCTACAGCACTTACATGTCAAATCGGGGGTAACATATATATGGGGGCTATATCTAAATCTGAACCTATTTCCCTCAAATTTGGCAGTATTAATTCATGTAACAAGAAACCTATTTCTGCCGAATTTCGTACTGATCGGATTAAAAATACACTTTTTACAGCGCTTACATGTAAAATCGGGGGTAACATATACATATATGGGGGCTATATCTAAATCAGAAGCGATTTTCTCCGAATTTGGCAGTATTCCTTCACGTAATAAGAAACCTCTTTCTGCCGAATTTCACACTGGTCGGTTATAAAATAAATTTTTTACGGCGCTTACATGTGAAATCGGGGGTAACGTATATATGGGGGCTATATCTAAATCTGAACCGATTTCTTCCAAATTTAACAGTGTTCATTCATATAATAAAATACCTCTTTCTGCTGAATTTCATACTGATCGGATATAAAATAAAGTTTTTACAGCGCTTACATGTCAAATCGGGGCTAACATATATATTGGGGCTATATCCAAATCTGAACCGATTTTAACCAAATTAAATAGGGATCGTTCTTGGGCCAAAAAAAAGATATGTGTAAAGTTTCGTCAAGATCGGGCCATAATTGCTAATCGACTCAGAAAGTGATTACAAGTCGATCGGTATAATAAACAATGGTCCTATCTCTTCTCCTTTTGGGTGTTACAAACAAATGCACAAAGTCATAATACCCTGTACCACAGTGTGGTGTAGGGTATAAAAATAAATTAATTTACGAATAATTCTTGGGGCTCAAGGTGAGGGGATTCTTAAGTCGGTTTACCCGACTGAACTTTCTTACTTGTTCGGTGTTATTTTCTTTAGGTTTGAGTTATTTTGTGAGGTCACATGGTATCCATGGTGGAGGGTATATTAGATTCGGCATGGCCGAACTTAACGCTTTTACTTGTTTCTGTTATTATTGGTAAGTCATTATTAATAAGCCGAAAGTAATGCAGCGAATAATGAGATGTCATTATTTGGTAATGCAGGGAATAATGACAGGTACTTACCAAGATTTTACTGGGTACCGACATGTATAAGACGTTTCGTTTAGACAGGACAAAATTGTAGAAAGGGGATTCGTTTAAAAATAAAACGAATTTTAGATTTTTTAGAAGAAGAAAATATTACAGAGACATATTAGTAAGTCCTCCCAAGAGTTTTTTTTGTGGAAATATTTTGCCAGAAATCTTTATATGTTCTATGCAAATAGTAGATTCGGAAATAGAGTCATATTTCAAACAATAAAATCCCAGCAAAAAAAGAGCATCCAAAGATGCAATAAAAATTCCCAACTTATGATCCGGAAGTTGTTCTAATTTGGATTTTCACCAATGAATTTAACAAGGCGTTGTCGCGCCGGGAAAGTACTTCTTTGTCACCACTTTTGCACAACTCCTTTTAAAGCACTGTTAGATTTGCTTTTTTGGTGTTGTATTTATTTCATGAATGTATGTCGTTCTTATTAACATCTTTGGGTCCAGAGTTATACTATTGGCCAAAGAAATCAACGACCATATATATGTATGTTTAGGACATTTGAAGATGTTTGTTATCTGTATTGTGTAGCTGGCCCTTGAAAAGTGTGACCAAATGACCCCATATTGTAACTTCTAGTAAGATTTTCACAAATGATCAACATTCTCAGTTATAAAAAAGTATTTTTTATTTTACACTGTAATACATAGCACATTTTTGCGGTGCTATGTATTTTCCGTAACCCCGGTTCAGAGAGTAGTAAAGTACCACAGTGTGATACAGTAAGTATGGTATGGTATATTTAATTCCCATAATTTCTTTTAAAATTATTTTATTATAACCTACACCACACTGTGGTACAATTTATTATAATTTTATGCATTTGTTTCTAACACCCAAAAAAAGGAGCGATATATAGAACCATTGTTTATTATACCGATCGACTTAGAATCACTTTCTGAACCGATTTACCTGTGTCAGTCTGTGCATGTATTCTTGTAATCAATGTGCAAGCCACAAATATAGTCCGATCCCAAAGAAATTTTGCACATATCTTTATTTTGGGACAAGACACTTCGTATTGAAATTGAAAGACAATCTGTATTTAGATATATGGCCTGTTTCTGTAACTTATTTTCTTTCGTCTACGGCGAAAGGATAAAGTCCTTTTTGGAAAGGATAATGTGTTATTAATAAATTCAGTTTTTATCGCAATCCAATGTACTACAATTCCACAATTTAACATATTTCGAAGAAAATCAGCATACTTTAAAATGACATTATGTTATTTTAATCGACTATAAAAAAAGTCGACTTTTAGGACCGATTAATCGACATAGTCGACCGAAACGAAATTTGGTTGATGAAAAAGTCGACTAGCTTCCAGAACCATTCACTAATTCTGATATAGCCGCCATATAAATATATATTTCTTCCGATTTTGCCCTTTAGCACTATAGAAGCAGTATTTTACATATATTTCATTCCGATCTGGACTTTTATCACTTCAGAAGCCTTATTTTACATCCAATCGTTTTGAAATTATGCATTCTAGGCTTAATAATTTATATTCCGAAATTACATTTTGGTTAGTTATTTAGAAGAACTTCATTAAATGCCGAACAAATTTTCATTCTTATGATTTGGAAGTACTTATAATGTTATTCTTTAGGAAGTACTTCTTTTATTTTTTGCTGGGATGTTTTCTTAATAAAAATCGTCTAGAAAAGTTGGTATTTATGGCTTAAATAAGCTTATGGTAGTGGGGGAATTGCAATGTTTTAGATAAATTGCTTAGCAAATTTGGATTTTCTAGACAAAAAAAAAATTTTGGGAGCTATAATAAAACGACTAAATCTATCTAGCTCTATTATTACGGATCTTGGAATTTATAGAATTATTGTGTTGTGCTGTCAAATGCACTCTCACCAAATTATAGATAACGAGCATATTAGTAAGCGGCCTTTCTCGGGTTGTCTTTATACCCTACACCACACTGTGGTACAGGGTATTATAAGTTTGTTTCACGGCAGATGTTTGTAACACCTGAAAATAACACAGCTAGACCCACCTTAAAGTATACCGATCGACTCAGAATCACTAGCTGAGTCGATTTAACCATGTCTGTCCGTCCGTCCGTCTGTCCATGTAAAGTTGTTCGTCGACTACAGGTCGCAATTTCACTCCGATCGTTCTGAAATTTTGCAGTTTAGAGTATTTCGCAGCTGTTAAGATCGCTATTGAATTTCGTTGAAATCGGTTCAGATTTAGATATAGCTCCCATATATATCTTTCGTCCGATTTGGCCCTTTAGGCCTATAAAAGCTGTATTTTACATCCAATCGTTTTGAAATTTAATGGTAGAGTTTCTTGATTCATGAACCAACACTACCGAATTTGAAGAAAATCGGTTCAGATTTAGATATAGCTCCCATATATATCTTTCGTCCGATTTGGCCCTTTAGGCCTATAGAAGCTGTATTTTACATCCAATCGTTTTGAAATTTAGAATGGTAGAGTTTCTTGATCCATGAACCAACACTACCGAATTTGAAGAAAATCGGTTAAGATTTAGCTATAGCTCCCATATATATGTTTCGTCCGATTTGGCCTTTTAGTTCTATAGAAGCTGTATTTTACATCCAATCGTTTTGAGAATGATAGAGTTTCTTGATCCATGAACCAACACTACCGAATTTGAAGAAAATCGGTTAAGATTTAGCTATAGCTCCCATATATATGTTTTGTCCGATTTGGCCTTTTAGTTCTATAGAAGCTGTATTTTACATCCAATCGTTTTGAAATTTAGAATGGTAGAGTTTCTTGATCCATGAACCAACACTACCGAATTTGAAGAAACTCGGTTAAGATTTAGCTATAGCTCCCATATATATGTTTCGTTCGATTTTGCTCTTTAGTCCTGTAGAAGCTTTATTTTACATCCAATCATTTTGGAATTTAGAATGGTAGAGTTTCTTGATCCATGAACCAACACTACCGAATTTGAAGAAAATCGGTTAAGATGTAGCTATAGCTCCCATATATATGTTTCGTCCGATTTGGCCTTTTAGTGCTATAGAAGATGTATTTTACATCCAATCGTTTTGAAATTTAGAATGGTAGAGTTTCTTGATCCATGAACCAACACTACCGAATTTGAAGAAAATCGGTTAAGCTTTAGCTATAGCTCCCATATATATGTTTCGTCCGATTTGGCCTTTTAGTTCTATAGAAGCTGTATTTTACATGCAATCGTTATAAAATTTAGAATGGTAGAGTATCTTGATCCATGAACCAACACTACCGAATTTGAAGAAAATCGGTTTAGATTTAGCTATAGCTCCCATATATATGTTTCGTCCGATTTTGCTCTTTAGTCCTGTAGAAGCTGTATTTTACATCCAATCATTTTGAAATTTAGAATGGTACAGTTTCTTGATCCATGAACCACCACTACCGAATTTGAAGAAAATCTATTTTACATCCAATCGTTTTGAAATTTAGAATGGCAGAGTTTCTTGATCCGTGAACCAACATTGCCGAATTTGAAGAAAATCGGTTAAGATTTAGCTATAGCTCCCATATATACATATGTTTCATCCGATTTGGCTCTTTAGATACAATCGTTTTTATACCCTACACCACACTGTGGTACAGGGTATTATTAAGTATAAAATGTCCCAAAAGTAAATTTATGTAAACAATTTATACATGAATTACAAAATTTATATATCAGAGTTATTCAATATTACGAGAGTGGTGTAGGGTATTATATAGTCGGCCCCGCCCGACTTTAGCCTTTCCTTACTGGTTTAATAATGTATTCCAAACTTCGTAAGCTTCAAGATTTTTTGGGTTGGGCGTAAAATTTGGTGGATACTACAATATTTTGAAAAAATCCATACTTTAGTTTATGATTTTGACCAAGTAATGTTCGACCACTTGACCGCTTATTATACGCGTATACACGCTGAATAAAATCGCTTCTGTAGTATATTCTCCCAAAAATATTTTGCTTGAAATATACATATGTTTAGGGTACACTCTAAATATATTATATTTGGCACTCACAAATATTATATATTGATGTTGTTCTAAACAAATCTTTGTTTCCGTTTTAATATTTTATATTTTGGTCTATTAATTGAAAATCTTTTTAAACAAAATATATTTGGACACATTCCTAAACATTATTTTTATTTGTATATAAACACATATTTTATTTGAGAAAATTAGTTTGCAAATATATTTGGTTGTAATATATGAATAAATGCGTTTCAAATAAATGTTATTGCTTTTCAAGTAATATTTATTTGCACAAAAATATATAATATTTATTTGTGTTCCAAATATATTTTCTTTCGATTCAAACATATCAAAAAAGTAAATGTTGTACCGTGTAGAACAAAACGTTGAATCTGGGCTACTTTAGATAGTCATGACCGTAGTTAGATCTGTTGCTATTGAAACATTAGTATTATTTTTGGCTATAGTAAAAGATATGCATGTATTTAAAAACTGTGGTTCACAAATAGATTTGTCTGTTCTATCATACGCCGATCATAAAAAATTGGTTTAATGTTCACGATCAGTTTACTTGGAACTCCATCAAACTCCTGATAACACCTCTCAGAGGTCAAGAGGTCGCAAAACGCATCTCGGAAAATAAAATGGATATATACACGGGGCAAAATCGACTTTTTTGATATGTTGGCATCGAAAGAAAATATATTTGGAACACAAATTTTTAAATGATATATATTTCTGAGAAAATAAATTTTATTTGAAAATCAATAAAATATATTTAGAACACATATATAAATATATTACAACAAAATATATTTGCAAACTAAATTTATCAAATGAAATATGTGTTTAAATGCAAACAATATTATTGTTTAGGAATTTCTCCAAATTTATTTTATTTAAAAAAGATTTTCAAAACTTTTGCTGACTTTTTAAAATTTCAGTTAAAATTTTTCCTTAGTTTCGAATTGTACCATCCAGTTACAATAACATATGCAGCGTTAACTTCTGTTTAAATCAATCATTTCAAATTTCTAAGTTAGTATTCCAAGTCATCATTTTTTGTCAATCCTCCAAGTAACTTATTTTGATGCAAGATTATACGATTTCAATTATTTATACCCTACACCACACTGTGGTACAGGGTATTATAAGTTTGTTTCACGGCAGATGTTTGTAACACCTGAAAATAACACAGCTAGACCCACCTTAATGTATACCGATCGACTCAGAATCACTAGCTGAGTCGATTTAACGATGTCCGTCCGTCCGTCCGTCTGTCCATGTAAAGTTGTTCGTCGACTACAGGTCGCAATTTCACTCCGATCGTTCTGAAATTTAGAGTATTTCGCAATTGTTAAGATCGCTATTGAATTTGGTTGAAATCGGTTCAGATTTAGATATAGCTCCCATATATATCTTTCGTCCGATTTGGACCTTTAGAAGTCCTATAGAAGCTGTATTTTACATCCAATCGTTTTGAAATTTAGAATGGTAGAGTTTCTTGATCCATGAACCAACATTGCCGAACTTGAAGAAAATCGGTTAAGATTTAGCTATAGCTCCCATATATATGTTTCGTCCGATTTGGCCCTTTAGTCCTATAGAAGCTGTATTTTACATCCAATCGTTTTGAAATTTAGAATGGTAGAGTTTCTTGATCCATGAACCAACAGTGCTGAATTTGAAGAAAATCGGTTAAGATTTAGCTATAGCTCCCATATATATGTTTCGTCCGATTTTGCTCTTTAGTCCTGTAGAAGCTGTATTTTACATTCAATCATTTTGAAATTTAGAATGGTAGAGTTTCTTGATCAATGAACCAACACTACCGAATTTGAAGAAAATCGGTTAAGATTTAGCTATAGCTCCCATATATATGTTTCGTCCGATTTGGCCATTTAGTCCTATAAAAGCTGTATTTTACATCCAATCGTTTTGAAATTTAGAATGGTAGAGTTTCTTGATCCATGAACCAACATTGCAGAATTAGAAGAAAATCGGTTAAGATTTAGCTATAGCTCCCATATATATGTTTCATCCGATTTGGCTCTTTAGATCCAATCGTTTTTATACCCTACACCACACTGTGGCACAGGGTATTATTTAAGTATAAAATGTCCCAAAAGTAAATTTATGTAAACAATTTATACATGAATTAATTTATATATCAGAGTTATTCAATATTACGAGAGTGGTGTAGGGTATTATATAGTCGGCCCCGCCCGACTTTAGCCTTTCCTTACTGGTTTTAATTATATTTTTACGAACATTAAAAATTTCTAAAAAAATAACTTTGTATTAGAAAATCAATTTAACACAACTAACGTATTTTCTGAATTCTTAAGTGTACATATTTGTTTCGGAAATAATAGTTTCAAATAAAAAAATATTGGGATGTAAACAAAGATTTGTTCAGAATAACTTTTTTCCAAATATATACATACTTTTTGTATGTACCCAATATTATTTAGTATACCCTAAACATATGTATATATGTTTCAAGCCCGAATATGTTTGGGACAATATACTACAGAAGCAATTTTTTTTCAGCGTGTATGTACGTTGCATGTTTCGATTTAATCGGATTTGTTGTTATAGTAGATTTGACCCCAGGCGGGAAATATGTAAAATCTCCTTAAAGATCAGTATGTACACATTAATTTATAGATACTTATCTCCTAGGTGTTCTTTGAAAGATTGAAAATTGTTTTGGTAACTACTGCACTGACCACAGTTCAAATCGTGTAAATGTGAACAGCATATACTACGCCCTTAACTGTATGTGTGTAAACTTTCAGATTATTACTTATCAAGAGGTCACAAAACACTTGGCGGAGAAAGAAATGCTTAATATGCTATGTATGTTCCAAATTTCGATATAATATATTTAGTCATGACAATAGAAATCATATCGAATAATTCAAATCCTGATCATGTGCATACATATTGACCACACTCAAAAATTTGCAATATTTTTGTTAAATATCAGGCTGGACAACGCATTTCTTTGAAAATTTTTTATACCCTACACCACACTGTGGTACAGGGTATTATAACTTTGTGCATTTGTTTGTAACACCCAAAAGGAGAGAAAATAGACCCATCGTTTATTATACCGATCGACTTAGAATCACTTTCTGAGTTGATTTAGCTATGTCCGTCTGTCTGTGCATGTATTCTTGTAATCAAAGCACAGGTCGCAATTATGATCCGATATCGACGAAACTTTACACATATCATTTGTTTGGTTAAAATCAGTTCAGATTTAGATATAGCCCCCATATATATGTAAGCCCCGATTTGACATGTAAGCGCTGTAAAAACTTTATTTTATATCCGATTAGTATGAAATTCGGCAGAAAGAGTTGTCTTATTACATGAAGGAATACTGCTAAATTCGGAGAAAATCGGTTCAGATTTAGATATAGCCCCCATATATATGTAACCCCCGATTTGACATGTAAGCGCTGAAGAAACTGTATTTTTATCCGATCAGTGCGAAATTCGGCAGAAAGAGGTCTCTTATTACTTGAAGGAATACTTCCAAATTTGGAGAAAATCAGTTCAGATTTAGATATAGCCCACATATTTATGTTACCCCCGATTTGATATTTATGCGCCAGAAAGATCAGTATGAAATTATGAAAGGTTTCCTATTAAGTGAATGAACACTTTTAAATTTGGAAGAAATCGGTTCAGATTTAGATATAGCCTCCATATATAAGTTACCCCGATTTGACATGTAAGCCCTGTAAAAATGTTATTTTATATCAGTGCGAAATTCGCCAAATTCGGAGAGAATCGGTTCAGATGTAGATATAGCCCCCATATATATGTTACTCCCTATTCGACATGTAAGAGCAGTAGTGACTGCATTTTATATCCGATCAGAACGAAATTCGACAGAAAGAGTTCTGTTTACATGAATGAGTATTCAGGGAAATCGGTTCAGATTGATATGTCCATATATATGTTCCTCCTGATTTGGTATCAAAGCGCTATAGAAGTTGTACTTTACTTCCGATCATTTAAATTTTCCAGAAAGATGTTTCTCAATTTAGGAACGAATATTGCTAAATTTAGCGATTATCGGTTTAGAATTATATAATATGTTCCTACCCATTTACCAATTATTCCAAATAAGTATCGCAATGACCCTTATCGCATTGTTAGGGAGGTGTAGGGTATTATATAGTCGGCCCCGCCCGACTTTCTGCCTTTCCTTACTGGTTTAATATTATTCTGTGACTAAACTAATATTGATTCCAATAACTTAAATAACAAATTTTGTTCTTCTACTATACATAGTTTCTGAGATATTAAAAATTTAAATATTGCCATTTATTCAATCACGCCCACTTTAAGTGAAATTTCTAATATTGACCCGCATAACGAACTATCGAATTTTCGTTCTTCAATGGTCAATAGTTTCCGAGATATTAAATTTTCAACATTGCCACGCCCACTTTTGCCGCACCCACTTATCCGATCCCGCCCGTTGAAGCGTTAGATAATGCTCCAAATTTTGTTCTTCTACGATGAATACTTTCTGAGATATTCCAACTTTAAATAATACCACGCCTACTTTTAATCCCGCCCACTTTTTTGTTTTTAAGAACCCTCTGTGGCCAAGAAGTACTTTTTGCGTGATGGCGTTACAAAGAATTTGTCTACGTTTTTATACATACACTAGCTGGACCCGGTCCACTTTGTTGCCCCAGACTTCAGATTTCGATCCTGTCCATTTTTGAACTGATCACATAGACTGCCACCAAATACATATACACAAAATTACAGCAATCTCTCTAACAAATTGCTGAATATATATCAATTTCATTCACATAAACTACCACTAAATGCATACACACAAAATTTCTGCACACTAGCTGAAAATTTTTCTCAATATCAAAACTTGACTCATATGGGCGGGTCCACGCCCACTTTATATATCGAAAATTCAAGTACCCTATTTTCACAACCCCCAACTCAAAACTTCTGTGAAAATTTAAAGAAGATCGGTCCAGTCGTTTCGGCGTCTATACGGAACAAACAAACAAACAGACAAACACACATTATCTTTTATATATATAGAAGCTCGACCCGGTCGACCCAGACTTCAGATTTCCGATCCCGCCCCATTGTCGGACTAATCACGTAGACTGACACCAAATAAACGTACACAAAATTGGAGCAATCTCTCTAAAAAAATCGCTCAAGATATACCACCAGATACATATGCACAAAATTCCAGCTCTCTCGCTAACAAATTGTGCAAGATATCTCAATTTCAAAATTAGGCTTATATGGGCGGTGCCACGCCCAGTGGTCCGATCCCGCCAATTTTGGGACCAATCACGTAGACTGCCACCAGATACATATGTACAACTATACACACTCTAGCTAACAAATTGAGCAAGATATATCAATTTCAAAATGTGGCTTATATGGGCGGGACCACGCCCATTCGTCTGATTCCGCCCATTTTTTGACCAATCACGTAGGTCGCCAACAGATATATATATACAAAATTACAGCTCTCTCGCTAACAAATTGTGCCAGATATCTCAAATTCAAAATTTGGCTTATATGGGCCACGCCCATTTGTCCGATACCGCCCATTTTGGAACCAATCACGTAGACTAACACCAGATACATATGCACAAAATTACCGCTCTCTCGCTAACAAATTGTGCAAGATATCTCAATTTTAAAATTTGTCTTATGTGGGCGGGGCCACGCACATTTGATATATCGAAAATTCAAGTACCCTATTTTCACCACGATTTCAAAATTTGGCTTAAAGGAGCGGGGCCACGCCCATTGGTCCGACCCCGCCCATTTTTGAACCAATCACGTAGACTGCCACTAGTTACATATGTACAAAATTACCGCTCTCTGCAAAAAATTTCCGTTGATTTTTCTTCTTTTTCGTAATAAAAAACCGTTATGCCTCTCTCTGTGTTTACAGAATAGCGTTTTTAGATTCAACTAAAGAGTTACATTTTGAATTGTCTCCAAGTGTTTAAGCAAATGGGATCGTTGATTTATCATCTAAAGAGTAATATTTTTAGTTGTGCCCTTTTCAACTTATAATCCGAGTAAGATTTTTCAGTTAAAAAGGTACAACTCAAAATAATACCACTATTTATATACAAACTTTTTTCATAAAAAGAGTAACAACTCAAAAAAGTTGTTATTTTTCTAAAATCAATAAAAAACAAAAAGGAAAATAGCGTTATTATTTTTTTCTATGATATTTTATTGCAACGACATATTATTTTTTTGTAATATACCATTAGTATTAACGGAAACACTTTATCGAAAGCGAATGCGAAAGCGAATTTTGAAATGTATTTCTTCTGAATTCGAAAGCGAATAGTGAAATATGCATTTTTGCGAAAGCGAATGCGACTAATAGTTTGACCCTTTAGTACCAACAAAATTAAGGAACTAAATTGATACTTTTCCAGGATATTCAAGCATTAAGAATGTTTTCCATATTTTTACCTCCTGTTACCACAAGGACAAGCATATTCTTCAACTGTTTTGAAGAAAAGTGGAAGAAGTTTTCATTGGTATTGATATCTTCAAAATGTGTGAAGCGAATAAGAAGATATAACACTTTTTACAAATGGAATCGAATACTGAAATATATTTTTGCGAAAGCGAATGCGAAAACGAATAATCCTAATATGGTTTTTGCGAAAGCGAATGTTAAAATGATGCGAATAATTCGCGTTCGCATATGCGAATGCGAATATTTGTTACATATCTAATATATATAGATTTCAAGACATGGCTCATATGAGCAGTCCCATTGGTCCGATCCCGCCTACTTTTGAACCAGTCACGTAGACTACCACCAGATACATATGCATAAAATTACATCACTCTCGCAAACAAATTTTGCAAGATATCTCAATTTCAAAATTTGGCTTATATGGGCTGGACCACGCACATTGGTCTGATCCCGCCCATTTTTGGACCAATCACATCAACTACCAATAAACAGCTCATATGGGAGGGTCCACGCCCACTTAGGTTAGGTTAGGTTGAAGAGAGGACAGCAAACAAACACACATTCATTTTTATAATGGTTGATCCATTTCGAGGATCCCTACTTTTTTAAAGAAAACAAGTTTAAACAAAAACACCAGTAAGGAAAGGCAGAAAGTCGGGCGGGGCCGACCATATAATACCCTACACCTCCCTAACAATGCGACAAAGGTCATTGCGATAATAATTTGGAATAATTGGTACGTAGGCAGGAACATATTATCTAATTCTGAGCCGATAATCGCTAAATTAAGCAATATTCGTTCCTAAATTGAGAAACATCTTTCCGGAAAATAGTAATGATCGGAAGTAAAGTACAACTTCTATAGCGCTTTGATACCAAATCAGGAGGAACATATACTATATGAAGGTTATATATAAATCTGAACGGATTTTCCTTGAATACTCATTCATGTAAAAAGAAACTTCTTTCTGTCAAATTTCGTACTGACCGGATATAAACTACAGTCTCTACAGCACTTACATGTCAAATCGGTGGTAACATATATATAGGGGCTATATCTAAATCCGAACCGATTTTCTCTGAATTTGAAAGTAACCCTTCATATAATAAGAAACCTCGTTGTGTAGATTTGTTTACTGATCCGATATAAAATACAGATTGTACAGCGCTTACATGTTAAATCGGGGGTAACATATATATGGGGGCTATATCTAAATCTGAACCGATTTCTTCCAAATTTAACAGTGTTCATTCATATAATAAGAGACCTCTTTCTGCTGAATTTCATACTGATCGGATATAAAATAAAGTTTTTACAGCTCTTACGTGTCAAATCGAGGCTAACATATATATGGGGGCTATATCCAAATCTGAACCGATGTTAACCAAATTAATTAGGGATCGTTCTTGGGCCAAAAAAAGATATGTGTAAAGTTTCGTCAAGATCGGGCCATAATTGCGACCTGCACTTTGATTACAAGAATACATCTACAGACGGACAGACAGACGGACATAGCTAAATCGACTCAGAAAGTGATTACAAGTCGATCGGTATAATAAACAATGGTCCTATCTCTTCTCCTTTTGGGTGTTACAAACAAATGCACAAAGTCATAATACCCTGTACCACAGTGTGGTACAATCAATCGCCGGACAATCATTACGAGTATTTCATATTTTTTAATCCATGGAGAACCAATATTTTCCCACAAAATTTAACATTTTGTGGGAAAATATCTTTCGGGATTTTCAAGGATTAAGGACACTATCATTCATTTTTCTACGCAATACGACATTTTGTACACAATACGTGATAATTAAATTTATAATTCTTCATCATTTAACAGGCAAGACCGTCTACAGATGGTGTTCGCTTTTTTGGCTCCAGCGCTAAATTCAAAAATATTTTTCTCTCAGAATATTAAAAACCATCTTCAGACAGTCCTGCTTGACTTTTTGGTATGTTCCCCAACACATTTTGACACGTCCACGGACGAAAAACTAGAGAAATAGAGCTAATTCAAAGAAACTACATTTAGGCTAAGAACTGTGTTATCTCATATATCTAAATCGACTACGAAGCCCTGTGCCTCAAAAAATATTGGTAAGTGCTGTTAACGTCTGGACCCGTCCCACTTCGCTGCTCCAGATTTCAGATTCCGTCCATTTTTGGACCAATCACATAGACTGTTACCACATACATATACACAAAATTAAATCTCTCTCGCTGACAACTTGTTCAAGAGATATCAATTTTAAAACATGGTTCATATGGGCGGACAAATTCGTAGACTGCCATCAAATACATATACACAAAATTACAGCACTCTCGCTAACATATTGTGCACGTTATCTTAATTTCAAAATTTGGCTTAATTGGGCGGGGCCACGCCCATAGGTCCGATCCCGCCCATTGTTGGACCAATCACGTAGACTACCAGATACATATGCACAAAATTACAGCACTCTCGCTAACAAATTGTGCAAGATATCTCAATAAGAAAATTTGTTTTAAATGGGCGAGGCCACGCAATTTTGTTCGAACCAGCCCATCGAATCACGTAGACTACCTCCAGACACATATGCACGAAATTACAGAACTCTCGCTAACAAATTATGCAAGATATCTCAATTTCAAAATTTGGCTTATATGGACGGGGCCACGCCCACTTGATATATTGAAAACTCAAGTGTCCTGTTTTCACCAGCCCCTACACATGTACATTCTTCAAGAAGCAGCCGTTTGGACGTCAATACGGATCAAACAAACAAGTCAAAAATTCCATACTAAGGTATACCCTCACGTAGTCATGGAAACACACATAATTAAATATAATCGCCCATCATTCTTCCATCCCAGTGCCCTTCGTACTGCCGCTCGATGGACTTAATTTCTTGGTGAAACCTTCCGCCATGTTCATCAATTACGTCGCCAAGAATCTCAGAGAAAAAGTTTAAATGAGAATGCAAGAAATGCATTTTGGGGACATTCATACCCCTTTTGGAATATAAAAAGCGAAAAATAAGTTACAATTGGATTGGATCAAGGACATTTGAAACTATAAGCTTAATTGTCCTCTATGCTGCAATTTCCTCCGATGTTAAATGTGATTCGAAATATGCATCTTTCATCAGTCTCCCTGTTTTTGGCCCATCAAAAATATCTTCTTAGATTTTTTCAAAAGAAACACTTTTAAATAAATTTTTTATATATGAGAGTGAATTACAATTTTTTTGTATTGCTTCAGTACGATCAGTACGAAATTTAACAGAGAGAGTTTTCTTTTTGCATGTATGAACACTTCCAAATTCGGGGGAAATCGGTTCCGATTTAAACATAGTCCCAATATATATGTTACACCCGATTTTACATGTAAGCGCTGTAGAAAACGTAATTTATGTATATCCGATAAGTACGAAATTCGGCAGAGCGAGTTTTCATATTACATGAAAGAAAACTACCAAACTCGGAGAAAATCCGTTCAGATTGAGATATAGCCCCCATATATATGTTTCACCCGATTTGACATGTAAGCGTTGTAGAAACCGAATTTGACATCCGATCTGTACGAAATTCGGCAGAGAGAGAGTTTCCTTATTACGTGAATGAACACTACCAAATTCGGAGAAAATCCGTTAAGATTTAGATATAGTCCCCATATAGTTATATGTTTCACCCGATTTGATATGTAAGCACTGTAGAAACCGAATTTTATATCCGATCAGTACGAAATCCGGCAGAGGAAGTTTTCTTATTATATGCATGAACACTGCCAAATTCTTACCGCAATGCCCATTTTGCATTGTTAGGGAAGTGTAGATTATTATATAGTCGGCCCCGCACGAATTTCTGTCTTTCCTTATTGGTTTTTTTTGTTTTATTCATTCCAGAAAAAATCGATTTTTTTTTTGACAAAAAAAATCGTTTTTTTTTTTCTAATAGTTTTATCGACAGCTACTAAGTAACACCTGTAGCCCTGATTATTTCCTTCAATTTAAATAATATTTCTATCGGATTTATACTTCTAAAACTATGGACCAAATACTAAAGGTGCAATCCATGAAAAAATTGAAATAAAAAAAATTTTTGAAAAAAAAAATTACTTACAAAATGTTTGCAATATTTTTTCGTGTATAGGATTCCAAATTGCACCATAAAAATATGTGCACAGCCCTTCGACAAAAATTGTGTAGATTAGTGTAACCTACATAGAAAAATTTTATTAGCCTTATAGTCAGTTCAATAAAGACAATTTAATAAATATTAAGCCGAGTATTTTAATATTAAGAAAATTATTTTAATTTAAGTAGGAAGTGTATGAACTTTAAAGCCTAATTGTCTTTGGCTGGAAATCATTTACGCTGTCTTTAATATTTTAAAATGTTCGGACTATCCACTTAGTCGTTTTTTGGCCCGAAGAAGTGTCTTAAATGATACAAAGGTAGATAATATGTACATAGTACTACACATGGGAAAAACAATTTTGAACTGAGATTGTGGTGAGGTTAGCAGTGACTGAAGCATTCTTTTGATGCATTTCAAAATTCTGTAAGAGTTTTTTTCATTTTTCCTATACCTCAGAAATCCCATGAATAGTTATGGACCTACACATATAAGTATGTGCAAATAGCGATTTTCAAGGAATTGCGTCGTCCGGCCTGAGGACAAGATGGCACAAAAACCTAAAAATAAATATTTAAAGGTCCTTTCGAAATATATAGCTCACCAATCAGTAGAACTCGTATTTTGCATATTTTTAGTTATTCATACGATTGGAACTAAACATTTAGACGTTTGATCGTTCAAATATAGAAAATTTTAGTGCATATCGAAAAAATGCAAAAGATATATGTTGGAAAGATAAGTTGGCCGAGATAGTGTATTCCACGGGGATTTTGAATAAAGTACGCTCCGTTCAGTAAAATAAATGTTTTATTGGACAAATATACTTATATTAAAATTCCTTTCAAAAAAATATTATAAAAACGCAGACGACAAAGATGTAAGATACACGCGCTTGAACATTTGGTACACCCGAGGTGCCCAACATAAATTCTCTTCTACAATCTTGTCAAGTTTTGTCGCAATCTTTTGTTTGGTTAAGAAACTGCGGATTTATTTCCTTTTTTTAATTCCTCCCACTGTGCTATGGTGGATGGCATAATAAGGACCACTTTAATATGTACATATATTTGGTATATATATGTATATTTACATAATTTTACATAAAACGAATGATCTTACACATACATTAAATTACGTTTAATTAACTTATAGTCTTTGCAGGGTCCCGGAGGGTCCCCATATCATGTCTATCCAAGCAACAATATGCCAGCAATACGGGCTTTCCAAACGCCAAACACAAGTCTTCATCATATGTCTACCAGTCCCTTATTGACATCTTCCAGAACACATTTGATCAATGTAAGTAAATAAAGTTATTTAGATTTTATACTAACAATGAGATCGGTATACTGCTACTACGTATATTAAGCTGTGCTTTTTAATAGTACGATAGAAGGTTAGGTCCCCAATCTTCGCATCATCCCATAATGTTCATCGGTTCAATGGCATTCTGTTTGTATTTTATATATTCCTATACTTTAGGATATGTCTCCTTTACCTGTGCAAAGATCACAACTGCCTCAGGCTCCACGCACCGTGAATATGTCGAGGCGTTCGACTATACAGGAAACGTCATTTTCAAACCAAATTGATACAGATGCTGTTGTAAATAAAATACAGAATATGTTTCCCACCGCCAGTGAGAATCACATACGGCTGCTCCTGAAGAAGTGAGTACACCATTTTATATTATTTCTCATTAAGTACTCGCATGGCTTTATTCATAAACGTTATAAGAGGTTCCCATAGCGTGAATAATTGAAAAATTTTTAAATAATCATTTTAAGGTTCTTATAATGTTGAATTTCTCTTACTCTCTCAAAATGCTTTCAATATATGTCTGGACATTCGAAAATGCTATAAATGTTTGCAGGTATTATAATCGAGAAGCTGTTGTTATTAGTGCTTTACAGGTGGAAAAACATCCGGTAACAATGCCAGGGCCATTTGTTACACCTCCAGGACAGAGGCATTTGTTTCATAGCAATTCAACCGTTCATATGACACCACCAGCTCGCCGCTTTGATACTGGATCACATTTACGTGGCCTCGAAATGGGCGCCTTTAGCAGTAGTTATTCTCGAACAGCCAGTCCAGTACCAGTGGGACGACATGGTAGTGCAATTAGTGTCAGCGGTAACATTGGCCCATTGATATTACCACCTTTCCACGGCTCACCATGTTTCGGTGATCAGCTAAGAAATTCCCCAAAGCCGCACTCATCACCAAAAATGAAATTAAGGTATGTTAAACAAAATCGAAGATTGTGCATGAAATAAAGAATTTCTACTACATACAAATATTTTCCAGAAATTTAGACAAAAAGCTACAATTATAAAATTGTCATAACAGTAAATGCATTATGCAACAACAAAATTTAGTTCCAGGAATCACTAGAGTTTTGATCCCCCTCCTGTGACCCCCTTGATTAAAGCAAGTAAAAGCATTAAGCTGAATAAAATTTTTTAAGTATTTGTGTTCACTGGTATTAAAGTTAAAAGTAGTTATCTTTTGGTGCAAAATAGTCCATTTGTATGGGAGATACCAAAATGGGCGTGCCGTTTACGCCCACTTTTCAGTGGACTCTAGGTACTATAAAAGCATTAAATTGTACAAAATTTAAAGCATTTGTTTGAACCGGTGTTAAAGTTATAAGCGGTTAACTTTTGGGGCAAAATGGTACATTTATGTGGGAGGTACGAAAAGGGGCGTGCCAATAATGCCCACTTTTTAATGGACTCTAGGTACTGTAAAAGCATTTCACTGCCCACAATTTCAAGTATTTATATGCACTGGTAGTAAATAAATAAGCAGTTAAATTTTTGTTCAGAAATTGTAATTTTTGTTCAAAAATGGTCCTTTGTGTGGGAGGTTCCAAAAAAAGTAATATATTGCTCAATTTGTTAGCGAGAGTGCTGTAATTTTGTGTATATGTATCTGGTGGCAGTTTCCGTGATTGCTCCATAAATAATTGGTATCGGACCAATGGGTGTGGCCCAACCCATATAAGCCAAATTTTGAAATTGAGATAACTTGCACAATTTGTTAGCGTGAGTGCTGCAATTTAGTGCATAAATACCCGGTGGCAGTCTACGTGATTGGTCCAAAATTGGGCGGGATGGAACCAATGGGCGCGGCACCGCCAGTATGAGCCAAGTTTTGAAATTGAGATGTCTTGAACACATATGCATTTGATGGCAGTCTATGTAATTGGTAAAAAATTGACGCAATCGGATAAATGGCTGTGACCCAGCCTATTGCATCCATGTTTTGAAATTGATATATCTTGAACAATTTATTAGCGAGGGTACTGTAATTTTATGTAAGTGTTCTTGGGTCCAGCTAGTTATATATAAAAATAAATAAATATACATATATTTTTATTTGATTTAACATTAAAAACGAAAAACCATAAACCACTTTGCAAATCGCCATTTATTGCGAGAACTAGAAAGTAGTTTCTTTCATATGTTTTTATGTATGCAATCGAGCGATCTTTACAATTAAAGACAGACAAGAAGTACTCGACGTAAGGTTTGCTACTGCCCGTCTGTCAGACAAAATTATTGGGCGGAATGTACTGGACGACCACTCATTCTCAGATCATTCTGTGCCGAAGACAAATGGCACCTGTATGAGGAGAGTGTAAAAAAGTCCCAATTCTAAGCTTCTATTTGAACCGAATGACAGCGTCGCTAACTTGTTGACTGAGAGATACAGAATAAGCTGGGCTACTAACAGCTTTGAGCCCCCCAAATCACATGGACCAGACGGCATCACTCCAGCAGAAATGCATAAAGTGTTAAAGTACATTATCCCCTGACTGGAGAAAATTGTTGTATGCTGTATCAGGCTTTCATACTTCCCGAATCGATGGAAGGATACCAAAGTGGTATTCATACCCAAGGCGGGAATGATATTGCTCACTCTAAATAGCACTAGCAACAAAAAGTATATTGCATACACCGTCTGTCGGTTGTATTTATGTATATATGATTAGTTGAAATAACAGTAATAACATGGATAAGATCAAATGAAAATGCTTGCAACTAAATCGATGGTTGTATCAATCGAATTAAGATTGTTTTTTCATTGACACTCAGTTAGTTTTGGTAACCAATTTTAAATTTTCATTATAGTACCATATAATCGATTTTTGGTTGTGACAACCAATGTTTTATTCTGGACAACAGAAATTGTATCAATAGACCAAAGATTATTATTGCAATGAATAATTGGTTACTACAACAGAAAAAATATTAATAAATAATTGTTTATTGGTTATCCCAATCAATTCCCAAATTTAGAATAATTAAATGTATTTTGGGAAATACAACCGAAAGATTGGTTGTTGTTATTTTGCTGATACGTGACAAACAAAAAAATAAAATTACTCGACATAAAAAAATCTGCAAAATGTTTTACATAAATAAAAATAAAAGCAACAATCATGAAATTGAAAGCACAGGGTTAAGCGATATTTGCATAAAAGTTTTGTGTTTTTTTTTCGTGTACTAAAATGTGTGTCAGTCTACAGAATCATCCATGCATGAACTTGTGAGCACTATCGAATGGTCCCTACATTTCAAGGAAATCACCATGGTGGCATTTCTTGACATAGAAGGGGCTTTTCACATCATTTACTCAGATCCTGTATTTTCGGCGCTGTCACATCTAAAGAATGAAATCCTGCTAGATCTACAACGTTGTGGCTGCAAGGTCGTGGCATATGTGGACGACGTGGCAATCGTAGTGAGCAGCAAATTCGTAAACGTCCTCAGAGAATAATTCTAGATAGGAAACTGTTATTTAGACTTAAAGTATTGGAACGTATAAGGAAGGCCAACTTCGCCTTATATTTCTGCAAAAAGGCTGTAGAGTCGCGGTTATACGGTCTTGTGGTATGGTGGATGGCAACTGACAAACTTCAGAGAACTGTTTAATATTGTGGCGAGAGAAGTTGCAACCAAAGCGGCACTAAGATTAAACTGTCTATCAATGTGGTCAAATGAGTACATCAAAAACTACGGTCAAAGCGAATTGCTATGGTAACCGACCGCGTGGACTATAAACCAACTGTGTACACCTTCGAGAGAATCTACATCACTATGATTCCAGCCAGAGATGAATGGGTTGGCAGAATACCATGTAATAGAAACCATATCCTCTTCTGTACGGATGGTTCGAAGCTTGATGAAAAGGTTGGCCTCGGAGTACACTGTGAAGAACTTAGTTCGGATATAGCTCACAGACTACCAGATACCTCCAGTGTCTATCAAGCTGAAATAATGGCAATATGGGAAGTCGGCAAGTGGCTGAGTCGCAACATAGTAACCAACACTGGCGTTTTCATTTACTCGGACGGCCAGGCTGCCATCAATTCACAAAGAGCCCTCGACTGCCGCATATCTCTTAAGGATATGGCTGAGCAGTTTAATATACACATATGGGTTCCTGGGCATAGGGATATCACGGGATCTGCAAAGCTGATGAATTTGCTAGGAAAGGGACGCCATTACAAATTCTCGAAGAATTTACATATATTGGTGCAAGCTTTGGCTTAGGCAAGAGGCAATCAGACAATTCAACGAAAAATGAACAAAAGATTGCACCTGCAGGGTAGCCTGATAAATGGAACAGATCTAGTCTTTTCTGAAAATGCAAAATTTCTAGGGATAATTCTAGATATGAAAATGTTATTCAGACTCATCGTACTGGAACGTGTAAGGAAGGCCAACATCGCCTTATATTCGTGCAGGAAGGCTATACGATCGTTGTGGGGCCTCTCTCCTAAAATCGTCCATTGGATATATATGTATGTCCAATACTGTTATACGGCATTGTAGTATAGTGGACGGTAACTGACAAACTAACCATCACCAACCTTCTATCAAAGGTTCAGAAAACTGCCTGCTTGCGCATAAGCGGAGCCTTAAGCACTACACTAAAGTTAAACTGCCTATAAATGTGGATGTACAAGAACTATGGACATATGAGGATATCAAAGTGTATTGCTACACGCTGAAAAAAATCGCTTCTGTAGTATGCTGTCCCAAACATATTCCGCTTGTTTTGAACATATACATATATGTTATATTTAGCACACACAAATATTATAATTTTTGGAAGATGTTGTTCTAAAGGCATATTTGTTTCCATCCAAATGTTCTTTTATTTGCATTAAAATACTCAGATAAATTACACTATGCAACAAAATTTTTGTCAAAGTGCTGTGCATAACATTTTCTGGTGTAATATAAAAATTTTACATATTTTGTTTTTGCATTTAGGTTCAAGATCGTTATTGTTGTTTTCAGTATATGAATGCCACTTTGTTAAAAATTAAAGAAGAAGTAAGTGACATGTATTGGGGGTGGTTGTGATGGTTGAATAGACAGATCTGTTTCAGTAGCCACCAAACTCCTATTGTCAATATCCTTATTACAAAGATTACATCAGTCGAATTATTAGAATATATACGCACAGCCAAGTATCATTAAACGAAAACGTTTGCTAAAAGCACATATCTCCAAAAAAAGACAATCAGTAATCATCCGTTAAAATTCCCATTTTCTTGGAAGGTGAAGATTAGTATTTGGACCATATTTTTTAAGTATATTCTCGATAAAGCCGTGATATACTACAGATTCAAGGAAATGAGGACTACAGTAGTTTAGTAACTGTCGTTAAATCTATTAGACTTTTTTTTTAGAATTTATTTTTTGCACAAAAAACATAAAAATTAGAAAACAAATCGCAAAAATTGTTGTTCCAATTTTTGAAAACAAGTATCATAACGAAGCACGATAACTTCCGACAGGATTAACCGATTTAATTTAATATATGTCAATATTATTTCTATCTCAGGAGGCTAAGATCAAAGATGGACCATGTTGGTCCACTCCTTAGAGTACCTATTGATTCTTCAATAACTTTTATACTACTTATCGTAATCTTTCACAATTCCGAACGTAGTATAAGTTTCACGGTCGCTATCACCTTGAGAAAAATGGGCGAAGTTGCTACGCCCCTTTTGGTACCTCCCATAGAAATGGACCATTTTGCAAAAGAGTTAACTGCTTATAACTTTGATTTCAGTCCATACAAATACTTAAAATTTTGTGGAGTGTAATGCCTTTACAGTACCTGCAACCCCGTAAAAAATGGATTTTGTTTTGGGGAGGGTTTCACATATGCCCAATTTTCTTTATTAAAAATCGACGGTTGACGTATTTAATGCATATACATATATTTATAGTCACTAACATTTAAAACAAGTACGAAATTTCAGTCGGGTAAACCGACTAAGGTATACCTTCACTTTGTGAGCAATGTAAATATGCGCTGGTATATGTACTAATATTATGAGCATTTTAATTTTGGTTTGTCTTGGCTCTTTTTGTATGAGAGGTACTAAAACGGGTGTGGTTTTAACACCAATTTTTAACAGGACTGTAGACATTTTAAAAACTATACACTGTACAAAATTCAAGTATTTGCATGAAGTAATATTAAAGCCATAAAGAGTTCACTTTTAGTGCAAAATGGCCCATTTGTGTGGGAGGTACCAAAAGGGACGTGGCAACTACTGCAATTTTTCTCGAGGTGATAGTGACTAATAAAGTAATACTATGTGTAGAATTTAAGAGAATTGAAATAAGTAGTATAGATGTTATTAAATAATCAATAATTCACTAAATATTAACCCTTTGTGGGGGAGGTACTAGAAGGAGTGGACCAATATGCCCATCTTCAAACTTAACCGGAGATAGAAAAATATATTACCACATACCAAATTTGAAGTCAATCGGTTACCCCTTTCGATCGTGCGCACCAGTCAGCCAGCAGACAGACAGACGGACGGACAGTGCTCATTCGACTTTAAATGACCCAAAGCGGATATCCTCCGAACATACTTAGGGTCTTAGGTCACTCCTTCGATTTGTTACACTTTTTAGGGAAATGGGTTCAGATTTAGATATAGCCCCCATTTAGATTTGCGATCCCTTTCGTTTTGAACCAATCAGGAATATTGCCACCAAATACATTTACATAAAATACCAGCACTCTCGCTAACAAATTGTGCAAGATATTAAAATTTCAAAATGTTTCTTATATTGGCGGGGCCACGCCCATTAGTCTGTTCCCGCCCATTTTTGGACCAATCACGTAGACTACCACCAGATACATATGAGCAAAATTTCAGCACTCTCGCTAGCAAATCGTGTACGGTATCTCAATTTAAAAATATGGTTTATAGGGGCGTGGGCGGGGCCACACCCATTGGTCCGATACTGCCATTTTTGGACCAATCACGTAGACTTCTATCAGATACATCGCAAAATTAAAGCACCCTCGCTAATAAATTGTGCAAGATATCTCAAATTCAAAATTGGCTTATATGGGCGGGGCCACGCCCATTGGTCCGATCCTACACATTTTTGGACCAATAACGTGAAATACCACCAGATACATAAACACATAATTACAGAACTCTCGCCAATAAATTTGTTGCACCTACCAAGCCTCAAATATTTCGTAAATAAAATTTATATATTTCGTAAATAAATTAAAATTTATTTTAAACATAAAATTATATATTTCACAGAACAATAAAAAAAGTAATTCAAACAAGGCGAAAAAATTAAAAATTTTTTTTCTTTCTCGAAATATAAATAATTGCATAGAGGAATGTATTTAAAACAGATTTGTTGTTTATGAAAAGATAATACTGTTCCGTTTTCTCCAGAATTTTAAAACATTACTCCTTCTGGAAAAATTACAAGATTTTCGTTTGCAAATTGCAAGCCTTCATTTTCTTGTTTACTGCTGCCTCCTTTACTTCCTGATAGCGGCAATTTTTCCGAGGTAATGTCATTCATACTTGTATATGCTCATTCAATGCTAATATTCAGAGCTTTAATAACACCGTCCATATTAATTTTTGATGTCTCTATGTTTTCAACGTCGCCATTACTTTCATCGTCTGAGACATCAATGCATTCTGGTTCTACATCAAAGCCTTCAATATTTTCGTTAATCCATTTACTGATTTTATCTGGGGTATAGTTTACATCAGGAAAAATGTCATTAAATAAATTGCAAATAAGTGAATTTGCAGTGCCTGGACATAAGAACATTCCAACATTTCTTTATAGCAGTATCGGATACCCTTTCCATTGCGTTCGACAAGAACGCGGGTACCTTACAAAGTTAATTATTTAATTTTTATACCCGACAGCACACTTTTTGTACATTTGTTTGTAACGCCTAGAAACAAAGCCATAGTTTATTAGTTTATTATACCGATCGACATAGAGTCACTTTCTGAGTCGATTTAGCCAAGTCCGTCTGTCTGTCTTTCCTTATACGTATGCTTGGGATTAAACTGCATCTTTACGAAAATTGGTATAGATGAATTTCTTAGACTAGGGACGAGAACTAATGAAAACATCGGTCCAGGTTTTGATGAACCCCCCATAAAAAGCTACCCACCGATGTCACTACTTGACGCTCTAGAGAACACAGTTTTCAGTTTATCTGTCAGAAATTCAAGTATTTTTAGTTTATGTTGGACTTAATCGCCCTTTTTAAAAATAGGGTACATCGGTACAAGTTTTGGTATAGCCCCCATATAAACGCCCCATCGATGTCACTTACTGACACTCCAGAGAACACATTTTACAATTGATCTGGCTGAAATTCAAGTATTTTTAGTTTATATTGGACTTAATCGCCCTTTTTAAAAATAGGGTACATCGGTACAAATTTTGGTATAGCCCCCATATAAATGCCCCATCAATGTCACTAACTGACACTCCAGAGAACACATTTTACAATTGATCTGGCTGAAATTATGAATTTATAATTTATATTGGACCTAATCATCCCTAGTTAAAATGGGATACATCGGTCCATGTTTTGGTATATCCCCCATATAAAGATCCCTCACCGATGTCACTTCTTTACGATCTAGAGAACAGATTTTGCAATTTATCTGGCTGAAATTTAAGAATTTTTGTTCTAAATCCGGACTCCTTACTCCTATCAAATTCGCTAAAAGTTTTTTTTTTTGTACTAACACTTGTTTAATTTGATGTTATTTTGACCTAGAGGTTGAACAATTGCAGTGCAATTGGGCGGCAGGCACTTTATTATTATTATCTGGCTGACATGGATCATTGTTAATAAATGACAGTGCTCTTTTGGGAAGATTTTTGGATTGAAGAAAATCTGAAGCCTGAATTAAATGAGATTATAATTTTACCTTGTCACCTTTAATCAACTAAAGTACAAACCCCGTAACCAGACCATAAATAAATAGTCGTCACAATTTTGTAGTTGATCGGTTCTCTCATTTTGTCTTTCAATATATCGCATAAGAGATCTACACTCTATGGATTATATGTTAGTTTTTTTTCCAAAAACCTTTAATCTGCGAATTCTGTGAATTTTTTGAACCATCCAAGACTACCATTGAAATTTCCATTTTTTTCTTTAACATTATCGTGAAAAAAGTCGCCCTTGCTTTTAACAGTTCTTCGGTCATTGGCACATTACGCTCTCTTTGTTTCCAAAAAACATTTGAACAAATCCTTTTCCATTTTTGGAGTCCTTAGAGTTTCTCGTTTTCCTGGGCCAGACTCTGTTCCTGCGATGAATTTGCTAATGTCGACCTCCTTCTTTTTATACCCAACACCACACTGTGGTACAGGGTATTATAAGTTTGTTTCACGGCAGATGTTTGTAACACCTGAAAATAACACAGCTAGACCCACCTTAAAGTATACCGATCGACTCAGAATCACTAGCTGAGTCGATTTAACGATGTCCGTCCGTCCGTCCGTCCGTCTGTCCATGTAAAGTTGTTCGTCGACTACAGGTCGCAATTTCACTCCGATCGTTCTGAAATTTTGCAGTTTAGAGTATTTCGCGGCTGTTAAGATCGCTATTGAATTTGGTTGAAATCGGTTCAGATTTAGATATAGCTCCCATATATATCTTTCGTCCGATTTGGCCCTTTAGTCCTATAGATGATGTAGTTTACATCCGATCGTTTTGAAATTTAGAATGGTAGAGTTTCTTGATCCATGAACCAACATTGCTGAATTTGAAGAAAATCGGTTAAGATTTAGCTATAGCTCCCATATATATGTTTCGTCCGATTTGGCCCTTTAGTCCTATAGATGATGTAGTTTACATCCGATCGTTTTCAAATTTAAAATGGTACAGTTTCTTGATCCATGAACCAACATTGCCGAATTTGAAGAAAATCGGTTCAGATTTAGATATAGCTCCCATATATATCTTTCGTCCGATTTGGACCTTTTGTCCTATAGAAGCTGTATTTTATATCCGATCGTTTTGAAATTTAGAATGGTAGAGTTTCTTGATCCATGAACCAACATTGCCGAATTTGAAGAAAATCGGTTAAGATTTAGCTATAGCTCCCATATATATGTTTCGTCCGATTTGGCCCTTTAGTCCTATAGAAGCTGTATTTTACATCCGATCGTTTTGAAATTTAGAATGGTGGAGTTTCTTGATTCATGAACCAACATTGCCGAATTTGAAGAAAATCGGTTCAGATTTAGATATAGCTCCCATATATTTCTTTCGTCCGATTTGGTCCTTTAGTCCTATAGAAGCTGTATTTTATATCCAATCGCTTTGAAATTAAGAATGGTAGAGTTTGTTGATCCATGAACTAACATTGCCAAATTTGAAGAAAATCGGTTAAGATTTAGCTTTAGCTCCCATATATATGTTTCGTCCGATAAATCTTAACCGATTTGAAAATCGGTTAAGATTTAGCTATAGCTCCCATATATATGTTTCGTCCGATTTGGCCCTTTAGTCCTATAGAAGCTGTATTTTACATCCGATCGTTTTGAAATTTAGAATGGTAGAGTTTCTTAATCCATGAACCAACATTGCCGAATTTGAAGAAAATCGGTTAAGATATAGCTATAGCTCCCATATATATGTTTCGTCCGATTTTGCTCTTTAGTCCTGTAGAAGCTGTATTTTACATCCAATCATTTTGAAATTTAGAATGGTAGAGTTTCTTGATCCATGAACCAACATTGCCGAATTTGAAGAAAATCGGTAAAGATTTAGCTATAGCTCCCATATATATGTTTCATCCGATTTGGCTCTTTAGATCCAATCGTTTTTATACCCTACACCACACTGTGGTACAGGGTATTATTTAAGTATAAAATGTCCCAAAAGTAAATTTATGTAAACAATTTATATATGAATTAAAAAATTTATATATCAGAGTTATTCAATATTACGAGAGTGGTGTAGGGTATTATATAGTCGGCCCCGCCCGACTTTAGCCTTTCCTTACTGGTTTTATTTTACTGTCATTTTACAAATCTGTTTTACAATTCCTATTTTGAAAGCGATATACACTCCTCTCGGCAATGTTTTAACTGAAAGGGTTGCTATACACATATATTTCTGGCCTAGGCAACACTAAGTGTTTCCATTGGAGAGTTTGACCTTTTTTAGCATAATCGTACTCAGAACGTTTTGACGTACGACCATCATTTGTGTTGTTTACAGTGACTTGAAAAAATCTAGTTGGCAAAAAAATGGAATTAACTCGTGAACATTTTCGTGCGATCATTTTTCACAATCGACGAACATAAATCTTTGTATGGCGATGAAGCACCATCCTATAGCACTGTGAAAAACTGGTTTAATGAATCCAAGGCATCCTTGGGCATTTCTTCCACCAGCATACATTCGATATTGCATGAACACCTGGCCGTAAAAAAGGTTTGTTCTCGTTGGATCCCGCACAATTTGACAATCGCTCAAAGAAAGGCTCGTGTCGATTGGTCCAAAGAAATTTTGAAAAAATACGATCGCGGTGCTTCAAAAGACTTTTATAAGATCGTCACTGGTGACGAATCTTGTATCTATGTATGCGTATGGGCCCGAAACAAAACAGCAATCGACCGTGTGGGTCTTCGAAGACGAGCCAAATCCAACGAAAGTTGTTCGTGGAAGAAGCACTTCGAAGCAAATGGTCCCTGTTACTTCGGCAAAACTGGTCATGTGGCGACTGTTCCGCTTGAGCAACATAGGACGGTCAATTCTGAGTGGTTCACCACAATTTGTTTGCCTGAATTCTACGGAGAAATTCGAAAAACGAACAAGAGAAGACGAATCATTGTGCACCATGACAATGCGAGCTCTCACACATCGGCTCAAACCAGCACCTTTTTGACCGGCCAAAACGTCGAATTGATGGATCATCCGCCATACAGCCCTGATTTGACACCCAATGACTTATTCTTTCGACGCCTGAAAAACGTTGACCAAGCAACTTTGGAAGCGTTCAAAAACCATGTTTTGGAGGTGAATTTTCAAAATACTGTAACCAAAACAATTCGCGTTCAAATGACAAAACGGAAAAAACTTTTTCAAACTTTCCAATGGAAATGTCAGATGGCGCCAGGCAACACTTAGTGTTGCACTTACCGATTAGTCTGATCCCGCCCATTTTGAACTAATCCCGTAGACTGCCAACAGATACATATAAACAGAATTACAGTACTATCGCTACTAAATTGTGCAAGATAGCTCAAATTTGGTTTAAATTGGCGGGACCACGCCCTTTGGTCTTATCCCGCTCATTTTTAGACCAATCACGTAGGCTTTCACCAGACACACACAAAATGACAGCACTCTCGCAAACAAATTGTGGAAGATACCTCAATTTCAAAAGGTTGCTTATATGGGCGAGGCCACGCCCATTGATCCGATTCCTCCCAAGTTTGCACCAATCACGTAGACTGCCTCCAGATACATATGGACAAAATTACAGCACTGTCGCTAACAAATTGTGCACGATATATTAATTTCCTGATTCGACTTATATGGGCGAGGCCACGCCCATTAGTCCGATCCCGCCCAATTACGCGGACTGCTACCAGATACATGTTCGCAAAAATTTAGCACTCTCTTTAACAAATTGTGTAAGATATATCAATTTCAATATTTGGCTTACATGGGCGGGACCACGCCCATTGGTCCGATCGCGCCCATTTTTAGACCAATAACGTTGACTACCACCTGATACATATGCACAAAATTACAGAACTCTCTCTAACAAATTGTGCAAGATATCTCAATTTCAAAATGTGGCTTATATGGGCGGGGCCACGCCCATTGGTCCGATCCCACCCATTTTTAAACCAATCAGATAGACTACCACCAGATACATATACACAGAATTACAACACGCTCTCTAATATATTGTAAAAAATATCTAAATTTCAAAATTTGGCTTATATGAACGGTGCCACGCCCATTGGTCCATTTCCGCCCAATTTTACAGCACTCTCGCTAAAAAATTGTGCTAGATATATAAATTTAAAAATTTGGCTTATATGGGCGGGGTCACGCCCATTTGTCTGATTCCGCCCATTTTTGGACCAATCACGTAGATAACCACCAGATACATAATAAAAAATTACAGCACTCTTGCTAACAAATTGTGCAAGATATATCAATTTAAAAATTTGGCTTATATGGGCGGGGCCACGCCCATTCGTCCGATTTCGCACATTTTTGGACCAATCACGTAGACTACCACCAGATACATATGCACAAAATTACAGCACTCTCGCTAAAAATTGTGCAAGATATATCATTTTTAAAATTTGGCTTATATGGGCGGTGCCACGCCCATTGGTCCGATCCTGTCCATCTTTGGACCAATCACGTAGACTGCCACCAGGTAGATATGTACAAAAGTACAGCACTCTCGCTAATAAATTGTGCAAGATATCTCATTTTTAAAATGTGTCTTATGTGGGCGGGGCCACGCCCGCTTGATATATCGAAAATGCAAGTACCCTATTTTCACCACGCCCCACACATGTACATTCTGTGAAAATTTCAAGAAGATCGGTCCAGCAGTTTAGACGCCTTTTCGGTACAAACAAACCAACAAACAAACACACATTCTTCTTTATATATATAGATAGATAGATGGAGAGATCAGTACGAATTTCGACAGAGAGAGGTTTCTTATTACACGAGTGAGCATTCAGGGAAAATTGGTTCAGATTTAGATATAACCTCCATATATATGTTCCTCCTGATTTGGTAGTTGTACTTTACTTCCGATCATTACAAAATTTGGCAGAAAGATGTTTCTTAATTTAGGAACGAATATTGTATAATTTAGCGATAATCGGCTCAAATTTAGATATAGAAACATATACGAGTATATGTTCCTACCTTTACCAATCATTCCAAATTATTATCGCAAGACCCTTATCGCTTTGTTAGGGAGGTGTAGGGTATTATATAGTCGGCCCCGCCAGACTTTAGCATTTCCTTACTGTTTTTTTTGGATTTGTGTTTGCAATGTTTTTAAGGCAAATGGAAAATTATATGTACGAGTATTTATTACTTATCTTAAGGCTAGCGGATAGACAATGTTTTTTTTTGTATACCCTCACTTTAGTGTGACGAGGGTATATATCATTTGCTACGGAAAAAGTGTAACACATCGAAGGAGTGACCTAAGACCCCAAGTATGTTCGGCGGAAATTCGTTTTGGGTCATTTTAAGTCGAATGAGCAATGTCCGTCCGTCCGTCTGTCTGCTGGCTGGTGCGCACGATAACTCTCGAAAGGTGTAACCGATTGACTTTAAATTTGGTACGTGATAATATTTTTGTCCATCTCCGGCTAAGTTCGAAGATGGGCCATATTGGTCCACTCCTTCTTGTACCTCCCCCAAAAAGTGTTAATATTTAGTGAATTATTGATTATGTAATAACTTCTATACTACTTATTTGAATCCTCCGAAATTATACACATAATATTAGTTTATTAGTCACTATCACCTCGAGAAAAATGGTCGAAGTTACCGCGCCCCTTTTGGTACCTCCCACACAATTGCTCCATTTTGCTCCAAAAGTTAAGTGCTTATAACAGTAATTTCACTTCATGCAAATACTTGAAATTTTGTACAGTGTACTGCTTTTATAGTACCCATAGTCCAGTGAAAAGTGAGCGTAAATGGCACGCCCCTTTTGGTACCTCCCACACAAATGTAATATTTTGCACCAAAAGTTAACAGCTTATAACTTGAATACCTGTGTACACAAAGACTTGAAATTTTGTATAGTGTAATGGTTTCATAGTACCAACAATCCAGTGAAACAATTTAACAGCTTATAACTTTAATACCAGTGCATAATAATACTTGAAATGTTGTACAGTGTAATGCTTTTATAGTGCCTACAGTCCAGTGAAAAACGGGGGTTATTGCTAAGCCCCTTTTAGAACCTCCCACACGAATGTTCCATTTTATACCAAAAAGGTAGGAGCTTATAACTTGAGTACCAATGCACGAAAATACAACATAATTTTAAACAGTGTAATATTTTTAAAGTACATATAGCCCTATGAAAAATGGGCGGTATCAACGCGCTCCTTTTGGTACCTCCCACACAAAATGGCCAAATCATACCAAAATTGAATAGATCATAACTTTAATATACCAGTGCATATAAACGCTTACAATTCGATACAGTGCAATATATTTGAAGTATCTACTGTTTAGCGAAAAATAAGAGAATTTGTTAATCCCACTCTGGTACCTCCCATACAAATTAACAGATTAATTTGTGTATATTTTATATTACAGTACTCGCAAAGTGAGGGTATGTATGTATACCTTAGTCGGTTTACCCGACTGAAACTTTCTTACACATACAATTGACCATGTGAAAAAATGAATTTTCCAAATTTAACCCAGCAATAGTCAATGATTGGCCTTGTGCTTTGTTTATGGTAATAGCAAAGGCAAGACGCAAAGGGAACTGGAGTCGTTTAAATTCGAATGATAAATCGTTGGAAATCATCGGTATGCGTGAAATCAGTATGTCTTTGCCTTTGAAACTGCCACCGATGATTGTTGCCTCGATTAAATTTGGTGAACATTTTTATACCCTACACCACACTGTGGTACAGGGTATTATGACTTTGTGCATTTGTTTGTAACACCCAAAAGGAGAAGAGATAGGACCATTGTTTATTATACCGATCGACTTGTAAGCGCTGTAAAAACTTTATTTTATATCCGATCAGTATGAAATTCAGCAGAAAGAGGTCTCTTATTATATGAATGAACACTGTTAAATTTGGAAGAAATCGGTTCAGATTTAGATATAGCCCCCATATATACGTTACCCCCGATTTCACATGTAAGCGCTGTAAAAAATTTATTTTATAACTTCAAAGACGAACAATACAGAAAATTGATATGTGTACTATATAAAATAAAAATATTATTGCAAAGTGTCAAATATGTAGTATAACTACAGGTTCTGATTTAGATATAGCCCCCATATATATGTTACCCCCGATTTTATATGTAAGCGCTGTAAAAAGTGTATTTTGAATCCGATCAGTACGAAATTCGGCAGAAATAGGCTTCTTATTACATGAATTAATACTGCCAAATTTGAGGGAAATCGGTTCAGATTTAGATATAGCCCCCATATATATGTTACCCCCGAATTTAACATGTAAGCGCTGTACAATCTGTATTTTATATCCGATCAGTAAACAAATCTACACAACGAGGTTTCTTATTATATGAAGGGATACTTCCAAATTCAGAGAAAATCGGTTCAGATTTAGATATAGCCCCTATATATATGTTACCCCCGATTTGACATGTAAGTGCTGTAGAGACTGTAGTTTATATCCGGTCAGTACGAAATTTGACAGAAAGAAGTTTCTTTTTACATGAATGAGTATTCAAGGAAAATTCGTTCAGATTTATATATAACCTCCATATAGTATATGTTCCTCCTGATTTGGTATCAAAGCGCTATAGAAGTTGTACTTTACTTCCGATCATTAATATTTTCCGGAAAGATGTTTCTCAATTTAGGAACGAATATTGCTTAATTTAGCGATTATCGGCTCAGAATTAGATAATATGTTCCTGCCTACTTACCAATTATTCCAAATTATTATAGCAATGACCTTTATCGCATTGTTAGGGAGGTGTAGGGTATTATATAGTCGGCCCCGCCCGACTTTCTGCCTTTCCTTACTGGTTTTAATTGTATTTAAACACATATTTTATTTGAGAAATTTAGTTTGCAAATACAATTTGTTTTAATATATTAATATATGCGTTCCAAATATATTTTATTGATTTTCAAATAAAATTTATTTGCTAAGAACTATATAATATTTAAAAATTTGTGTTCCAAGTATATTTTCTTTCGGTTCAAACATATCAAAAAAGGCGATTTTGCCCCGTGTAAGTATTTATCTAGAGTGTGTATGTATTTAGTGGCAGTTTATATGATTGGTCCAAAAATAGGCAGGATCGGACCAATGGGCGTAACCTCGCCCATGTAAGCCAAATTTTGAAATTGAAATATCTTCTACAATTTGTTATCGAGAGTGCTGTAATTTTGTGTACTTATATATGTATCTGGTGGTAGTCTACGTGTTTGGTCAAAAAATGGGAGGGATCAGATTAAAGGGCGTGGCCGCGCCCATATAAGCCAAATTTTGAAATAGAGATATCTGGCACAATTTGTTAGCGAGAGTGCTGTAATTCTGTGCATACGTATCTCATGACAGTCTACGTTATGAGACCAACAATGAGCGGGATCGGATCAAAGGGGGTGGCCCGCCCATATAAGCTAAATTTTGAAATAGATATTTCTTCTAATTGTGCGAGAGTGCTGTAATTTTGGTGGCAGTCTACGTGATTGTTCAAAAATGGGAAGTATCTGACTAATGGGCGTGGCCCCGCCCTTATAGGGCAAATTTTGAAATTGAGATATCTGGCACAATTTGTTAGCGAGAGTGCCTTAATTTTTTGTATTTATATGTATCTGGTAACAGTCCACATGATTGGTTTAAATCTTGGCAAGATCGGACCAATTGGCGTAGCCCCGCTTATATAAGCCAAATTTGGAAATTGAAATACCTTGAACAATTTGTTAGAGAGAGTGTTGTGGCAGTCTACGTGATTGTTCAAAAATGGGAGGTATCTGACTAATGGGCGTGGCCCCGCCCATATAGGGCAAATTTTGAAATTCAGATATCTGGCACAATTTGTTAGAGAGAGTGCCTTAATTTTGTGTATATGTATCTGGTAACAGTCCACATGATTGGTTTAAATATTGGCAAGGTCGGACCAATTGGCGTGTCCCCGCTTATATAAGCCAAATTTGGAAATTGAAATACCTTGAACAATTTGTTAGAGAGAGTGTTGTAATTTTGTGAATATGCATTTGATGACAGTTTACGTAATTGGTCCAAATGACGTGACCAGTCCCATATGAGCCATTTTTGAAATTGATACATCTTGAACAATTTGTTAGCGAGAGTGCTGTCATTTTATGTATATGTATTTGGTGGCAGTATTCGTGATTGGTCCAAAAATGGACGGGATAGCAAATCTAAATCTGGGCAACGAAACGAACCGTGTCCAGCAAGTACTATATATTTCTGAGGAAATAATTTTTTTTGAAAACCAATAAAATTTATTTGGGACGCATATCCATCTATACATATAACATGTAAGAAAATTTCAGTCGGGTAAACCGACTAAGGTATACCCTCACTTTGTGAGTAATGTAATATGGTACTCGGGCTGGGAGATGCCAGAACGATGTGGGGATATCACGAATAGCTTGATGAATACAAGTACACCGATTTTGCGCTGAACAGTAGATATTTCAAAGACATTATACTGTACCAAATTGTAAGCGTCTGTCTGTATGCTGGCTGGTGCGAATCATCGGAATTCCACACTGAGCCAAAAATTAACCTTATACAAGGTTAACTTAACCATAAATAAACATGATTTGGAGTCTACGTTATATAAGGTTAATTTGAACATTTTCTTGTTGACTGGTAGTTAACAATAATAATATTTAATTTAACTATTCCATGGTTGAATAATAATAATTGTTACTTTAACAATGCATTTTTGAATTTTGTAACCATGAAAATTGTTAATATTAACATTTCATAGTTAATTTATTGAAACAATGCATGTTCAATTTAACAATGAAATTGTTAATATTATTAACTATGAAGATTGTTATTGAAACCTTTTTTATTGTTAATTTCACTATTTAGTGGTTACTTCATGTAACCAGAAACATAGTTGTTTCAATAATTTTTAATATTTATATCAAACTAGCTGAGCCCGGTGCGCTTCGCTGCCCATGTCAAAATTCGCGCTGTAGAAACTGTATTTTATATCCGATCAGTACGAAATTCGGCAGAAAGAGGTTTGTTATTACATGAAGGAATACTGCCAAATTCGGAGAAAATCGGTTCAGATTTAGATATAGTCCCCATATATATGTTACCCCCGATTTGAAATTCAAGCGCTGTAGAAACTGTATTTTATATCCGATCAGTAAGAAATTCGGCAGAAAGAGGTTTCTTATTACATGAAGGAATGCCGCAAAATTCGGAGAAAATCAGTTCAGATTTAGATATAGCCCCCATATATATATGTTACCCCCAATTTGACATGTAAGCGCTGTAGAGACTGTGTTTTATATCCGATCAGTACGAAATTCGACAGAAACAGGTTTCTATTTTACATGAATGAGTATTCTAGGAAAATCGATTCAGATTTATATATAACCTCCATATATATGTTCCTCCAGATTTGGTTACAAAGCGCTATAGAAGTTGTACTTTACTTCCGATCATTACAAAGTTCTCCAGAAAGATTTTTCTCAATTTAGGAACGAATATTGCTTAATTTTGCGATTATCGGTTCAAAATACATTTACCAATTATTCCAAATTATTATCGCAATGACCCTTATCGCATTGTTAGGGAGGTGTAGGGTATTATATAGTCGGCCCCGCCCGACTTTCTGTCTTTCCTTACTGGTATTAGTAATAAATTCACTGAATGAAAAAATACCGAATTCAGTGGAAAGTCCAGAAAATAGAAATGTATACTTATAAAATTTCCAAATTCTTGTTTCATTGATATTGCATCACATTATCATATTGCGATTGTATTGGAGTGAGCAGCTGTAATTATCGCATACCGAGCATTTTTGTTCATGTATTTCCTATATAATACTTGCAAGATATATCAAAATATGGGCTGGGCCACGCCCACTGGTCCTATTCCGCCCATTTGAAAGCCAATCACGTAGACTGCTACCAGATACATATACGCAAAATTTCAACACTTTCGCTAACAAAATGAGCAAGATAATTCAATTTCAAAATTTGGCTTATATGGGCGGTGGCCCGCCCATTGGTCAGATCCCGCCAATTTTTGGACCAATCACGTGGACTGTCACCAGATACATATCTACAACATGACAGCACTCTAGATAAAAAATTGTGCAAGTTATATCAATTTCAAAATTTGGCTTATAAGGGCGGGGCCACGCCCATTGGTCCGATCCCGCCCATTTTCTGACCAATTACGTAGAATGCCACCAGATACATATACACAACATTGCAGCACTCCCGATAGCAAATTGTGCAAGATATAAAAATTTCAATATTTGGTCATTGTGGGCGGGGCCACGCCTATTGGTCCGAACCCGCCCATTTTTGGACCAATCACGTAGATCGCCAACGGATATATATACACAAAATTCCAGGTCTCTCGCTAACAAATTGTGCAAGATATCACATTTTTTAAATTTGGCTTATATGGGCGGTGCCACGCCCATTAGTTCGATCCCGCCCGTTTTTGGATCAATCACGTAGACTGCCACCGTTTACATATACACAAAATTCCAGCACTCTCGCTAACAAATTGTGCAAAATATCTCAATTTCAAAATTTGGCTTATATGGGCGGGGCCACGCCCATTGGTCCGGTCCCGCCCATTTTTTCACCAATTACGTAGAATGCCACCAGATACATATACGCAACATTGCAGCACTATCGCTAGCAAATTGTGCAAGATATCAAAATTTTGTCTATGTGGGCGGGGCCACGCCCATTGGTCCGATTTCGCCCATTTTTGGAAAATTCACATAATCTGACATTAAATGCATACAAACAAAATTTCAGCACTATACCTATAATAGGAGCAGAAATATCGGATTTTTAACCTGCGATTTGTATGGGAGGTACCACGCCCCTTTGTCCAATTAATTTTTTTTTTTCTATATAAACCATCTCGTGAAAATTTAGAATCGAATAAAAACAAATCATCCAAATCGCTCCAGCCGTTCTGACGTGATGCCATTACACAGATGGACCGTTTCATTTTTATATATATAGATAAAACAAGAAAAATTTAACTTTCGCATTTTTATTTTTTATTTTATTTACAAAATATATGTTAATATATATATGTATAAGAAACACCTGAAAAGAAAAAAAAAACAAAAAGGTTAGAAAATATAAGTATAAATGTAAAAAAGGGTGCAATTCTAAGAAGATCTTTTGACTTTTTACCTAAATTCTGTAGTTCAAAGAGCATAAGCTTTTACCGATGGGCTGATCTGATGGAAAAATCTGCTTTGTGACTATAAGTTAAGTGCCTACGTTTCTGTGCTTGACCAACATGTGATCAGTCCCCGCTCAAAAGGTGCCGTAAGTTTCAGTCGGGTAAACCGACCAAGGTATAGTTGTTATTAAAGAATCAATATTTCACTAAATGTTAACCCTTTGTGTGGGAGGTACCAGAAGGAATGGACCAATATGGCCCATCTTTGAACTTAACCGGAGATAGAAAAAAATATTACCGTATACCAAATTGGAAGTGAATCGGTTACTCTTTTCGAGAGTTATCGTGCGCACTAGCCAGCAGACAGACGGACGGACATATCTCATTCGACTTAAAATGACCCAAAACTAATATGCGCTGAACATACTTATGGTCTTAGATCACTCCTTCAATGTGTTACACTTTTGGCCCGTTGCAAATGACATATACCCTCGTATTACTAAAGTGAGGGTATAAAAAAACAAATGTATGCATGCATACCACTTTTCGTTTAATTACTTCGCACACTACAACTAGTATTGATACAGCTTATCAACAGTTTCTAGTATTGGCACAACTTACCAACAGATTCAAGGCCGGACTCCCAGCACAAGCAGCCGCAAGCCACAGAAAAAGAAACAACAGAAAAGAAAAAAACAAAAACATCGTTTATATGTATGTATGTAGGTATTACGAAAGCACTTCTAACAACATATGTATGTATGTACATTTAACAGTATCAACATCGCACAACAAAAAAAACTAACGTATGTATGTACGGCGTAGCAGACACGAGTGTTCAAACGAAAAGACAAGATGAACACATACCCACACGTACACATCACTTCTCTCCGTATGTTTGCTTGCTGCTGCATATACTTACGTACATACATTGTTGTTTTTTCATGCTCAGTTAATGCGACAGCGTGTACATATTTTTTTCCACTCTTAACCACTTAATTTCACAATTGTAATGGCATAATCATAAAAAATAATATTAATATTACATTCGCCTTTACTATAATTAAACAGGCACAAAACACTATTAACATTTTTAACACACATATTTTATTATTTCACTTTTTAAATACACATATGTACATACATACTTATGAATGTAGTTCTTTACAAAATGTTTTACTACTTACCTCTATACCAACAGCTTCCGACAACAGCACTAGTCCCATCGACTATTCAACACCAACTGAACTCCCGCACTCGATCAAGCACCGAAGCTGGCATTTGGTGGTGTTTTCAATGAGCGAGATAAATTCTCTTATGACGACAGTCGCATTCGTTTCAACTTAGTTTAACTTAATACTCAACTTCGTCTAACACAAAGCAGTTGAAAAACGTCGACCACAACAGAGCAGTGATGGAAAACGTGGTACAATTGTACCACTTTTGGTACAATTGAGGAATTTTTGGTACGCTGGTACAATGAAACAATTTTTGGTACATTTCTCTGGCTGGTAAAAATAATTAAAAAAGCCTATTCACACATTTTTAAAATCATTTTTAAAATATTTACTATATTATTTTGTACGCATGCCTTTCGTACCAGTATGAACCACAACTATTATTTGCATCGTTGATTAAAGCAATTAAGCAAGAAGACAGCGTTAAGTTCGGCGATGCCGAATCTTATATAATCTCCACTATGGATCGCGCTTGAATGGTTTCGGGTACAAATAAACTCAAATAAACCGAAATTTCAGACCCCATTCGATTAAATTTGTGGTTTTTACTGCGTCAAAAAGAAAAATCTAGAGGGACCTTTGTGTGGGGGCTATATTAAAACATGGACCTTTGTTCGTGTAAATACACCCAAAATACCAAGTTTCAGATAGATCATATGAAACTTGTGGTCTCTATGGCGTCTAGAAATCAAATCGGACAGGGGGGATATATATCGTCGCTTGGATGACCAACTGATGCAACTAACATTTTCAAAATTGTCCAGGAGAGCAGTTTTTCTGTTTTTGAGACAATGTTGCTTCTTCCCAATGGAGTAATATTTATTATACAATTTAATGTTTGTTTTTCTTATTATGTACAAAACTTCTTCTTTATTAATATTCCTAAAAAAAGTTAAGTAAAATATTGTCAGATACGTCGATAATGTTTACCTTTTTTGGATACAACTGAAAGCTACAAACTCTAAATGTACACACACATTGTACAATGACTAGGCAAGTCCAATAATGGCCTTAACTCAATTTCCGAAAAATTGCCAGTTCTGTCAGTTGGTAATCTAAGCGGCGATATGTGGGGCTATATTAAAAAATTGATCGATATTGCTCATTTTTAATCCGAATTTACCTGCAGCTATAAGAAGTATCTGTACCAACTGTCAGTCATCTAGTTCAATAGTTGTAGATTGTAGCGTGATAACAACATACACTATAATCTATATCGTCTTAGAATTTTACGACAATTAATAATATACGTATGTATGTATATACTTTATGATGTCTCTCGTCAATATTTCGAGGTGTAAGGGTATTACTCGTGTAGTTATGATTACTAAACAAATTGTATTTAATTTTTGGTAATTCGATTTAAGTTATAGCGTCAATATATATAAACAAATATGAACTTTTTTAATTTGAGTAGTTTTTAGTGCATCTAAAGATTTATGATATGCATATTGTAATTTAATTATAATTGGCTTGAAGGCTTAGAATTACAAGTTGTAATAAATAAATACAAATCAAAATAAGTTTTAAAAACAAACTAAATTTTTCACTTCTGGTAATTTGGTACAATCGTGGTACACTTGGTACAATTTCTTGATCATTGTGGTACAATTCGAAAATTTTCCAATCCCATCACTGCAACAGAGCCGAATTATTGTTTATCTCGCACATTTTTCTGCCTCTCTTTCAAAAAAACCAACCATATATAATGTTAACTTAACAATTTTTCATGTACATTTGAACTTATATAAGGTTATTTTTGTCTTCGTAATCAAACATTTACCATGAAAAATTTAACCAGACACATGGTTAAAAAAATCATTGTATTTTCGGCTCTGTGCACGCATACTATTAGTTCATTAGTCGCTATCACCTCTAAAAAATGGGCGAAGTTGCCACGGCCCTTTTGTACGTTAACTGTTTATAGCTTTAATATCAGTCCATACAAATACTTGCATTTTTGTAATGCTTTTATAGTACCTTCAGTCCAGAGAAAAGTGGGCGATACCTTTTACACAAATGGACCATTTTGCAACAAAAGTTAGCAGCTTATAACTGTAATACCAGTGCATACAAAAACTTGATATGTTGTACAGTGTGAATAACGTTTTAATTTAAATTTATTAAAACAAAAAAAAAATAATTTACGAATATTTTTTGGGACTCTTAAGTCGGTTTACCCGACTGAACTTTCTTACTTGTTAGCCGTAGCAAATGATATAAACCCTCGTCACACTAAAGTGAGGGTATAACAAGTAAAAAACCTTAAGTTCGGCCATGACGAATCTTGTGTACCCTCACGGGGGGAAATCGTCTTTTTTGATATGTTTGAGTTCAAAGATAATATATTTGGAACAGAAAATTTTAAATATTATATATTTATGAACAAAAAAAAATTTATTTGATCTTTAAGAAACTTTATTTGGAGCGCATATATTAATATATTACAACAAAATATATTTGGGAACTAATTTTCTCAAAAAAAATATGTGTTTAACTACAAATACAATTATTATTTAGGAATTTCCCCAAAATTATTTTATTTAAGATAGATTTTCAAAACTTTGTTGACTTTCGAATAATTCGGATTTCGAATTATATGATACAATTAAAAATGTCATATGTCGCATTAACGTTTGCTCAAAGGACCCATTTTCAAATTCAAAATATTCCCAATCAACATTTGTTGTCAATTTATCGCTATTCAGGATTATACTATTTAAATTATAAAGGACTTTTGTGAACATTTCTTAAAAGTGAACTTTGAATTACTGAAAAACTTAAAATAAACAAAGAAATTTACTAACATTTAAAATTTCTAATTAAATTACTGAAAAACTTTAAACTTGGCATACAATCGACACACGAATATTTTCTGAATTTGAATTTTTCTGATTAATGCAAATAAATCTTTGTTTCGGAAATAATAGCCCAAAAAAAATATTAGGACGGAAACAAGGATCCGCTTTGAACATCATCTTCATCTTCCCAAATATTTAATATATATGGAGCAAATTTTTTTGTTGAACGAAATATTAAAAAAAATGTACGCTGCAATTTTTAGCCAAATTTAAGGCCCCAAATTCTTTAGCCAAACACTTCATATGAAAAATGTGGTATTTATGGCTTAAATTAGCATATTTGAGGGACAAAAACAAAATATAAACTGACACAATTTTTTGAGATGAATTCTTGCCAAAATAAAATACAAACTGCAATGTTTCAGATAAATTTCTTAAAAAACGTGATGTTTATGGCTTACCAGGCCTTTTTGGGAGCGACATATGTAGGTGGACTATAACAAAATATGAACTGATTTAAAAATTGTCTGTTACTTGTCTAAATAAAACTCAAAATGCAAAGATTCGCTTAAAATGCTTAGAAAATGTGGTATTTATGATTTAAATAAGCCTATTTTGGAGCGATCTCTATAGGGGAGCTATATCAAAACATTAACCGATATGGCCTATTTTGCAAGCCCAAACAACCTGCAACTATAAGAAGCATTTCTACTATTTTATCAACCTATCACTATTTTGACGGAATGTAGCGTTTCAACAGACGGACATGGCTAAATCGTCTTAGAATTTTACGACGATTATGAATATATATACTTTATGGGGTCGCAAATCAATATTTCAAAGTATTGCAAACAGAATGACAAAGTTAGTATACACCTATCCTACGGTGGAGGGTATAAAAAAGAAATTACTGTCATCTACTCGGACAGCCAGGCTGCAATCAATTCTCTGGAGGCCATATCGCTAAATTCATAAACAGGCGTCGACTGCCGCAGATCTCTTCACGAGATGGCTGAGCAGTTTAATATACTCATACACCTTATAGAAGGACAAAATATCTCCTGGCACTAGAGAGGAAAATATTGTCTACATTTGTATCAGTTCTGACGGGACACTGCATATTATGCGAACACGCCAGAAGATTGGGTATTGAATCCAATGACTTCTGAAGAAGTTGTGGAGATAAGGAAGAAGTAAAGAGCATTGAGCACTTGTTATACGACTGTCCCGCCTTGAATAAACTAGACTGGACATACTGGGTTCGGCCTTTCTTGGCAGTCTATCGTACTATCGATAAATTTGTATATCAATTGGTTTCAATGAGGGGCATTTCAGCCGGTGGTAACACTAGGGACCTAAGCTGGTCTATGTGATCTGGTAAAAAAAACGGTTGCCACCCTAACCTTCCGCAGCGCCCACATGTCAAATCGGTATTAACATATATATGGAGGCTATATTTAATTCTGAACCGATTTTCCCAAAATTTGCGGTATTCGTTCCTGAGAACAAAAACAACATCTATAGCGCTTTGATGTCACATCAGGAGGAATATATGTATATATGGGGGCTACATCTAAATCTGAACCAATTTTCACCAATTTCAATAGATTGTCAATAGCGATCAGACACTAATTGCGACCTGTACGAGAATACATGCACAGTAGTTAAATAAACTAGGAAAGTAGTTAAATAAACTTCAAGTCGATCGGTATAATAAACGATGGATCAATTTCCCCTCCCTTTTGGTGTTACAAACAAATTCACAATCTTAAAATGCCGTGTCTCACAGTTTGGAGTAGGTTATAGAAATTTAATATCATCATTGCCACTACATAGATTAGGTCTTCTTCGTTTAAACCAACCTGTTTTATTAGGATTAAGACTGTCAGAAAGGTGTAAGCGCCACCCACGTCATAAACCCGTCTCAAGTGTACAAAAATCACAAAGTATTTCATTCTTTAGATCGGTTACAAAATTTTAGACCCATAGCAATATGACCTTGACCTACTAACGGAAAAAAACTCTTGACTCTCAACATGATGACTTTCTAACTTGGCCTGATGAAACATTTTTTCTTTTTTCAACTTACAGCCCATTTCATTGTTTTGATGCTGAATGTACATCAATATTTCTTCGATAAATTACACTGATTCAAAGAATATTTGGCATCAATTTGAATTACATTTGCCATTAATTTTATCATGAAAAATGTACTTCAATTTAATGTTATTTTGACATCAATTCAAAGCAAACTATGAATCGAAAATATGACAAAACTGTATTAACTTGCTGCACTTTTTAAGCTCCCCATAGACGAGTACTGCCGCAGGAACGGCAATATGTGTGTATTAGTAAATGTGACACAACATGATAATGTATTGGTTGCAGTATGAAAATCGAAATACTTATGATTTTCAAAATGAACACGTATCAATCAGATGAACTCTGTTCATCATTATATGTCGGATTATTGGAAATTTTATTATAAGTATGTAAACAAGGAACATTTAAAATAGTTTTGTGAGAAAAATAAAGAAAAGGAAAAATTAAATTTTGATTGATATGTGTGTATCGAAAAAGTCTATCACACTCGTACACAAGGGGTTCATCGGCATAAACTGCAGCAGTACTCGTCTATGGGCGCCTTTACATTCAATTCATGTCAAAATTTCATTGGACTGAAGCAAAATATACTATAAATTAATCAAATTATTCTTTAAACTAATGTAATTATTACATGAATCAATAATTTATTGATTCCATGCTAAATCGCTATCGATTTAATATTTTACTTTTATTACATTCATGGTTTTGTTTCTTTAAGTCTATTAATTTATTCATTAAATGGAGCAGATTTTCCAAAAATGTATGTGTTTAATAATTACAATATTTGATTAGGCAATTATTATGCGTTTAGTATAAGTATCCATGAAAGCACCACGTTGTTTGCGTCATCACAATGGTCGGCTTCCTTTGCATGTTCTTTAGAAAATTATAAAAAGTTAACTTTTTTACGACTGTTTTTCTTTAAGACTTGAATACTCACCAATGTAATTAAATGTTTTGTCTTCTTTAGAGTCATTTGGAGATTTAAAAATATGTGGCCTCTTCCTTCTGTCCAAAAATTTGCCTTTCCATTTATAACTTTCTTGTAGTGAAATATGAACGTCATTGGTGCCATAACTTGACCGCTGTTTTCTGGTTCACACACACAAGTAAAGTTTGTGATGTCCGTCCTAGCAGCTCCTTCCAATCAGCAAATGATGCCGATGATGATGAGCTTGTGGTGTTTACTTTTGTGACAAAAAATACTACACTTTTTCCGGCTTTAGCCTTAAAAGCGCCTTTTTGTTTTGGTTTGTGAAATAAATGCTGCACTGTGAAAGGGCCCTGTATTATATCAAAGGGAGAGCGCTGCCCTACAAGCAAACCGTTTTGTTCTTCATTAAATCGTTCATGTTTTTCTTTACTATTTATTCCCTCCACCATAGGATTGGGGGGTATATTAATTTTGTCACTCCGTTTATAACACCTCTAAATATTGAGACCTATATATATTCATAATCGTCGTAAAATTCTAAGACGATTTCGCCATGTCCGTCTGTCCGTCCGTCTGTTGAAATCACACTACAGTCTACAATAATTGAGCTATATGTCTGCAGGTAACTTGGTAATATAATGGTTCATTTGTTGAAATAGCCCCCATATATACACTCTGAAAAATCGATTTTGTAGTATATTGTCCCAAACATATTATGTTTGAAATATGTAAATGTTTGGGGTACTCTAGAAATATATTATATTTGGCACAAATGACATAAGTCTTATATACTAGCCGATACCCGGTGCACTTTGAAGCCCTCCAAAATGTCATTTTAGTGATATAGAGACATGTGATGAGTTTCGTGTAATAAACTCGACACCCACAAATATAGTTTTATATAAATAAGAAGATTAATACATTTTTCATGCAAACACACTTTCTCAACGTATTGATGTTCTCGCTTTAACAGAACTGAAAGTTTACATTGATACATAAACTAATAATTTCTTACACTGATTCATGTATTGCCCTTAATGTGATGTCAAATACATCTACACCAAACTTCGTAAACTTGACGATTTTTCTAATAATAATCTCGGATCAGTCTACTTGAAAGTCTATCAGACTCCTGAAAATAATAAAAAATGTCCTCAAAACCCGAAACGGTACGAACATATTTTTGATGCAGAATGTGTGAATATATATCTTCGCATCTAGTTGAAGATTAGTAAATGTACATTATTTTATAGATTTTTAGCTCCTAAGTGACTTTTGGAAGATTGAAGATAGTTTTGGTCACTATATCACTGACCGCAGCTCAAATCGTGTGTAAACTTTCAGATTAATATTTTTATATGGGCTCAGTGGTCAAGGGTCACCAAAGGCGTAGCGGAGAAAGAAATGCTTAATATGTTATGTATGTTCCAATTTTCGATATAATCGTTTAGTCATGATAATTAAAATTATATCACATAATTCAAAACCTGATCACGTGCATACATATTGACCACTGCCAAAGATATCTTCATTTTTGTTAAATACATAGCCGCTGCAATAAGCGGGATATATATTTCTTAAAAAAAAAATTAAAACATATGGGTCGTGATTTTTGTCTCCATTTTGACCTCAGGTCGGACGACGCATTTCCTTAAAGATCGGTATATATACATACTAGCTGAGCCCGGTGCGCTTCGCTGCCCATGTCAAAATTAGCGCTGTAGAAACTGTATTTTATATCCGATCAGTACGAAATTCGGCAGAAAGAGGTTTGTTATTACATGAAGGAATGCTGCCAAATTCGGAGAAAATCGGTTCAGATTTAGATATAGTACCCATATATATGTTACCCCCGATTTGACATGTAAGCGCTATAGAAACTGTATTTTATATCCGATCAGTACGAAATTCGGCAGAAAGAGGTTTCTTATTACATGAAGGAATACCGCAAAATTCGGAGAAAATCGGTTCAGATTTAGATATAGTCCCCATATATATGTTACCCCCAATTTGACATGTAAGCGCTGTAGAGACTGTGTTTTATATCCGATCAGTACGAAATTAGACAGAAACAGGTTTCTATTTTACATGAATGAGTATTCAAGGAAAATCGATTCAGATTTATATATAACCTCCATATATATGTTCCTCCAGATTTGGTTACAAAGCGCTATAGAAGTTGTATTTTACATCCGATCATTACAAAGTTCTCCAGAAAAATGTTTCTCAATTTAGGAACGAATATTGCTTAATTTAGCGAGTATCGGTTCAAAATAAGATATACATACACACACACACACCACATTTACCAATTATTCCAAATTATTATCGCAATGACCCTTAGCGCATTGTTAGGGAGGTGTAGGGCATTATATAGTCGGCCCCGCCCGACTTTCTGCCTTTCCTTACTGGTATTAGTAATAAATTCACTGAATGAAAAAATACCGAATTCAGTGGAAAGTCCAGAAAATAGAAATGTATACTTATAAAATTTCCAAATTCTTGTTTCATTGGTCATGCATCACATTATCATATTGCGATTGTATTGGAGTGAGCAGCTGTAATTATCGCATACCGAGCATTTTTGTTCATGTATTTCCTACATAATACCTGCACCTATTCCGCCCATTTGTAAGCCAATCACGTAGACTGCTACCAGATACATATACGCAAAATTTCAACACTCTCGCTAACAAAATGAGCAAGATAATTCAATTTCAAAATTTGGCTTATATGGGCGGTGGCACGCCCATTGGTCAGATCCCGCCAATTTTTGGACCAATCACGTGGACTGTCACCAGATACATATGTACAATATTACAGCACTCTAGATAAAAAATTGTGCAAGATATATCAATTTCGAAATTTGGCTTATAAGGGCGGGGCCACGCCCATTGGTCCGATCCCGCCCACTTTCTGACCAATCACGCAGACTGCCACCATATACATATACACAAAATTCCAGCACTCTCGCTAACAAATTGTGCAAGATATATCAATTTCAAAATTTGGATTATATGGGCGTGGCCACGCCCATTAATCCGATCCCGCCCATTTTCGGACCAATGACGCAGACTGCCACCATATACATACACACAAACTTCCAGCAGTCTCGCTAGCAAATTGTGCAAGATAACAAAATTTCAAAGTTTGGTCTATGTGGGCGGGGCAACGCCCATTGGGCCGATCCCGCCCATTTTTGGACCAATCACGCAGAATGCCACCATATACATATACACAAAACTACAGAATTCTCGCTAATAAATTGTAGAAAATATTTCAATTTCAAAATTTGGCTTGTATGGGCGGGGCCACGCCCATTGGTCCGATTCCGCGCATTTTTTGAAAATTCTCATAATCTGACACTAAATGCATACACACAAAATTTCAGCACTCTAGCTAAAAATTTTTCTCAATACCAAAATTTGACCCATATGGGCGGGTCCATGCCCACTTGATATATCGAAAATTCAAGTACCCTATTTTCAGCACCCCCTTCACATGTACATTCTGTGAAAATTTCAAGATGATCGGTCTAGCCGTTTAGACGTCTATACGGAACAAACAAACACACAAACAAACAAACCCACAAACAGACACTCTCTTTTATATATATAGACTAGCTGGACCCGGTCCACTTCCTTGCCCCAGACTTCAGATTTCCGATCCCGTTCATTTTTGGACTGAATACGTAGACTGACACCAAATATGTATGCACAAAATTACATTGATCTCTCTAACAAATTGCTCAAGATATATCAAACACAAAATTACAGCAGTCTCGCTAACAAATTGTGAAAGATATATCAATTTAAAATATTGACTTATATGGCCGGGGCCACGCCCACCGACCATATCCCGCCCATTTTTGGGTCAATCACGTTGACAACCACCAGGACCATATACACAAAATTACAGCACTATCGCTAACAAATTGTGCAAGATATTCCAATTTCAAAACTTGATTCACTCGGTCGGTGCCACGCCCATTAGTCTGATCCCGCCCATTTTTGGACCAATCACGTAGACTTCCACCGGATACATATACGCAAAATTTCACCACTCTCGCTAACAAATCGAGTAATATATCTCAATATCAAAATTTGGCTTATATGGGGTGGGCCACGCCCGTTGGTCTGGTCCCGCCCATTTTTGGACCAATAACGTAGACTGCTACCGGATACATACATATGAACTAAATTGCAGCACTCTCGATAATAAATTGTCTAAGATATTTCAATTTCAAAATTTGGCTTATATGGGCGGGGCCACGCCCATAGGTCCGATCCCGCCCATTTTTACCAATAACGTAGACTGTTACCGGATAAATATGCACTAAATTGCAGCACTCACGCTAACAAATTGTTCAAGATATCACAATTCTAAAATTTGGCATACAGGGGCGGGGCCACGCCCTTTGGTCCGATCCCGCCCATTTTTGGACCAAACACGTAGACTGTTATCAGATACATGTACACAAAATTATAGCACTCTCGCTAATAAATTGTGCAAGATATCTCAATTTCAAAATTAGGCTTATATGGGCGGGGCCACGCCCAGAGGTCCGATCCCGCCCATTTGTTGACCATTAACGTAGACTGTCACCGGATACATATGCATTAAATTGCAGCACTCACGCTAACAAATTGTTCAAGATATCACAATTCTAAAATTTGGCATATAGGGGCGGGGCCACGCCCATTGGTCCGATCCCGCCCATTTTCTCACCAATTACGTAGAATGCCACCATATACATATACACAACATTGCAGCACTCCCGCTAGCAAATTGTGCAAGATATCAAAATTGGGTCTATGTGAGCGGGGCCACGCCCATTAGGCCGATCCCACCCATTTTTGGACCAATCACGCAGACTGCCACCATATACATATACACAAAATTCCAGCACTCTCTCTAACATATTGTGCATGATATCAAAATTTCAAATTTTAGATTATATGGGCGGGGCCACGCCCATTGCTCCGATCCCGCCCATTTTTGGACCAATCACGCAGACTGCCACCATATACACATACACAAAATTTCAGCACCCTCGCTAGCAAATTGTGCAAGATATAAAAATTTGGTCTATGTGGGCGGGGCCACGCCCATTGGGCCGATCCCGCCCATTTTTAGACCAATCACGCAGAATGCCACCATATACATATACACAAAATTCCAGCACTCTCGATAACAAATTGTGCAAAATATCTCAATTTCAAAATTTGGATTATATTAGCGCTGTAGAAACTGTATTTTATATCCGATCAGTACGAAATTCGGCAGAAAGAGGTTTGTTATTACATGGAGGAATACTGCCAAATTCGGAGAAAATCGGTTCAGATTTAGATATAGCCCCCATATATATATATGTTACCCCCGATTTGACATGTAAGCGCTGTAGAAACTGTATTTTATATCCGATCAGTACGAAATTCGGCAGAGACAGGTTTCTTATTACATGAAGGAATACTGCCAAATTCGGAGAAAATCGGTTCAGATTTAGATATAGTCCCCATATATATGTTACCCCCGATTTGAAATTCAACCGCTGTAGAAACTGTATTTTATATCCGATCAGTAAGAAATTCGGCAGAAAGAGGTTTCTTATTACATAAAGAAATACCGCAAAATTCGGAGAAAATCGGTAGAGATTTAGATATAGCCCCCATATATATGTTACCCCCAATTTGACATGTAAGCGCTGTAGAGACTGTGTTTTATATCCGATCAGTACGAAATTCGACAGAAACAGGTTTCTATTTTACATGAATGAGTATTCAAGGAAAATCGACTCAGATTTATATATAACCTCCATATATATGTTCCTCCTGATTTGGTTACAAAGCGCTATAGAAGTTGTACTTTACTTACGATCATTGCAAAGTTCTCCAGAAAAATGTTTCTCAATTTAGGAACGAATATTGCTTAATTTAGCGATTATCGGTTCAAAATAAGATATACATACACACACACACACCACATTTACCAATTATTCCAAATTATTATCGCAATGACCCTTATCGCATTGTTAGGGAGGTGTAGGGTATTATTTTTATAGTCGGCCCCGCCCGACTTTCTGCCATAGAAATGTATACTTATAAAATTTCCAAATTCTTGTTTCATTGGTCATGCATCACATCAGCTCTAATTATCGCATACCGAGCATTTTTGTTCATGTATTTCCTATATAATACTTGCAAGATATATCAAAATATGGGCTGTGCCACGCCCACTGGTTCTATTCCGCCCATTTGTAAGCCAATCACGTAGACTGCTACCAGATACATATACGCAAACTTTCAACACTCTCGCTAAAAAAATGAGCAAGATAATTCAATTTCAAAATTTGGCTTATATGGGCGGAGGCACGCCCATTGGTCAGATCCCGCCAATTTTTGGACCAATCACGCAGACTGCCACCATATACATATACACAAAATTCCAGCACTCTCGCTAACATATTGTGCAAGACATCAAAATTTCAAAATTTGGTCTATGCGGGCGGGGCCACGCCCATTGGGCCGATCCCGCACATTTTTGGACCAATCACGCAGAATGCCACCATATACATATACACAAAATTCCAGGTCTCTCGGTAAAAAAATGTGGAAGATATCACATTTTTAAAATTTGGCTTATATGGGCGGGGCCACGCCCATTGGTCCGATCCCGCCCATTTTCTGACCAATTACGTAGAATGCCACCAGATACATATTCACAACATTGCTGCACTCCCGCTAGCAAATTGTGCAAGATATCAAAATTTGGTCTATGTGGGCGAGCCACGCTCATTGGCCCGATCCCGCCCATTTTGGACCAATCACGCAGACTGCCACCATATACATATACACAAAATTCCAGGTCTCTCGGTAAAAAAATGTGGAAGATATCACATTTTTAAAATTTGGCTTATATGGGCGGGGCCACGCCTATTGGTCCGATCCCGCCCATTTTTGGACCAAGCACGTAGACTGCCACCATATACATGTACACAAAATTCCAGCACTCTCGCTAACAAATTGTGCAAAATATCTCAATTTCAAAATTTGGCTTATATGGGCCGGGCCACGCCCATTGGTCCGATTCCGCCCATTTTTGGAAAATTCACATAATCTGCCACTAAATTCATACACACAAAATTTCAGCGCTCTAGCTAAAAATTTTTCTCAATATCAAAATTGGACCCTTTAGGGCGGGTCCACGCCCACTTGATATATCGAAAATTCAAGTACCCTATTTTCAAGATGATCAGTCAAGCCGTTTAGACGTCTATACGGAACAAACAAACACACAAACAAACAAACCCACAAACAGACACTCTCTTCTATATATATAGACTAGCTGAGCCCCGTGCGCTTCGCTGCCCATGTCAAAATTAGCGCTGTAGAAACTGTATTTTATATCCGATCAGTACGAAATTCGGCAGAAAGAGGTTTGTTATTACATGAAGGAATGCTGCCAAATTCGGAGAAAATCCGTTCAGATTTAGATATAGCCCCCACATATATGTTACCCCCGATTTGACATGTAAGCGCTGTAGAAACTGTATTTTATATCCGATCAGTACGAAATTCGGCAGAAAGAGGTTTGTTATTACCGCAAAATTCGGAGAAAATCGGTTCAGATTTAGATATAGCCCCCATATATATGCTACCCCCAATTTGACATGTAAGCGCTGTAGAGACTGTGTTTTATATCCGATCAGTACGAAATTCGACAGAAACAGGTTTCTATTTTACATGGAAAATCGATTCAGATTTATATATAACCTCCATATATATGTTCCTCCAGATTTGGTTACAAAGCGCTATAGAAGTTGTACTTTACTTCCGATCATTACAAAGTTCTCCAGAAAAATGTTTCTCAATTTAGGAACGAATATTGCTTAATTTAGCGATTATCGGTTCAAAATAAGATATACATACACACACGCACCACATTTACCAATTATTCCAAATTATTATCGCAATGACCCTTATCGCATTGTTAGGGAGGTGTAGGGTATTATATAGTCGGCCCCGCCCGACTTTCTGCCTTTCCTTACTGGTATTAGTAATAAATTCACTGAATGAAAAAATACCGAATTCAGTGGAAAGACCAGAAAATAGAAATGTATACTTATAAAATTTCCAAATTCTTGTTTCATTGGTCATGCATCACATTATCATATTGCGATTGTATTGGAGTGAGCAGCTGTAATTATCGCATACCGAGTATTTTTGTTCATGTATTTCCTATATAATAGTTGCAGGTTATATTAAAATATGGGCTGTGCCACGCCCACTGGTCCTATTCCGCCCATTTGTAAGCCAATCACGTAGACTGCTACCAGATACATGTACAGGGTTGCCCATATTCGACGGACCCATCTGGCAACGCCATAACTTTTGACAGAGATGTCAGATCGCTTAATGACATACCGCGTTTGAAGCGTCAGTCCAAGCAGATTTTTACCATGGAACAATACACGCCACGCGAGCGCTCTGAAATAGTTGAAATTTACATTCAACAGAAGAAGTCAATTGTGAAAACTCAACGTGCTTTTAAAATATTGAATATGAAGCCCATTTCACATTGAATGGGACCGTAAATAAGCAAAATTGCCGTATTTTTGCCACTGAAAATCCTCAGGAGATTCAAGAATTGCATCTTCATGACGAAAAAGTCACAGTTTGGTGCGGCGTTAGTGCGAAAACGGTCATTGGGCCGTTTTTCTTCCAAAACCAAAATGGCCATGCTGTTACCATCAACCAGGAGCGTTATCGCGACATGATGACCAATTTTGTGATGCCAATTATTCGTCGAAAGCGTATGAGGCAGTTCTGGTTTCAACAAGACGGCGCTCCACCGCACACAAGTCGCATAACAATCGATTTTCTGAAGAATTTGTTTCCGGGCCGTTTGATGTCGAAAAGTGGTGATTTGGACTGGCCACCGCGTTCGCCCGATTTGACGCCGCCTGACTTCTTCTTGTGGGGATATTTGAAGTCAAAGGTTTACGTTAACAAGCCAAGGACCGTAGAAGAGCTCAAGGACAACATTCGTGAAGAAATAGCCGCTATTCCGGCCGAAATGTTGGCGAAAACGATGGAAAATGCTGCAAAAAGGGCACAATACGCCATCAACGCCAGAGGCGGCCATTTGAGAGATATCATATTCAAAAATTGATGTAAACAAATCTACTTGGAACAAATTAAATGATTAAGATTGCCAACCGCCAAATTTTTATTTTTTTTTTTGATTTTTTTTTAAAAAAACGCTAACTAAACGAGCAATATAAATCAATTTCAAAATTTGGCTTATATGGGCAGTGGCACGCCCATAGGTCAGATCCCGCCAATTTTTGGACCAATCACGTGGACTGTCACCAGATACATATGTACAACATTACAGCACTCTAGATAAAAAATTGTGCAAGATATATCAATTTCGAAATTTGGCTTATAAGGGCGGGGCCACGCCCATTGGTCCGATCCCGCCCATTTTCTGACCAATTACGTTGAATGCCACCAGATACATATACACAACATTGCAGCACTCCCGATAGCAAATTATGCAAGATATCAAAATTTGGTGTATGTGGGAGGGGCCACGCCCATTGGGCCGATCCCGCCCATTTTTGGACCAATCACGCAGACTGCCACCATATAAATATACACAAAATTCCAGCACTCTCGCTAACATATTGTGCAAGTTATATCAATTTCAAAATTTGGCTTATATGGGCGGGGCCAAGCCCATTGGTCCGATCCCGCCCATTTTTTGACCAATTACGTAGAATGCCACCAGATACATATACGCAACATTGCAGCACTCCCGCTAGCAAATTGTGCAAGATATCAAAATTTCAAAATTTGGTCAATGTGGGCGGGGCCACGCCTATTGGTCCGAACCCGCCCATTTTTGGACCAATCACGTAGATCGCCAACGGATATATATACACAAAATTCCAGGTCTCTCGCTAAAAAATTGTGCAAGATATCACATTTTTTAAATTTGGCTTATATGGGCGGTGCCACGCCCATTGGTTCGATCCCGCCCGTTTTTGGATCAATCACGTGGACTGCCATCAGATACATATGTACAACATTACAACACTCTATCTAACAAATTGTGCAAGATATCAAAATTGCAAAATTTGGTCTATGTTGGCGGGGCCACGCCCATTGGTCCGATCCCGCCCATTTTTGGAGCCATCACGTAGACTCCCACCATATACATATACATAACATTCCAGCACTCTCGCTAACAAATTGTGCAAAATATCTCCATTTCAAAATTTGATTTATATGGGCGGGGCCACGCCCATTGGTCCGATTCCGCCCATTTTTGAAAAATTCACATAATCTTACACTAAATGCATACACACGAAATTTCAGCACTCTAGCTAAAAATTTTTCTCAATATCAAAATTGGACCCATATGGGCGGGTCCACGCCCACTTGATATATCGAAAAATCAAGTACCCCATTTTCAGCACCCCCTACACATGTACATGCTGTGAAAATTTCAAGATGATCGGTCTCGCCGTTTAGACGTCTATACGGAACAAACAAACATACAAACAAATAAACCCACAAACAAACCCACAAACAGACACTCTCTTTTATATATATAGACTAGCTGGACCCGGTCCACTTCGTTGCCCCAGACTTCAAATTTCCGATCCCGTTCATTTTTGGACTAAATACGTAGACTGACACCAAATATGTTTGCACAAAATTACATTGATCTCTCTAACAAATTGCTCAAGGTATATCAAACACAAAATTACAGCTAACAAATTGTGAAAGATATATCAATTTAAAATATTAACTTATATGGCCGGGGCCACGCCCAGTGACCATATCCCGCCCATTTTTGCGTCAATCACGTTGACAACCACCAGGACCATATACACAAAATTACAGCACTATCGCTAACAAATTGTGCAAGATATTCCAATTTCAAAACTTGATTCACTCGGTCGGTGCCACGCCCATTAGTCTGATCCCGCCCATTTTTGGACCAATCACGTAGACTGCCACCGGATACATATACGCAAAATTTCACCACTCTCGCTCACAAATCGTGTAATATATCTCAATATCAAAATTTGGCTTATATGGGTTGGGCCACGCCCGTTGGTCTGGTCCCGCCAATTTTTGGACCAACAACGTAGACTGCCACCGGATACATACATATGAACTAAATTGCAGCACTCTCGATAATAAATTGTCTAAGATACCTCAATTTCAAAATTTGGCTTATATTGCCGGGGCCACGCCCATAGGTCCGATCCCGCCCATTTTTACCAATAACGTAGACTGTCACCGGATAAATATGCACTAAATTGCAGCACTCACGCTAACAAATTGTTCAAGATATCACAATTCTAAAATTTGGCATACAGGGGCGGGGCCACGCCCTTTGGTCCGATCCCGCCCATTTTTGGACCAAACACGTAGACTGCTATCAGATACATGTACACCAAATTATAGCACTCTCGCTAATAAATTGTGCAAGATATCTCAATTTCAAAATTAGGCTTATATGGGCGGGCCCACGCCCAGAGGTCCGATCCCGCCCATTTTTTGTCCAATAACGCAGACTGTCACCGGATACATATGTATTAAATTGCAGCACTCACGCTAACAAATTGTTGAAGATATCACAATTCTAAAATTTGGCAAATAGGGGCGGGCCATGCCCATTGGGCCGATCCCGCCCATTTTTGTAAAATTCACATAATCTGCCACTAAATGCATACACAAAAAATTTCAGCACTCTAGCTAAAACATTTTCTCAATATCAAAATTGGACCCATATGGGCGGGTCCACGCCCACTTGATTTATCGAAAATTCAAGTACCCTATTTTCAGCACCCCCAACACATGTACATTCTGTGAAAATTTCAAGATGATCGGTCTAGCCGTTTAGACGTCTATACGGAACAAACACACAAACAAACCCACAAACAGACACTCTCTTTTATATATATAGATAGATAGATATACGAAGGTCCATAGCTCCTTATGGAATTTTTCAAAAGTCGCTTGGTGCAGAATCTCGATAAGTACACACACATAAATTAGTAGGACCATAGCTCTTAAAGGACTTTTAAAAAGATCGAAATCCTTTGGTCACTGCTAAACTGACCACAGTCTTACAGTAAGTGGTGAGCGATATATTTTGAAAAGGCTTTAAAAATTTTAAAACGCCGTTTCATGTCCGGTTTGACTTCAGACTGGACATCGAAATATTGTTTTCGCATCTCCCTTAATATCAGTGTGTACAAATACATTTGAATATCCTTAGCTCTTAAGGAACTTTTAAAATCAGTGAAATAATGAAAATTGTTTTGGTCAATGCTACATTGACCATATTCAGAGCACTAAAATTTATTTTGCCGTTAATAGTACTTCATATATATGCAAAGTTTTATTTTGTATTTTATAAGAGGCTTCTGAAAGAACAAAAACAAAACTCAGGTTTTTGACAGCGCTAGAACTGACCACAGGCCGAAAAATGATTAAGTGAGTAGCACGTGGTTTATACAACAATAGAGAGCGATTTAGCTATGTCCGTCTGTCTGTCCGTCTGTATGTCCGTCTGTTGATGTATTTTTGTAATCAAAGTGCAGATCGCAATTATGGCCCGATCTTGACGAAACTTTACACATATCTTTTTTTTGGCCCAAGAACGATCCCTATTTAATTTGGTTAAAATCGGTTCAGATTTGGATATAGCCCCCATATATATGTTAGCCCCGATTTGACATGTAAGCGCTGTAAAAACTTTATTTTATATCCGATCAGTATGAAATTCAGCAGAAAGAGGTCTCTTATTATATGAATGAACACTGTTAAATTTGAAAGAAATCGGTTCAGATTTAGATATAGCCCCCATATATACGTTACCCCCGATTTCACATGTAAGCGCCGTAAAAAATTTATTTTATAACCGACCAGTGTGAAATTCGGCAGAAAGAGGTTTCTTATTACATTAAGGAATACTGCCAAATTCGGAGAAAATCGGTTCTGATTTAGATATAGCCCCCATATATATGTTACCCCCGATTTTACATGTAAGCGCTGTAAAAAGTGTATTTTTAATCCGATCAGTACGAAATTCGGCAGAAATAGGTTTCGTATTACATGAATTAATACTGCCAAATTTTAGGGAAATCGGTTCAGATTTAGATATAGCCCCCATATATATGTTACCCCCGATTTAACATGTAAGCTCTGTACAATCTGTATTTTATATCCGATCAGTAAACAAATCTACACAACGAGGTTTCTTATTATATGAAGGGATACTTCCAAATTTAGAGAAAATCGGTTCAGATTTAGATATAGCCCCTATATATATGTTGCCCCCGATTTGACATGTAAGTGCTGTAGAGACTGTAGTTTATATCCGGTCAGTACGAAATTTGACAGAAAGAAGTTTCTTTTTACATGAATGAGTATTCAAGGAAAATCCGTTCAGATTTATATATAACCTCCATATAGTATATGTTCCTCCTGATTTGGTATCAAAGCGCTATAGAAGTTGTACTTTACTTCCGATCATTAATATTTTCCGGAAAGATGTTTCTCAATTTAGGAACGAATATTGCTTAATTTAGCGATTATCGGCTCAGAATTAGATAATATGTTCCTGCCTACTTACCAATTATTCCAAATTATTATCGCAATGACCTTTATCGCATTGTTAGGGAGGTGTAGGGTATTATATAGTCGGCCCGCCCGACTTTCTGCCTTTCCTTACTGGTTTTTCCTTGGTTTCGAATTGTACCTCCCAGTTATGATACCATATGCAGCATTAACTTCTGTTTTAAATCAATCATTTAAAATTTCTGAGTATTCCAAGCCATCATTAGTTGTCAATCCTCTAAGTACTTTATTATACGATTTCAATTATTATTATTTATTATTTTTACGAACATTAAAAATTTCTAAAAATTTAACTTTGAATTACTGACAAATTTAACACAATTTATGTATTTATACCCTACACCACACTGTGTTACAGGGTATTATAACTTTGTGCATTTGTTTGTAACACCCAAAAGGAGAAGAAATAGACCCATCGTTTATTATACCGATCGACTTAGAATCACTTTCTGAGTCGATTTATCTATGTCCGTCTGTCCGTCTGTCTGTCTGTCTGTCCGTCTGTCTGTCTGTCTGTCTGTCCGTCTGTCTGTCTGTCCGTCTGTCTGTCTGTCCGTCCGTCTGTCTGTCTGTCCGTCTGTGCATGTATTCTTGTAATCAAAGTACAGGTCGCAATTATGGTCCGATCTCGACGAAACTTTACACATATCTTATTTTTGGCCCAAGGACGATCCCTATTGAATTTGGTTAAAATCGGTTCAGATTTAGATATAGCCCCCATATATATGTTAGCCCCGATTTGACATGTAAGCGCTGTAAAAACTTTATTTTATACCCGATCAGTATGAAATTCGGCAGGAAAAGGTTTCTTATTACATGAATGAACTCTGTTATATTTGGAAGAAATCGGTTCAGATTTAGATATAGCCCCCATATATACATTACCCCCGATTTGACATATAAGCGCTGTAAAAATGTTATTTTATATCCGATCAGTGCGAAATTCGGCAAAGAGAGGTTTCTTATTACATGAAGGAATACTGCTAAATTCGGAGACAATCGGCTCAGATTCAGATATAGCCCCCATATATATGTTACCCCCGATTTGACATGTAAGCGCTGTAAAAACTGTATTTTATATCCGATCAGTGCAAAATTTGGCAGAAAGAGGTTTCTTATTACATAAAGGAATACTGCTAAATTTGGAGAAAATCGGTTCAGATTTAGATATAGCCCCCATATATACGTTACCCCCGATTTGACTTGTAAGCGCTGTAAAAATTGTATTTTATATCCGATCAGTATGAAATTCTGCAGAAAGAGGTTTCTTATTATATGAATGAACACTGTTAAATTTGGAAGAAATCGGTTTAGATTTAGATATAGCCCCCATATATACGTTACCCCCGATTTGACATGTATGCGCTGTAAAAACTGTATTTTATATACGATCAGTATGAAATTCAGCAGGAAGAGGTTTCCTATTATTTGAATAAACACTGTTAAATTTGGAAGAAATCGGTTCAGATTTAGATATAGCCCCCATATATACGTTACTCCCGATATGACCAAATTATTATGGCAATGACCCTTATCGCATTGTTAGGGAGGTGTAGGGTATTATATAGTCGGCCCCGCCCGACTTTCTGCCTTTCCTTACTGGTTTATTAATACTTAAATGCAAATAAATATTTGTTTCGAAATAGCGGTCACATTGGGATGTTAACAAATATTTGTTTAGAAAAATATTATCCCAAATCCACAACATTTGTGTGTACCAAATATTATATACTAGCTGGACCCGGTCCACTTCGTTGCCCCAGATTTCAGATTTCTGATCCCGTCCATTTTTGGACTAATAACGTAGACTGCCGCCAAATACATATACAAAAAACCCAGCAATCTCTCTAACAAATTTCTCAAGATATATCAATTTCAAAACATGGCTCATCTGGGCGGGGTCACTACCATTGGTCCAATCCCTCCAATTTTTATACCCTACACCACACTGTGGTACAGGGTATTATAATTTTTACCCGAATTCAATAGGGATCGTCCTTGGGCCAAAAAAAAGATATGTTTAAAGTTTCGTCGAGATCGGACCATAATTGCGACCTGTACTTTGATTACAAGAATACATGCACAGACAGACGGACAGACAGACGGACAGACAGACGGGCAGACAGACGGGCAGACAGACGGACATAGCTAAATCAACTCAGAAAGTGATTCTAAGTCGATCGGTATAATAAACGATGGGTCTATTTCTTCTCCTTTTGGGTGTTACAAACAAATGCATAAAGTTATAATACCCTGTACCACAGTGTGGTGTAGGGTATAAATATATCAATACCATAATTTTAAGACAAGTTTTATGTTTTCAGTAATTCAACGTTCATTTTTTCAGAAATACTAAATGTTCCTAAGGTTCCTTTATATTTGAAATGATACAGTGATGGGTTGACAACAAATGATGACTTGGAATAAATAGAAATTAAAAAGTAGTGCTTTGAAACAAAAGTTAAGAAGTAATCAAGAAATCGATGAAATAGTGTAGGGCAAAGATGTATTCAGATTTATAAAAGCGCAAAGGCTATCATCAATGATTGGAAGCAGGCTGCACAAAATAGAACCGAATGGAAGAAGAAAGTGAACGAGTCTTAGGTCCAACACGAACTATAATAGCTTGGAGGTGATGATTTCCGAAACAAAGATATAATTGTAATTAAATATTTGAGTTTTCTGTTTTTCAGAAGCTCTAAGTGGAATTTTTTAAATTTTATTTGTTTGTAAAATTCGATTAAAATTGAAATTGTTTAATCTTTCGTAACTATAGAGAGTGGACACTCAGCTGACTTTGACAACACATAAATTCTAGATAAAGAGAGGAAAGCAAACACATGACTAACATTAGAAAGTTTAGGAATACAACAACAGATTGGCGGTAAATTATTTGGCGATGATTACGCGATCTTTCCCAGCGAATAAGAATCGCCAACCATCGCCTAGGCCTTACACATAAGCGATGAATACGCGATAGTGCACAATTTACTCTACATTTTTAGGAAAATAATTCAATCGCGAAACATCGCCTACGCTTTACACATAAGCGAGGACTACGCGATCGTACACAAGTAACGGGATATTTTAAAGTAAGCAAACCAGTTCTGACAACATTTGATGGCAAAAATCGCGTACCATCGCCTACACGCTGAAAAAAAATCGCTTCTGTAGTATATTGTCCCAAACATATTCGGCTTGAAACATATATATGTTTATGGTACACTCCAAATACATAATATTTGATACACACCAAAATTATATATTTGGGAAGATGTTGTTCTAAACAAATCTTTGTTTATATCCCAATATATTTTTATTTGGAACCATTATTTCCGAAATAAATATGTATTTGCATATAAGTATTCAGAAAATACATAAGTTATGTTAAATTTTTCAGTAATTCAATGTTAGTTTTTTTATAAATTGTTAATGTTTGTGAAATAATTATTGAAATCGTATAATATTGGATAGAATACTCATAAATTGTATTAACATTATTGATTAAGAAGATAAACCCGGAACCAAGGAAAAATTTAATCTGGAATTCGAAAAAGTCAACAAAAGTTTTGAAATTTTTTTTAAATAAAATATATTTAGAGAAATACCTAAACAATATTTATATTTGTATTTAAACACATATTTTATTTGAGAATTTTTGTTTGCAAATATATTTTGTTGTAATATATTAATATATGCGTTTCAAATATATTTTGTTGATTTTCAAATAAAATTTATTTGCTAGGAAATATATAATATTTAAAAATTTGTGTTCCAAATATATTTTCTTTCGATTCAAACATATCAAAAAAGGCTATTTTGCCCCGTGTAGGCTTTACACATATGCGACGAATGTATTTGAATAATATTAGTTTATGTGAATAAATGAATAATATTAGTTTTAATGAAATCTAAAAAAGTAATGATCAGTTTTGTATTCAATTTAATGCTGACAGATATACAACATTTTTCGTTTTATGCTCTGGAACGTACATGAAGAGTGAGGATGGAGCCAACTCGGGAACACGCCACATGTAGCTGACCGTGTGAAAAGCATGACATTTCCAGATTTATCCCACACACATTCAGCGATTGTCCTTCTGACTCGTTTTATTAAGTGTTTAGGAATTCAGCGGGATAATTGAGTCTTCATTTTCAACAGTATCGATTAATTTTTATGAATGCAATTCTCCCGGATTTTGAATCGTCCAATTCAATTAGTTCACATCAGCATTTTATTTAATCTTTTGTTGGAGTGAATTGGCAAATGGCGGTTTAAATCGATATTAAACCACTGAGAGTATCTACCGGTTTTTGACGTTGTTGCTCATTGTAAACATCAGTAATACAATAATAAAACTCACTATGTATTTCGCAAATGAAAACTATTTGATTCGAAAAATCGATAAAATCTGCTCAAATTATCACATGAGAAAGAAAATATGCTGAGTTGCTAAATGAATAATAGCCTAAATAATTCATGAATCTGAGTAGCGTTATATTTAAGTGTAACAACATGTGTGCACATTTTCAGAATATTACTTCTAATAGGAGGTCTCAGTGGTCAATAGGGTAAAGTTCTGCATATTAACAAATATTTAGGTTTGCTTCATATAAGAGGCTTCCGAAAGCATAAAATGCGAGAACTGACCACTGGCCAAAATCCGATTGTGTGAAAGTCCGGGGTATATAAAACACTCGAGTCCATTCACATGCAAAGTTTCAGCTTTCTAACTTTGCCTTTCCTTACTTTAGCTCTTAATATATTATTAGCTCCTAAATAATTATTATAATCACTGAAATAATGAAAACCAGTAAGGAAAGGCAGAAAGTCGGGCGGGGCCGACTATATAATACCCTACACCTCCCTAACAATGCGATAAAGGTCATTGCGATAATAATTTGGAATAATTGGTAAGTAGGCAGGAACATATTATCTAATTCTGAGCCGATAATCGCTAAATTAAGCAATATTCGTTCCTAAATTGAGAAACATCTTTCCGGAAAATATTAATGATCGGAAGTAAAGTACAACTTCTATAGCGCTTTGATACCAAATCAGGAGGAACATATACTATATGGAGGTTATATATAAATCTGAACGGATTTTCCTTGAATACTCAAACTTCTTTCTGTCAAATTTCGTACTGACCGGATATAAACTACAGTCTCTACAGCACTTACATGTCAAATTGGGGGTAACATATATATAGGGGCTATATCTAAATCTGAACCGATTTTCTCTGAATTTGGAAGTATTCCTTCATATAATAAGAAACCTCGTTGTGTAGATTTGTTTACTGATCGGATATAAAATACAGATTGTACAGCGCTTACATGTTAAATCGGGGGTAACATATATATGGGGGCTATATCTAAATGTGAACCGATTTCCCTCAAATTTGGCAGTATTAATTCATGTAATAAGAAACCTATTTCTGCCAATTTCGTACTGATCGGTTTAAAAATACACTTTTTACAGCGCTTACATGTAAAATCGGGGGTAACATATATATGGGGGCTATATCTAAATCAGAACCGATTTTCTCCGAATTTGGCAGTATTCCTTCATGTAATAAGAAACCTCTTTCTGCCGAATTTCACACTGGTCTGTTATAAAATAAATTTTTTACGGCGCTTATACCCAGCAAAATTTCTCATTACCAAATAATCCGACGAGTAAGAAAAGTTCGATAATGGTAAGTACTTATTTTTTAGCCACTTTTCTCATTATTTTAACATGGGGATGTCATTGGAGGAAAGTACTTCCCAAAAGCATACAATAAAGTAGCATAATAAGTACTTATTTGTAGCTCGATTTTATGTACTTGAATAATGCATTACCAATAAGTTATAAAACAAGTAGTAGATATGTAGAAATGGTAATTTAAAATAATTTTTTGCATATTGTCGCGCATATTTCTCAAAACAAACAATTTCCTCATTCCAGATTCGAATTTCTGGCATTTTCATTCAAATCTGCACGTATTGTTTGAAAACATGTTGAAATATAAATTAATCTTGTACAATAACCCACATACATATAGCCAAAATTGCATTATATTAAAATTTGCCAAAATGATTTTGATAACAAAAAATCACTTATTTCTTGGTAAATCATTATTAATAAGCCGAAAGTAATGCAGCGAATAATGAGATGTCATTATTTGGTAATGCAGGGAATAATGACAGGTACTTACCAAGATTTTGCTGGGTATGTGAAATCGGGGGTACCGTAAATATGGGGGCTATATCTAAATCTGAACCGATTTCTTCCAAATTTAACAGTGTTCATTCATATAATAAGAGACCTCTTTCTGCTGAATTTCATACTGATCGGATATAAAATAAAGTTTTTACAGCGCTTACATGTCAAATCGGGGCTAACATATATATGGGGGCTATATCCAAATCTGAACCGATTTTAACCAAATTAAATAGGGATCGTTCTTGGGCCAAAAAAAAGATATGTGTAAAGTTTCGTCAAGATCGGGCCATAATTGCGACCTGCACTTTGATTACAAGAATACATCTACAGACGGACAGACAGACGGACATAGCTAAATCGACTCAGAAAGTGATTACAAGTCGATCGGTATAATAAACAATGGTCCTATCTCTTCTCCTTTTGGGTGTTACAAACAAATGCACAAAGTCATAATACCCTGTACCACAGTGTAGTGTAGGGTATAAAAATTAAGGTACTACTACACTGACCACAGTCAGCCAATTCAAAATTATTTTTCGCTGTTATATTTGTCGTGTATATCATTTCATATTTACAAAGTTTTAGCTGTTGATCTTATAAGTTGCTTCTGAAAGGCCAAACACAATACTCAATTTTGTGATAGCGCTAGAACTGACCACAGGGCAAAAAATTACTACGTGGAAAATCTGTTGTTTACACAATACTCTGGTCTGTGCTTGTGCAAAATTTCAGCTTTCTAGATCTTACAGTAGCCTCAGCGGTCAGGCGGTCAGCGCCTCCTGTTGAGAATTTTGCGACCTTTATTTTTCCCAAACCTTCGCGTGGCAATTACGAACAATTCCGCAGAAGGAAGTATCCAATTTGGTCCAGTAGTTTTCATGTTTTAAGCAGTCGAACAAACCACTATTCATTTATATATACATATATAGATTTGGAATGTACCCTAAATATCTATCTATATATATAAAGAAGAATGTACGTTTGTTTGTTGGTTTGTTTGTTTGTTGGTTTGTTGGTTTGTTGGTTTGTTGGTTTGTTTGTACCGAATAGACGTCTAAACGGCTGGACCGATCTTCTTGAAATTTTCACAGAATGTACATATGTGGGGCGTGGTGAAAATAGGGTACTTGAATTTTCGATATATCAAGTGGGCGTGGCCCCGCCCACATAAGTCAAATTTTAAAATTGAGATATCTTGCACAATTTGTAAAAGAGAGCGCTGAAATTTTGCGTATATGTATCTGGTACAAGACTGCGTAATTGGTCCAAAAATGGGCGGGATCGGTCCAATGGGTGTGGCCCCGCCCATATAAGCAAAATTTTAAAATTGAGATATCTTGCACGATTTATTAGCTAGAGTGCTGTAATTTTGTGTATATGTATCTGGTGGACTTCTACGTGATTGGTCCAAAAATGGGCGTGGACCCGCCCATATAAGGCAAATTTTGGAATTGAGATATCTTGAGCAATTTTTTAGCGAGAGTGCTGCAATTTTGTGTATATATATCTGGTGGCAGTCTACGTGACTGGTCCAAAAATGGGCGGGATCGGACAAATGCGCGTTGCGCCGCCCATATAAGGCTAATTTTGGAATTGGGATATCTTGAGCAATTTTTTAGCGATAGTGCTGTAATTTTGTGTATAAGTATCTGGTGACAGTCTACGTGATTGGTCCAAAAATGGGTGGGATCGGATCAATAGGCGTGGTCCCGCCCATATAGGCCAAATTTTGAAATTGAGATATATTACATAATTTGTTAGCAAGAGTGCTTACATTTTGCGTATATATATGTATCTGGTGACAGTCTACGTGATTGGTAGAAAAATGGGCGGGATCGGACAAATGGGCGTGGCCCTGTCCAAATTGATATCTATCTTGCACAATTTATAAGCTATAGAGCTGTAATTTTGTGTATATGTATCTGGTGGCAGTTTAGGTTATTTGTCGAAGAATGGACGGGATCGAAAAATGGGCGAGTTCGCACCAATGGGCTTGGCCCCGCCTATATAAGCAAAATTTTAAAATTGAGATATCTTGCACAATTTATTAGCGAGAGTGCTGTAATTTTGTGTATATGTATCTGTGGACTTCTACGTGATTGGTCCAAAAATGGGCGTGGCCCCGCCCATATAAGGCAAATTTTGGAATTGAGATATCTTGAGCAATTTTTTAGCGAGAGTGCTGCAATTTTGTGTATATATATCTGGTGGCAGTCTACGTGACTGGTCTAAAAATGGGCGGGATCAGACAAATGGGCGTGGGCCCGCCCACATAAGCAAATTTTGGAATTGGGATAACTTGAAAAAAATGTTAGCGACAGTGCTGCAATTTAGTTTATATATATCTGGTGGCAGTCTACGTGACTGCTCCAAAAATGGGCTGGATCGGACAAATGGGCGTGGCCCCGCCCATATAAGGCTAATTTTGGAATTGAGATATCTTGAGAAATTTTTTTGCGATAGTGCTGTAATTTTGTGTATAAGTATCTGGTGACAGTCTACGTGATTGGTCCAAAAATGGGTGGGATCGGATCAATAGGCGTGGTCCCGCCCATATAGGCCAAATTTTGAAATTGAGATATATTACATAATTTGTTAGCAAGAGTGCTGACATTTTGCGTATATATATGTATCTGGTGACAGTCTACGTGATTGGTAGAAAAATGGGCGGGATCGGACAAATGGGCGTGGCCCTGTCCAAATTGATATCTATCTTGCACAATTTATAAGCTATAGAGCTGTAATTTTGTGTATATGTATCTGGTGGCAGTTTATGTTATTTGTCGAAGAATGGACGGGATCGAAAAATGGGCGAGTTCGCACCAATGGGCTTGGCCCCGCCTATATAAGCAAAATTTTAAAATTGAGATATCTTGCACAATTTATTAGCGAGAGTGCTGTAATTTTGTGTATATGTATCTGGTGGACTTCTACGTGATTGGTCCAAAAATGGGCGTGGCCCCGCCCATATAAGGCAAATTTTGGAATTGAGATATCTTGAGCAATTTTTTAGCGAGAGTGCTGCAATTTTGTGTATATATATCTGGTGGCAGTCTACGTGACTGGTCAAAAATTGGGCGGGATCGGACAAATGGGAGTGGCGCCGCCCATATAAGGCTAATTTTGAAATTGGGATATCTTGAAAAAAATGTTAGCGACAGTGCTGCAATTTAGTTTATATATATCTGGTGGCAGTCTACGTGACTGGTCCAAAAATGGGCTGGATCGGACAAATGGGCGTGGCCCCGCCCATATAAGGCTAATTTTGGAATTGAGATATCTTGAGAAATTTTTTAGCGATAGTGCTGTAATTTTATGTATAAGTATCTGGTGACAGTCTACGTGATTGGTCCAAAAATGGGTGGGATCGGATCAATAGGCGGGTGTCTAGCCCAGCCCGTATAAGCCAATATTTTAAATTGATGTGTCTTGCACAATTTGTTAGCGAGAGTGCTGTAAATTTTTGTATATGTATCTGGTGGGAGTTTAGGTTATTTGTCGAAGAATGGACGGGATCGAAAAATGGGCGATTTCGCACCAATGGGCTTGGCCCCGCCTATATAGGTAAAATTTTTAAATTGAGATATCTAGCACAATTTGTTAGCGAGATTGCTGTAATTTTGTGTATATTTATCTGGTGACAGGCTACGTGATTGGTAAAAAAATTGGAGGGATTTGACCAATGGTAGTGACCCCGCCCACATGAGCCATGTTTTGAAATTGATATATCTTGAGAAATTTGTTAGAGAGATTGCTGAGTTTTTTGTATATGTATTTGGCGGCAGTCTACGTTATTAGTCCTAAAATGGACGGGATCAGAAATCTGAAATCTGGGGCAACGAAGTGGACCGGGTCCAGCTAGTATTTATATATATTTCAAGTAGAATATGTTTGGGACAATATACACAGGGCTGTGGAGTCGGAGTCTGGGAAATTTGCCCGGAGTCAAATCTGCAAAAAAACTAATTTATAACCCCCTATAACATAGTGTGGTGTAGAGTATAATAACTAACGAATGAACTGGTTGCTTGAAGCGAACATAATTTACAAAAATTGCGATATATTAAAACAGAGGCAGTTATTGAAAGAAATTTTATCATGATTTCATGTTGAAAGAATTGTAATATTAGTTGCAGCTTGCAAATTTTATTAAATAGCGGGAAGTGCAAATAAAAATATTTCCAAATTGTTGTCCTTGAAATTTTCAAAGTCCTGTAAAAAGGACAAACGATCACGAAATAAAAAACTGAGTATGCAGCTTATCTACTGTTGGGCTATAGTTTCATTCCTATATAGTCTCGTTCTTGGGAGGGAAGTCGACACGACACGACAGTGTTATATATTTCTGAATAAAAAATTTATTTGAAAATCAATAAAATTTATTTGGATCACATATTCTAATATATTACAACAAAATATATTTGCGAACTAACTTTTTCAAATAAAATATGTGTTTACAAACTAATAAAAATATTGTTTAGAAATATATTTTATTTAAAATATATTTACGAACTAACATTTTCAAATAAAATATGTGTTTACAAACAAATAAAAATATTGTTTAGAAATATATTTTATTTAAAATATTTCAAAATTTTGTTAAATTTTTCGAATTTAAGTTTTAATTTTCATCATTTTGAGCTATGTTGTTTATTACACCAACTTTGAACTACTAACAAACTTGCACTGAGTAAAAGGTATCGATATATTTTTTTAAAATTTAAGCAAATAAATCTTTATTTTGCAAATAATAATTCCAAATATAAAACCAGTAAGGAAAGGCAGAAAGTCGGGCGGGGCCGACTATATAATACCCTACACCTCCCTAATAATGCGATAAAGGTCATTGCGATAACAATTTGGAATAATTGGTAAGTAGGCAGGAACATATTATATAATTCTGAGCCGATAATCGCTAAATTAAGCAATATTCGTTCCTAAATTGAGAAACATCTTTCCGGAATATATTAATGATCGGAAGTAAAGTACAACTTCTATAGCGCTTTGATACCAAATCAGGAGGAACATATACTATATGGATGTTATATATAAATCTGAACGGATTTTCCTTGAATACTCATTCATGTAAAAAGAAACTTCTTTCTGTCAAATTTCGTACTGACCGGATATAAACTACAGTCTCTACAGCACTTACATGTTAAATCGGGGGTAATATATATATGGGGGCTATATCTAAATCTAAACCGATTTCCCTCAAATTTGGCAGTATTAATTCATGTAATAAGAAACCTCTTTCTGCCGAATTTCACACTGGTCGGTTATAAAATAAATTTTTTACGGCGCTTACATGTGAAATCGGGGGTAACGTATATATGGGGGCTATATCTAAATCTGAACCGATTTCTTCCAAATTTAACAGTGTTCATTCATATAATAAGAGACCTCTTTCTGCTGAATTTCATACTGATCGGATATAAAATAAAGTTTTTACAGCGCTTACATGTCAAATCGGGGCTAACATATATATGGGGGCTATATCCAAATCTGAACCGATTTTAACAAAATTAAATAGGGATCGTTCTTGGGCCAAAAAAAGATATGTGTAAAGTTTCGTCAAGATCGGGCCATAATTGCGACCTGCACTTTGATTACAAGAATACATCTACAGACGGACAGACAGACGGACATAGCTAAATCGACTCAGAAAGTGATTGCAAGTCGATCGGTATAATAAACAATGGTCCTATCTCTTCTCCTTTTGGGTGTTACAAAGAAATGCACAAAGTCATAATACCCTGTACCACAGTGTGGTGTAGGGTATAAATAATTGAATGGAAACAACATTTTTTTAGAACAATATCTATCCATATTTATAATATTTGTTTCTGCTAAATATTACATATTTACCCTAAACATATATATGTTTCAAGCTGAATAGGTTTTGGACAATACATATACTACAGAATCGATTTTATTCAGCTTGTATCCTTTGTTCCCCCACACAAAAGAACTTTTTTTTACAAATTGTAACTTCATTTATTGCATTACTCACAAACAGTGGGTATATTTTAGTCGGTTTACTCGGCTGAAATTTTCTTACTTATAAAATGTACTAGAAATTTTTTTAAATTCGAATTTATTTGATTATAAATTCATAATAATTTATGTGTATTCGCAGGTACATGAAAATGATATTTCCAAAAGCCGATGAAACATTGCTCTTGGACGTACTAGCCAATTCAGAAAACAATGTTCAAAAGGCATCCGAAAAACTTATATCGTTGGGATATGCCAAAAAGGAATTCATTCCACAACAAAAATCAATACATCGTCCACAGGATGGACAAGGATCCGAACACCGAAACGTTGCTGTTGAAGGAACCACTATCATACCGTTGCGTCCGAAGGAATTTACGGAAGATGAAAAATTGTCAAGTAAGTGTTTGGAATATCTGAAACTTATGTACATTTTGATAAAAATTGATTTACCTTAAAACTGCGGATAATTTTAAGTTTTTCGTAGTAATTTCCTATGATGTCTTTCGACGAAAG